>CM038797.1:13669902-14215330 GCA_021764765.1 Vicia sativa
TATCCTAATGCTCGAGGAACATGACGATCTGTAAGGTAACAAGAGAGATACCCAAGGTATAAGTGTGAAAGTGTGTTGATTCGATTATGTTTATCTCGAATTAGGGTTATCTAGTGTTGCTTTTAGATCTTGCCATACAATCCTATTAGCATACATCTAGACAATTTATATATACAAAATATAAAAGGTGCAGAAGTAAAAGTTTTATGCTATTACACTCATTTCTAGGCAAATACATAATAAGATGATGCGAAAGTAAAAGCTTAAATTTAAACCAGACTATTACATTCCATGAGTGCTATATAATGGAGAGAAAAATGTAGAGAAATAAACTGTTTATTACAAAACAATTGTGCCACCTATTCATCGATTTCTTAGAATTTAAATAAAAGAAAGATAGAAAATAATCATGGAAAAGAAACAAATACATGTTAGAATAACCTAATGTCCTAAGATTAAAGAAAATTTCTTTGGTATTTTCTCGAATTGATATTAATTAACAAACAAAAATCTAAGTTAATTATCAATTAATAATGAAAATAATTTTAAATTAAACAAAATAAAATATTTTTGTGTTAAAATTAATTAAATATTTTATTAACCTAAATCAAAAGAAAATATTTTTAGGTTTTTAAAGTAGTGAAAATATTTGTGAAAGAAATTAAAAGAAATTAAAAATTAAAAGAAATAAGAAAATGAAAGGAAATTAGTAAAAAATTAGGTTTGACTTTAGAGGTGAACTCTGGACCCTAAGGTCATCGTCCAAAAGTTACTATTACGCCACATGCTTGTGGTGTTAATGTCGCCCAAAGCAATATATGTGAAACCTGAAAATCAAAAATGGAAATAAATTTGGTAAAAGGCAAGTTCAAACAAATGACCGGTAGACGAACGACATCACGCGATGTTAAACCAATGGGGTGGTGATACATCCAATAATTATAACGCATTGATAAATATATAAGTGAAATCAAGATCGAAAATCAATTTTCCAAAATCAAACGACGCCGAGGCCTGTGGTTTCGAATGAACCAAATAGTGCCACACCCATGGTCAAAAGGTTATAGGGTGGACCGGAGCCCTGGCTCCATTCGTCTTCTCCGACGATTTCAATTTTAAAACCTGCAAAATAAACAAAGTTAGTGATCAATAGGGACCCTACCCCCCTAAATCGAGGGTCAGGAATCCAATGGTGTGGTTGGTTCGATCCGAACGGCTCAAACATGTGATACGTAATCTTCAAGCTCGATGCCCTAATAATGGAAGGTCTTTGTACCTTTGATAAACCTCAAAACCAATGCATCAAAACTACTCTAAATCACACCATTAACATATATGAATGCACAAAAACAATTTATATTTCATGAATCAGAAGTTGAAATCGAGGAAAAATTCCAAACCGGTGGAGTTGGAGGGAACGATTCTGGGATGCTTTGAGTGTATGAATGCTTGGATTGCATCCTGGAAACCCAGGAAGGTGAGTTAATGCTTTGAATCGATTGAAAGTGGCTGGAAAATGATGTTTGAGTTTGCCCTAAACTTTGAGATTTTGAAGAATTTTCTAGGTTTTTTGAGCAACAAACTATGTCCTCGCATCCGCTTCAGTAGTATATAGAGGAAGAGAACCAAGTTAGCAAAATGAAGAAATATATTGCATTGAATGTAAGAATATTTGATTGGAAATTTGCATCAAAACTTTTTGGCTCAATCTCCTTCCAATCATTCCTTCATGCTTTTTCCAATTATCTGGGCTTGTTTGGTCCTCAAGAAACATAAGTCTGTGGCCTCGTGCACACATCATATACCATCTTGTATTTTATTTTTATTTATTTTGATTTTAAATGAATAAAATCAAAAATAAATGTTAAAATAGCGCATGGATGGGCTTAGAGTTTGACAATGTTAGAAACATGTTTCAAACATAAAAATATAGGCCCATTTAAAAAAAATTCAAGTTTGCTCAATACTTCTTTTCATGCACTTCTTCAAAATTATCAAACTTGCACAATCATATCTTTCTCAATTCTCAACATTCGAGATGATCCGAACTTTTAGAAAGCTTAAGATGTCCTATAAAATCTCTCTTGGTTTCATCTTAATTGAAGTTTCCATATTCATGTACACTTTGATAAAAGATGACTTTTGTTGACTTTGAAAGGACCTATAATGTCTTAGCCCATATCTCTCAAATGAAGCACTTTTGGGAAAAACTTGTAAGAGACAAAGTTGTAGAGAATGAAATTTACTTCAAAATGAGCTTTGGTGAGGAATTTTGATGAAGTATGTGAAAGTTATGCTTGGTCAAAGTTCAATGACCTCCTTAAGAAACCCTAATTCAACAACTTTTGACTTTTGATCAAATCTTGAGTTTTCTTGATGAATCATGATCAATACTTGATCAAATGATGAATATAACTTCAAAATCTTGATGTTGACTAAAATGATGAAGTTTGACCGTATGTTGACCATAGTTGACTTTTTGTCCAATACAACTAACTTTCAACCATCCGAGCAATCGATCGAGCAAATTTATGCCGTGAGACTTGAAACTGGCCTCAAGACATTTTGAGACATATGGAGGCATGAAGTTTACTTGAGGCATTAGAAACCACTTTACTTTGAGGAAAACAAAACCCTAATTTGGAGGTTCATTGCCTAAGAGGGTTTGTCTAATCAATCTTCGAGTAGGAGATGTATCTGAACCAATTGATCTTAAAAGTGGAGGGAAAATTTGGGTGCAAACAATTGTCCCTGCTCAATATTCTTAAACCTAAGAGGTTAGATCGAGTGCACACCATTCGTGACCTAAAGGTGGAAGATGATTGAACCTAAGTGCCCTCAAATTTGCTCTCACCGGTGCGAGTAATCGGGCCGATCGATAATATACTGAACGAGCTTAAATATGCCACTTGAAGAGACAATGATGTGCAGCCAAAGATGGACTTAAAGATGCCATCCGGAGGAATAGATGTTATGATTTGTATCAAAATGAGTCATACGCTAGACTTTATCCGAGCCGGCTTTATAGATAATCTTCCTGAGGGAAATGCATTTCGATGATATCTCAAGGATAATGTTTTCGAGACAATATTCGATGGGAAATGCATTTCGTGATCATCTCGAAGGAGATCGTTCGCATTCATATATTGATTTTTAACCAGATAAGCAGCAACTTGCGGACGATTTTCGTTTGTGGACGAATTTGACCTGAAAAGATATGGTTAGTTTTATGCACATCATGATGTATGCATCCTATATGTATATGTTATGACATCTTAAAAATGATGTATGAATGCAAATATTGTTGTATTTCAAAACATATCCATTTTGAGAAAATAAACCCCGATGGTCTCGCAGAGTGGGAGAATGATTCTTCGATTTTTAATGGAAATAATTGAGATCCCCGCTTTCGATGAGAATGTTCAATTGGGACCTCGACTTCTTGGGATGGAAAATGATTGTTGAAGACCTTGACTAGGATAAAGAGATGCAATTTCCTCCGATGCACTATTCGAACTAATTTTTAGCCCGAGTACCGACTCTCACCGAGGAATGATAAGCCTTAGGTAACACTCAACTAGTGGATGACGAATCTAGAATGAAACTGGCCGAGGGATTAAACTCGAATTTGTATTTAGGAAATAAATCGCTAGGAATAACGTGACTTGATCGAAATAACCTATTATTGCTCTGGACCAACATAATAAGTCGATAATGACTTACGCCTGGGACTAACGTAACAAGAAGAGAGTTCGACTTGCTAATGCTCGGGACAATGTAACAAGAATAAACGATAATTGTGTGAAATAAGGCCTCCAAATATTAATTTTTATTAAGACAAATTTAGAAGCAAATGATCATAGCAAAAGAATGAAAAAATTCTCAAGTAAAAGTCAAAGCATCATGTTCAAATTCAAGCAATTACATTTCAAAGTTAAAACATCACATTTAAGGCTTTAGATTCAAGCTATTGCATTTCAAGAAGGTATAATGATAATATTTATCCTAACTAAAGGCTTAGATGATCAAGTAATCAAACAATCATTGCATAACTTATTCATGCCCATAAAACAAATGTCTTAGGCAAATTTCTCAAGTTTTTATATGTGCAATCTATTGCTACATTAGTGTAATCAGAATAATCTAATATTTTCAAATATTAAATTGGAATTTTAATTATTTAATTAATTAAAATTTAATTTTTGGGAATTATTGGAATATTAGAATTTTTGGAAAATAAATAAAGGAGAGAATTTGGATTTATGGTGTAAAGAGTAGGAGGGGTGTATGGAGTAAAAGCTCTAATAATTTATTTTATTGCTATTATTATTATAGAATAATAATAAAAGGAATAAAAAGAGGAAAAGAGAATTGAGAGTTATTTGGAGAAACCATCATACGTGAAAGAGAGAAGAGACGTAAGGAAGATGAAAACCTAAAGCTTGAGAAATTCAAGAAATTGGCTAAGGTAAGGGTGATTTTATCTAGTTATTACGCCTTATAGATTTTGGGGAATGATAGGATTCATTGAGTAGTTAGAACCCAATTTAGGATTTTCTAGGTTTATGAGTTTAAACCCCAAATCCATGAATTTTGATGTTTTGATGCAAATTGATGTTATGGTGTTGATAGATGTTGTTGTACCATGATAGAATTGCATTATAATCATGTTTTTGGAACTGCTTTGATGATACATATGTTTGGGGTCGAAATTGGTTGGATCCGGAACCACTGTTGTTGTTAGATGTAGTATTTTGGCTTCTGCTACAACAAACAATTGATTGCTATTTGGTGTAAATCGATTGCACTGCTTTGAAAATATGATTTTGGCCTCGGAACTGTGCAGTAATCGATTTACCGTGCAAATCGATTGCAATCAGATGACAAATTTTTTGGAAACTTCAAAAACTCGTAATTTTCAAACCGTAAGTCCGTTTTAGTCGTCGTTTTGGACA
The DNA here is from genome assembly GCA_021764765.1 of Vicia sativa. Lineage (NCBI taxonomy): Eukaryota > Viridiplantae > Streptophyta > Magnoliopsida > Fabales > Fabaceae > Vicia > Vicia sativa. The sequence continues at coordinate 13,674,858 of CM038797.1, forward strand.
ATATTCTTTAAATTAAATAATATATTTTATGAAATGAAGAAAATAATAATTAATTGGTTTTATTTTGGAAAGTATTAATTTTTCCAAATTGTGGATAATTGTACTTAGTGTACTTGGTGGAGGAAACTAGTATGTTATTGTACTGATGAATTGGATGTAGGTTGATGCTTGCATGCTATATTCTTGTTGATATTGTCTATTCATGATGATTGTTGATATCATGTGTTGTTGTTGATGTTGTATACTCATGATGGTTGTTGATATTATGTGTTGTTGATGTTGTATATTCATGATGTTTTGATATCATGTGTTGTCCATGTTGTATACTAATGATGGTCATGATATCATGTATTGTTGTTGATGTTGTATATCCATGATGATTGTTGATATCATGTGTTGTTGTTGATGTTATATCGATTGGAATGGAACAATATGTGAATAGACTTGCTCGCAAGATCAACACTTGAGATACACTTGCTCACAAAACCTTACTACTAGAAACGGTTTTCTAAGACTAAGGGAACAAGTATAAAATCTTTCCACACTAGAATTCGACCAACTGACTAATGACTCGTGACCGACAGAAGGTGTTTGCACGAAATAGACTAACTGATTGGTGACTCGTGACTGACAGAAAATGTTGAATCGTTTACGCAAAGCAGAGAACGACGTAATAATATTGCTCAATGTAAATAGAAAACAAGTAAATTATTCGAAAAAGACAATTGAAAAGTAAAAGATTTGCATTGAAATATAAATGGTGATTCACGTACATGAAATGCTTCTTCACTCTTTGCTTCCTTACGTTTAGAAATACAGAGTTTTGACAAGTGATTTTCAGTACAAGTGAAAACACACGAAAAACTACACCAAAATCTCTTATTTATAGTAATTATAATGTAACTTCCCATGTACACGATCTATTGACACGTTAAAAACTAAGATAACTGCTCCACTAAATCTCGCCATGCTTTTGGCGCTCAAACGGGACATAAACCGCTGGTAATTGCTGTAGATTTTGAAGTTTGAATCTTCCCGCTTCCAGCTTACTTCGACGTTATCTTCTGGCAAGACTAAATTATTTAGATATCTTCTAAGTTTTGAATTCTTTGGTCGATAAGACCAACTTAGACTACTTCATTCATTCTTTCAACTTTGATCGACTAGACTAATTCTCCAGCACTTTGTTATTTGGTATCAGTTTTTCTCCTTTTGGTCAACAAAGCCCAACTTTGACATTTTGGCTTGATGCTCCTATTAGCCATAGAATTCTTCAATCCCACAAAGCCAAATTCCAAACACTTTTAGCTAAAAACCCTTATCTCAAAGGGTTATCCTTAACTTATAGGAATATCTTTATTAACTACACGTGTTTGAATACATTAGAATTTTTCAAGGTTACAGAGTTACACTATATTCATTAAACTTTATTACATCTACGACACAAGTCCCAATGCACATAAGTATAATTAAAAAAAGAAAAGTAAATACTATAATATAAAGATACAGTGTATATGTCAAAATATGGTGTCATTATATCCTTCTTATGATATGTTTCGATGACCTCATTTCACTATGCATTGAGCTTTTATTTGTATGTAAAAATACATATATTTATTTATGAAAAGAAAATTAGGATTAAATATGTTGTGGTCCTCCTAAATACTATCTCATATTTTATTTTTATTTATTTTTTAAAAAAATTTAAATAATGTTTTTTTTTCATCCACACTTTTAACCTCTCTTATAATTTATTGGTGATTTTTTACAATTTAATAACTGAATTAACAACGGTTTTTATTTAACGACTGAATTAGCGATGATCTTAAAATAGGATAAAATGTGTGATACAAATTTTTAGATGAATCATTATTCGAAGAAATTTTATAAAATTTAAAATTAAATTTGAATTATTTATAGAGACGAAAACATATTTAATCTAAAAATTTATAGTTGTTGTATATGAATTAAATTTCCATAGTATTTATTGAAAAAACTTCAAAATAAAATTTTTAACATATATTATTCAATGTATCAATATTATAATTAAATTGATAATTTTTAATGTGACCGATACAACTAATAAAAGACAAATAAATAATCAATAATAAAAAATAATGAATTAATCTAGAATGTTTGACTTTATTTATCGAACTTTTAAAATGAAATAAATGTGTTTGAAAATATATATATTTTTTTTACTGGATAAATAAATATTTTCTAGATTAGTATTAAAATATAGGGATATACAAAACCAAACCAAACCAATAGAAAATTGCAAATTAAACCAAATTAAATCGAAATCGCAAAAAATCGTATTTGGTTCGGATTTATTTGGGTCATCTTTTGACAAAACCACATAGTTCGATTCGGTTTGCAGTTTGTATTTTGTAAACCGAACAAAACCGAATCAAACCGCATTATATTACAACTTAAATTTTACTTAATTCACATCCCACCCAAAGCTAAACCTATTATACTTTAGTCATTACGAATAATATTCTCATTCTTACACTTATGATTTCAGTTTCAATCTTCTCATATCCCTCATAGCATTATTGCGCCATCTTTGCTACAACATCTTACATCTTCTTCTCTAATCTCTAATCTCTACTTTCTTATATTCTTTTTTTTCACCTTCTCATTTTATGCAAATATTCTCTCTTTAATTTCGTTTTTATCGCACATCTTCTATAATCTCTCATCTCATATGTTCTTTCTTTTTCATCTTCATTGATGTCTCGTCTTTTCTCTCTTTTTTTGTTTCATTATAATATTTTTAATATTGTTTTATATATTATTTTATATTTATTATTCCACTTTTGTCTAATCTAATTTATACATTTTAAATGGGAAGTTGTTGTCCAAATATGATGAGTTTCGTTGTTATTTGATAATGTATGAATGAGTAAATACGGTTATAATTATATATATATATATATATATATATATATATATATATATATATATATATATATATATATATATATATATATATATATATATATATATATATATATATATATGTGTGTGTTTGTGTTTTATGCCTCAATAAAATATTTATAAAAATCGAACCAATCGAACCGAATCAAACCAAGATTAGTTTGGTTTGGTTTGTTCTGATTTTTTAAAAGTCAACCAAACCGCAAATATTTTTCTCTTGCAGGTTGGATGATTTTTTCGTCAAAACCGCCCAAACCGCGCCGCTAACACCCCTATTAAAATATATAATTTTAAAACTATAATTAAAATAAAACTTAAATTTATACTATTTAAAAATTATATTAACATTTTGATAAGTGACCCTATAACATCTATAAATTAAGAAGAGTAACATAGTTCCATTATATCCATCACTGAGTAAAAAAACAAATGAATCACTCAACACAATTATCCTTGTTGCTGCTAATTTCCTTAATTTTTATTTCTCATGCCATTTCACCAACATACAATACAAATTTGTATAAAATTGTATGCAAGGAAGCCAGGGAAGACAACAACCGCTGCTTGAAACTCTTACAAGGCCATCTTGAAATCACTTCAGCAAAAGACTATCCTACCCTTTGCACGTCCATCTTAGAGATGGCAATAAAGATGGGTACATCTGCCCAAAATGAAATAAAAAAATTGGTTGAAAAATACCCTTCTTCTAAAGCCATCAAAGAGTGTGCAACCACCCATTACAAAGAATTGGTTGCTTTATTCAAATCTGCAAAAATTGAAGTGCATGAGGATCCACTAATTGCAAACTATGATGCTAAAGTAGCTGGTGATGGACCTGTTTTATGCCAAAGACAAATGGATTCTGAACATATAGTTGATCCTACTATTAATAAACTTAATAATGATATGTCATTTCTTAGTATGGTTGCATGGTATGCCACAAACCATCTTAAACATTGATTATTGTTGAGATATATTTTGTTGGTTGTTGTTGTAGTTTTAAAAATTTATAATTAATTAATAAATAATTTTGAATAAATAATTTTTTAAAATTTTTTTCATCAACAATTTTCACTTTACAAAGATGTTTGAGTGATTGAGTGTACAGATGATTTGTTAGTGTAAATTGTTTAATTCATTATTGTTAAATAAGCGTGCTTTTTTTTTTTTTTAATTTAATGACATTAATTTAAAAATACATCTATATAATTAAAGTGATGATAAAAAAACGATATTTTTCATTTTATATTACTATAAAACTGATTTAGAAGATAATATAGATAATTTTTTATAACACGTAAGATTGTGTTTATCTTTTAAATTCTCTGTTAAGAAAATTTGTTTGTATATGTTCCTTAGTACTAGAACCAGAAATGGTAGATACAAATGTGTGAAGTCGACTGGTATTGTGGTGACGAAATAGGGGTAATAATGAGAGCCTACATGTGAACCTTGTGGTGTATCTTATATTGGGTATAAGAAATATGATATTTGACAACAATTAATTTTTTCTCAACTGATTCTCAATAAATTATCAATAAGGTCTATATTGTTCCGAAATTAATAAAAAGAAACATAAAAGTGATCAGGTACAGAAAGAGAGACATTAAAATTGTATTATTTTTGTAAATTTCATGTATAATATGAATTATATTTATAGGATATATAAAAATATATAAAATTAATATAAAATCTCTTAATTAATAAACATCAATAATCATATCATTTATAACACATATAGCAATGATTAATTTATGTAGTTGTAATAAATTATTTTTTTTCTGACAATATTATTATTGTTGGGAAAAATTAGTTATTGCAATAATAATTAGTGTCTTTGAAAATAATACAACTTATTAATATGCATATTGTAACGACTAATATATGTCATTCTAATAAATTATTTTTTCCTCCACAATATTATTATTGTTGGAAAAAGTTATTTCAATAATAATTATTGTCCTTAAAAATAATACTACAACTTATTAATATGCATATCGCAATGACCAATATAAGTCATTGTAATAAATAAATTATTTTTTCTCGACAATAAAACTATTGTTGAAAAATAGACTTATCGCTAAGAGCAAATATTTTTTTTGAAAATAATACATTTTTTATATGCATATCACAATGACTAATTTAATATAAGTTGTTGTAATAAATTTCTCTTTCAAGTATCACACTATTGTTATGGAAAATAGCTTATTTTTAAAAATTATTGTGGTTGAAAATAATGCAAATTTTTTATATTTATATAACATCGACTAATGTGTTAGTTCTGCGTTGGCAACAATTTTGGTAAAATATTCCGTCTAGAAAATATTGTAAAAGATGCTTTGACATGTGAACAAAAATATGTCAGCAGAGTTAAATGATGTTAAAGCAGATGTCTTGACATGTGTTACACAACTGAACTGATTTTTCTGTTTATAAATTCTAGGTGCCATTTGTTTCAGTTGATTGATCTCAGTATTGCTTAAAATTAGCAAGTTTGTTTAAAGTTCTGTTATAATATTTTTGGAGATCTTTTGTCTACTTTCATGGAGAAAGTTATGAGAAGTTTCAAAGACTTTATTTGAATGCATTTTGGCCCAAACCCTAGCTGCGGTTTCTATAAGAAGACGACTAACCCTACTTGCAGAGTTAGTTACATTGAAGGAAGTTGTACTTGCTGGTTTTGAAGATTAGGTTTTAATCTTTTGTTAATTGTTCCGTGTGAGGCACTCTTGTATTCTTTAATACTAGAGTTGTACGTTTTTAGTTGAGTTGTAACTTTTTAATCATTCATAAGCTTTGAAGAAAAGGATGACTATGTGTCTTTGAAGTGTGTCTTCAAATCATTGTTATTGTTTATCAGTGTGTGTGATTGAGGGGGAGTGAGAGGGGTAGAAGTTACACGGGCAGTGATTAAGTGAGTAGATCGTCAACTGAGGTGTTGGTTGTAGGGTCTATGAATTGATACTACTGATAGTGGATTTCCTTGCTGACTTGGTAGCCTCCAGACGTAGGTGTGTTGTCACTGAACTGGGTTAACAATTGCTTGTGTCATTTTTATTTTACACCTTTTATTATTCTGTTTTACTTTGTTTAGTTAATAGATATTTATGTCATGACATCTTTTTCGACATCACATATCTGATACCAAAATTTCAATTGGTATCAGAGCAGGCATTCTGGATATAACTAACTATGATCTCTGAAAACCATGTATGGTGGCATTTCTAAAATCTTTGGACAACAAGGCTTGGAAAGTTGTCTTAAAAGGATGGAAACATCCTGTCATTATGGGGGAAGATGAATAACCCACCTCTGAATTGAAACCTGAATAAGACTGGTCTAAGGAAGAGGATGAACTTTTCCTTGGAAATTCTAAAGCTTTAAACGCCATTTTGAATGGGATTGATAGAAACATTTTTATATTGGTGAACACTTATGAAGTAGCTAAACATGCTTGGGAAATTCTCAAAATTATTCATGAAGGAACTTCTAAGGTAAAAATATCAAGACTTCAACTGCTAGCTACCAAATTTGAAATCTTGAGGATGAAGGATGATGAAAGTATTCAGGATTTTCATATGAATATTCTTGAGATAGCCAATGCATGCAGTGCCTTGGGAGAAAATATACCAGAAGAGAAGCTGGTAAGAAAATTTCTCAGATCTCTTCCCAAGAGATTTGACATGAAGGTTACTGCCATAGAAGAAGCTCAAGAAATTAATAACATGATGGTGGATAAACTTATTGGATCTCTCTAAACACTTGAGTTAGGCATCAATGACAGATCTGAGAAAAAGAATAAAAGCATAGCTTTTGTGTCTAATACTGAAGGTAAGGACGAGGAATGTGATCTGGATATTGAAGAAGGATTGTCCAATGCCATATTGTTTCTTGGAATACAATTCAACAAGGTGCTAAAGAAGATGGACAGAAACTCAAGACCAAATTTCATGAACAACTCGTATGACATCAGCAGGTCAAGTAACTTTGGAAGAAAAACAAGGACAGAAGAAAAATACACTCAAGACAGAGGAATAAAATGCCATGGATGTGAAGGCTTTGGTCATATTAGAGCTGAATGTCCTACATACCTCAAGAAACAAAAGAGGGGTATGACAGTGTCTTGGTCTGATGAAGAATCTAAAAGTGAAGTTTAAAAGGAATCTGCAAAGCAGGTTACTGCATTGACTAGCATATATGTATCTGATGAAGAATCAAGTAAATATGAAGTAACATATGAAGATTTGGTTGTTTCCTACAAGGAACTGTGTATTAGAAGTTCCGAAGTGTGTCAATAAGGGGAGAAACATAAGACGCTTGTAATTCAACTGAAGGAAGAAAAAAATAGCATCTGAAAACTATCTCCAAGCTAGAAAATAAATTGACTTTGCTGAACTCTAAACTTGACAGAGTGTCCAAGTCTGTCATAATGCTGAACAGTGGGTCCGACACATTGGAAGAAATTCTTCAGGTAAGAAAAGTAGTAGGAGATATGAGTGGCCTAGGATTCAATGAGAAAAGGGAAACCTCTTCAGATATTACTTACTTCAAGACTAAACCAAAGATGTTGAACCAAATGTCTCAACATCACAGCAGAAGCAATCACAAATACTCCAAAACAAGATTCCAACACTGGAGGTGTCATTACTGTGGACGTTTTGGTCACATAAAGCCCTTCGGCTTCAAGCTGAATGGTTTTCCCAAGCCTACACTTCAACCTAAGTCGAATCAGGCCATTACTAATGATAGTGAGAAGAAACAATGGGTTCCCAAAACTGATGTGACTAGTCTTATAGCACACACATCTCTCAAAGCCTCGCCCAAAGAGGATTAGTATTTTGACAGTGGAGGCTCAAGACATATGACAGGGATCAAGAATTTGGTGGATATCGATCTCACCCACTAGTTATCTGTCTTGGAGATGGAGCCAAAGGTGAAATTAAAGGGGTTGAAAATCTGGATTTCCCAGGAATCCCAAACCTTTAAGATGTTCTACTTGTTAAAGGGTTGACAACTAATCTAATTAGTATCAGTCAACTGTGTGATCATGGTTTCAAAGTAAACATCACCAAATCTGAATGTCTTGTTACCAATGATAAGGGTGAAGTTGTTATGAAAGGAGTCAGATCTAAGGACAATTTTTATCTATGGATACCTCAAGATTTAAGCCTTTCCTCCACATGTACTCTAGCCAAAGAAGGTGAAGTTAAACTGTGGCATCAAAAACTAGTGTTAGTGTTTTTAGGTTGGCATTAATTTTGGTAAAACTAGGATTTAGCAATGTCATAATAGATGTTATGACATTCAGAGATTGAAGATAAATCCTACCTGCTAAGGATGGTAAATGGACAGCTCAGAATTGGAAGCTAAAGCTGTGCTGGAAATTATGCAGAATATCGATGTCATAATGTATGTTATGACATTCAGGTGACATTCTGCTCGCAGAACTGCTTGTTCCCGAGATTTTCGTAGTTTGTTGAGCTGCTAAATATTGTCTTTCCTTTATTAGAAAGCATGCTCACGTGGTTGCTAGGTTAATCTTAATTAAACCTAAATTGGTTGTTGAAAAGACCATGTTTTTAGGATTAAATTAGTGAACCCTAGCTATCTTTATGGAAGCCCAAGACCAAGTTTCGTGGATCGCTTCTATAAAAGGAATTCAACCTTACAACCGTGTCGCGCCTTTGAATGTATTAAGAGATAGCAGCTTGTGTTTGTGTAACGTTAGGATTTGTAACATTGATATTGTGTAATTCTAGTTTCTTCTTGTGAGCCAAGCAACTATCAATTGATAAGTGCATGGACTAGGATTTGTTGTAGGTAGTTTATCACCAAAGCTTTAAAGCATGAGTGTTTGTCTCTGATTGAAGCTTTGAAGCAAGATCAAGATATTTTATTGAAGTGTGTCTTCATAATTCAATTAGTCAATAGGTTGATATCACCGCCGTGATTGAGGGGAGTGAGTGGGTACTGATCTAAGTAGGACTTAGGTTGAAGTTGCATTGGTAGGTTTTAAGTGAAGGAGATAAACCGGTGGTTTATTCCCAATTAATTCTACTAATAGTGAATTTCCTCCTGGCTTGGTTGCCCCTGATGTAGGTTTGTTGAACCAAACCGGTGAACAACTTATTGTGTTCTTTATCGTCAGATTTACGTGGTGAATTGTTAACATAGTGTCGATATCGTGTCATAACATTCTCTGACATCACGATCCGCTCGGAATTTCAATTGGCATCAGAGTGCACCCGCTTGTTATTTTGGGTGAGATATAGGGATAATAGTTTCCGCGAATGGATAAAGAAGGAGGATTTGGAGGAAGACCACCTATTCGGATGGGTCTAATTATGATTATGAAGCCTCGTATGGTTGCCTTCTTAAGATCAAGGACATTAAAGCTTGAGGGCTGATAAAGGATGGAAACATCCCACCAAGCTTGAGAAAGATGAGACTACCGCCTTGAAACCCGAGGAGGAATGGAGCAAAGAGGAAGAAGAGCTAGCTCTAGGAACTCTAAAGCATTGAATGCCTGCTCAATGGTATTGACAGAACATCTTCAAATTGGTCCATCAATGAGTGGCCAAGGATGTTTGGGACACTTTAACTACTCATGAGGGACATCCAAGGTGAAGATGTCAAGACTTCAGATGCTCACTACCAAATTTGAGAATTTGAAGATGAAGGAAGATGAGAATATTCATGAATTTCACATGAATATTTTGAAATTGCCAATGCCTCAGAGCACTTGGTGAAAAGATGTCAAGAGAAGTCGTGAGAAAGATTCTCGATCCTTGCCTAAGAGATTTGCAATGAAAGTCACCGCATAGAGGAGGCTCAAGACATCAAGACCTGAAGGTTGAAGAACTTATCGATCTCTTATGACTTTTGAGATGGGAATCATGAACTGACAAGAGACAAGAGCATAGCACTTGTATCCAATATCAAGAGGGATGCAAGGTGGAAGATGAAGAGAAGATATCCAAGCCATTGCCATGCTTGGAAGACAGCTCAACAAACCGATCAGAGGATTGATCCAAAGTCAAGGTCAAATGTCAAGGACATTCCATCGACATTAGAAGATCTTATGAAAGAAGATCCAAGTCGAGGAAAAGGAAGTCAAGGCAGAAATCCAATGTCATGAATGTGAAGGATTTGGACATATTAGAGTGAATGTCCCACCTTTCTAAAGAAACAAAAGAAAGGAATGGCTATCACTCCGATGGTGATTCGTGAAGTGAATCGAGGAAGAAGGTGCCAAACTTGTCACCGCTCTCCGGAGTGTACAACTCGATATGGATTCTAGTGATGAGGAAGTGACATTTGAAGAGCTTAATAAAACTACAGAAGTCGTGTATAAAAATGGAGAAGCATGTCAAGAAATGAAGAATGTAAAAGTCGATTGAGAAGTCGAAGTCGAGAATGTGAAGTCGAGGTCGAGAAAGAGGAAAACACCTACTATAAATCACCTCAATAGTGATATTAGTATGTCAATTCCAAACTTGATCGATGTCTAAATCACAAAATGTTGTCATCCGTAATCGATAAGTTGGAAGAAATTCTTCACTGGATGCATGCGTGAAATAAGCATGGTCTAGGATATGTATCGAAAAGCAACTCAAGACATCAAGAATAGACATAGGAAAACAATGTCAAAGGTGTCACAACCCAAAACAGAAATGTGTCCGCTCAGGTATATGATCCAAAGAGAGTTGTTAATAACCGTGAATGGAACAAACTCGAAGTCAATGACAAAGAAGATGTCATACCACAAGTCAAGGAATAGGTCCGCCGGTATGTGGAGACAAAGAGGTTAATATAAAAAGGAAGAATGCATCTAATGGACCATGTCAAAGTAGATGTCACAACATTGGGTGCAACATCAAAATCATATAAACATGAACAAAAGTTTCAAAGATGGAGGTGTCATTATTATGGAAGGTTTGGTCACATAAAATCTTTTGCACAGTGCTACATGGATATCCTAATCAAGGGTCTTATGTGAAGCCTAAAACCAATGGTATCATACTCAAGGAAGAAGAAGATCTGCTCGTAGCTAACACTTCCCTTAGTATGTCTACCAAGAAAGATTGGTACTTTGACAAAGGGTTGTTCCAATCACATGACCGGAGACAGAATCTTCTCAATAATGTTAAGCATCACTCTACCTTTGTTACTTTTGGAGATGGAGACAAAGGAGAAATCAAAGGTATTGGAAACTCAAACTGGTCCAAGTTCCAAGCCTAAATGGAGTATTGCTTGTAAAAGGTTTGACCGCAATCTCATTAGCATAAGTCACCTATGTGATATGGGATTCAAATACCACTAAGTCCGAATGTCTTGTAATCAATGGTGATCAAGTAGTGATTATGAGAGGAGTTAGATCAAAGGACAACTGCACAAGTGGGAATCGAGAGCACCACTGCCCCTATGAGTTCCATGATAAAGATGAAGAGGAAGAAAAGTTGTGGCAGCAAGAATCGTCATCCACACCTTAAAGGAATGAAAAGGATCAGGCCCATGAGGAGTCGGGATACCAAGATCTCTCATAGTCAAAGGGAGGATCCGTGGTAAGCATAAGACGGACAGAAATCGAATGTCACACTCAATGTCTAGACATCCGAGTACTCCTAAAGCATCAAGCAAAGTACTAGGATCCGCATGAAAGGATAACCAAGTATCTTATCACAAAGGATACAGGAGAGGAGTCTTGATGAAACTCTCTTGTCAAAGGAGAAAAGATCATGGTAACTCACATTTATGTTAATGACATAATATTTGGAGAAATGACAAACACAATGGTGAGACAAGATGGCAACCAAATGCAAGTCAATCTGAGAGCAAGTTTGCAAGGAATTGTGTCAAGAAATTTGGAATGAAGAATGATCGCCATAATAGGACTCTTGCTCCTACACATTTGAGGGTGTCCAAGAAAACAAGGTTTGATCAAAGTTGTAAAGGCTCTCTGATGGATGTTTTTATTAAGAAACAATCTTGCTTCTTGATCGCAAGAAGCAAAATTGTGTGTTCCTATACAATGTTGAGAATGAATACGTAGCACCGGTAAAATTGTTCTCGATGATCCGATGAAGCAGATGTCGATCGACCACAATGTCACTGTGATGTCATGACATCGGCCCGTGATATCGTACTAAAGTTCTTAAGACTAGTCAACTTAAGACCTTGAGGGACAAACTGGGTACTTGTCAATATGTGAAATTGTAGCAATTAACTGAGCCTACAACAAGGGATGAAAGGGAGTGTTTGTTTCAACTTTTGTTTAAAGGGTTATTTAGGTATTTTCCTCCTTATTTTAAGAAGTCCAAGAATAGGAAGAGACATCCTCATATAATAGTTTCTTCTTTTGAAAGTAGTACCATCCTTTCTTCTCTCAAAAGAAACCTTGAAACCCTTTGCTATTTTCGCTTTCATCCTCTCAACAACCATCACGAAAATGTCTTCATCTTCCTCATCTCAAGAATCAGATCTCCATCTCTCCCATGGTCAAGTTAGAGCAAACATCAAGCCATGCAAGTCAAGCTCGAGAGTGACACCATCGCTGACAATGGCCTCTAACCGTAAAAGGTCAAGAAGTTACGCACAAGAAATGCAAGGAGGGCACAAGTATCTCCTTCTAAGGCCTGTACTATCATCCTCTGCTTCCCGTAACTAGTAACAGAGAAGGATCTAGGTCGCGCATGAGGCCATAGCTAGGATAGTGTCCGATATCCTAAATGAGAATAAGTCTCGCTCGGGATTTCAGCCTCGAATCATAAGTCCGCTAGCCCTAGCTTAGCAGCTTGATCCGTATGTCAATGAGAATGTCAAGACATCCGTGATGATGTTGATTCCCCGTGAAAATGATGTAAACCTTCGCCCAAGGATGTAACGATGATAATGTAATTGAATCTCCGCTGCAAATGTGAATGAGATTTGATGAGGTTCTTGAGAAAACTTTATCTTAGTGCCTCGATAAATCTCCCGACACGACAACATATCCGATAGCATTCTGAAGATACTCCCAGAAGAACACCAATCGTAATATGGTTTCTCATGTCATCAATCTAGATGAGGAGTTTTCCGATAATGACCCCATAGCCAAGGTTAATCCCAGATTGCTAGAAGGGTAATGAATAAGAAAGTGGAAGAAAAGTGTCGCCAAAGCCCTGCTCAGAGAAGGTTACTAAAGCTTCTCATAAGTCTCCTAAGGCGGAACAAGATCGTTGAAGAAACCGTAAAGAGAAGGCTAAAACTTCCAAAGGGAAGAGTAAGATGAAGAGTACAGTGGTACATCTAAGACAAAGAGCACCTCAATTGTGAGGAAAAGGAAAGCACCGAGTCCTCGATCGTGATGATTCCGATCTTGATTAAGTAGAATGTCTCTAACATTCACTCAAGAAAGAGGTCGGTTCTGGGAAAGTGCCCATTGTCCCCGAGTGGCAATTGACAACATTTCCTTCCACCACCCCGAGAGTGCTAGCAGTGGAAGGTGTCTCGAAAAGAATTGCTCTAGAAAGGAATTGAATGTATGCCCTTGATTGCAAGGATGTTATGGAACTGATCAAGGAAGCTGGGTTGATGAAAACTGTGCTCAAGTTTTCTAACTGTTATGATGGGTTAGTGAAAGAGTTCATTGTGAACCTGACAAGTGGTTGTGCTGATGGAAGATCAGAAGACTTCAAGAATGTGTATGTGAGAGGAAGAAAAGTAAAGTTTTCCCCAAGTATAATCAACAATTATTTGGGAAGATCAGATGATGCTCAACCTGAGCTTGAAGAAACTGATAATCAAGTGTGCCAAACAATTACTGCCAAGCAAGTAAAACATTGGCCTGTGAAGGGAAAGCTTACTGCTAGCAAATTAAGTGTCAAATTCGCTATTCTGCACAAGATAGGTGCAGCCAACTGGGTTCCCACAAATCACAAGTCCACCATCTCCATTGGTCCGCGATTTATCTATGTCATGGCACTAAAACAAAGTTTGACTATGGCACTTATATCTTCGAGCAAACCCTTAAACACGCTGAGAGTTATGAAATTAAGGGACCAATAGCATTTCCATCCCTCTTGTGTGGTATTATAACTGATCAATACCCTGACATTCTGGTTAATAGAGACTCACCGAAGAGAGCTCCCCGCCTTGGCTTCCACTACAAGCTATTTCAAGGGAAGCATGTTCCTGACATTGTCATGACATCAGCTGAGACATCAAATGTCAAAGCCAATTCTCAAGGCAGTGTCATAGATGTACTAAAGGAGATCCAGGGAATGAAGCAAGGAAGCGCACTTGAAGCTCGATCTCTACTCTTGAAAAGGAAAAGACACAGAGGTTGAGGAAGAAAGGCTTGATGGTGATACCTCCGCTCATATGGAGGAAGATGATGTTGCGACCAAGAAGGTCCGACAAAGAGGGCTCAAGATGTGTCTTTCACGTGCTTCTTCCGGAGAAGAAAGCACTTGAAGTTGCTGCCCATGTTGCCTCTAATTTTATTCTGTCAATTTTCTTGTTATTTTTTTCTTGTTCTTGTGTTGTTTCTTTTCCCAATTTTGTTTGGATGATTGAACCATCGTTGACATCATTGTACCTTGACAATTGTTGGTACCTCCTTTAATTATTTGCTTGAAATGCTTGGGGCAATTGTATGGTTTCCTTTGGCCCTTTATGGCTGGGGAGAAGAACCACCGTGTGAAGAGTATGGGACTTTGGGGATTTGTATATTGCTTTTTAAATTTTGTATGTGGGCAATTGTGGGAATTGTGGGATTTTGTATGGGTAGAATTTATCTTATCTCTAGGTTCTACTTTAGTTGCTTTAGAACTAGTTTGTCTTCTCACGTATATGTACTCGATAGGTTAAGTAGTTTTAGCCAAAATGTGCCAAAGGGGAGTTTGTTAGTTTTTAGGTTGGCATTAATTTTGGTAAACTAGGATTTAGCAATGTCATGATAGATGTTATGACATTCAGAGATTGAAGATAAATCCACCGCTAAGGATGGTAAATGGACAGCTCGTAATTAGAAGCTAAAGTCAGGCCGAAATTATGCAGAATAATTATGTCATAATGTATGTTATGACATCAGGTGACATTCTCGCTCGCAGAACTGCTTGTTCCCGAGATTTTTCGTGAAGTTTGTCGAGTGCTAAATATTGTCTTTCTCGTTATTAGAAAGCATGCTCACGTGGTTGCTAGGTTAATCTTAATTAAACCTAAATTGGTTGTTGAAAAGACCATGTTTTTAGGATTAAATTAAGTGAACCCTAGCTATCTTTATGGAAGCCCAAGACCAAGTTTCGTGGATCGCTTCTATAAAAGGAATTCAACCTTACAACCGTGCCTTTGAATGTATGAAGAGATAGCAGCTCGTGTTTGTGTACCGTTAGGATTTGTATTTGATATTGTGTAATTTAGTTTCTTCATGAGCCAAGCAACTATCAATTGATAAGTGCATTGGACTAGGATTTGTCAGGGTAGTTTATCACCAAAGCTTTAAAGCACGAGTGTTTGTCTCTTGATTGAAGCTTTGAAGCAAGATCAAGATATTTTATTGAAGTGTGTCTTCACAATTCAATTAGTCAATAGGTTGATATCACCGTGATCGAGGGGAGTGAGGGTACTCGATCTAAGTAGGACTTAGGTTGAAGTTGCATTGGGTAGGTTTTAAGTGAAGGAGATAAACTGGTGGTTTATTCCTGAATTAATTCTACTAATAGTGAATTTCCTCCCTGGCTTGGTTGCCCCCAGATGTAGGTTTGTTGAACCAAACTGGGTGAACAACTTATTATGTTCTTTATCGCTTCAGATTTATCGGTGAATTGTTAACATAGTGTCAGATACTGTGTCATAACATTCTCTGTGACATCACGTATCTGTTGCCAGGAATTTCAACTAGGACACTTGCATCTAAAGGAGATGAAAAGAATCATCTCTATGGAAGTTGTGAGAGGAATTCCAAAGCTCAAAACTGAAGAAGGTAGAGTATGTGGTGAATGTCAAATTAGAAAGCAAACTAAGATGTTACATCAGAAGGTTCAACATCTCATCACTTCAAAAGTCTTGGAACTTATTCACATGGACTTTATGGGACCTATGTAGGTAGAAAGTCTAGATGGAAAGAAGTATACCTATGTGGTTGTGGTGGATCCACATATAATTGGGTGATCTTTATCAAAGATAAAACTTAAGTATTTGATGTTTTCAAAAATCTATGTCCAAGACTTCAAAAGTAAAAGGATAGTTATGTCATTAGAATCAGAAGTGACCATGGGAAGGAGTTTGAGACCAATATATTTGCTGAATTTTTCTCCTATTACGCCCCAACATAATGGAATTGTGGAACGAAAAAGCAGAAGTCTCCAGGAATCTGCGAGAGCTATGATTCATGCAAAGAAGTTGCCTTACCACTTTTGGATTGAAGCCATGAATATTGTATGCTATATTCATAACATAGTAACCTTAAGAAAAGGTACACCAACTACCATATATGAAACATGGAAGGGAAGAAAACCTACTGTCAAATACTTTAATGTTTTTGGAAGTAAATGTTATATCTTAGTTGATCGAGAACAAATAAGAAAGATGGATCCTAAGAGTGATGAGGGAATATTTCTAGGCTACTCTACAAACAGCAGAGCCTATAGAGTCTTCGACTCCAGAACTAAGTAATGATGGAGTCCATTAATGTTGTTGTTGATGATAGATGGTGGAATGAAGAAGCTGATGCCTTAGAGGATGTTGGAATATTTCTGAATGATATCCCAACTAGAACTACGAATGAGAGCAATGTTCTTATTCTTACTAATGAAGAATTTGAAATTGGTCAAGTCAACAAAGGACCCTCTATCAGAGTTCAGAAAGATCATCCTAAAGAACTTATTATAGGATATATCAATAAATGAGTCACCACCAGATCAAGAAAAGTCATATCAAATTCCTACTTTATATCAAAAATTGAGCCTAAGAATGTCAAAGAAGCCTTAACTGACTAATTATGGATCAATGCTATGCAAGAAGAGCTAGGACAATTCAAGAGAAATGAAGTTTGGGATCTGGTTCCAAGACCTGAAGTAACTAATGTAATTGGAACTAAATGGGTGTACAAGAACAAATTTGATGAAAAAGGTGTGATCACCAAAAATAAAGCAAGACTGGTTGCTCAAGGATATACACAAATTTAAGTGATTGATTTTGATGAAACTTTTACTCATGTAGCCCTCCTTGAATCAATTAGACTACTATTGAGAGTTGTCTGCATTCTGAGGTTTAAGCTATTTTAGATGGATGTAAAAAGTGATTTCCTAAATGGTTACTTAAATGAGGAATTCTATGTGGAACAACCCAAGATATTTGTTGGTCCAACATTTCCTAATCATGTGTACAAGTTGAGAAAATCTATTTATGGGATGAAACAAGCTCCAAGAGCTTGGCATAAGAGACTAACATGATTTCTTGTTGAAAATGGATACAAGAAATATGGCATAGACAAAACTTTATTTGTAAGAGACAAAGGAGGAAAGCTCATGATTGCCCAGATATATGTTGATGATATTGTATTTGGTGGAATGTCTAATGAGATGGTTCAACATTTTGTCAAGCAAATGCAATCCGAATTTGAGACGAGTCTTGTTGGTGAATTAACTTATTTTCTTGGCCTGCAAGTCAAACAAATGGAAGATTCCATATCCGTATCTCAAAGTAAGTATGCTAATAATATAGTAAATAAATTTGCGTGGAAAATGCAAGTCCCAAGAGGACACCTGCTCCTACACATCTGAAGTTATCTAAAGATGAAAAGGGTGTGACTGTGGATCAAAGCCTCTAGAAGTATGATAGGTAGCCTACTATATCTCACTACTAACAGACATGACATTTCCTATGATGTGGGAGTATATGCTAGATATCAAGCTGAACCCAAAGTGAGCCATATCAACTAAGTGAAGAGAATACTAAAGTATGTAAATGGAACATCTGACTATGGCATGCTATACTCTCATGGATCTAGCTACATATTGAGTGGATATTGTGATGTTAATTGGGAAGGAAGTGTTGATGATAGAAAAAGTACATCAGGAGGATGCTTCTTTTTGGGGAATAATCTTATTTCCTGGTGTAGCAAGAAGCAAAATTATGTTTCTCTATCCATTGTTGAGGCTGAATACATAGTTGAAGGCTGCAAATTGGGTTTACCATCTATAAGCACCAACTCTTATAGTGAACGTGCAGAACAATCAACCAGAAATGAATCAACAACCATCACAACCAGATGTCCCACCATATGCACAACCAGGAAATAATCCTCAACCAGACGCACTCGATGCGATTTATGCATCGATTTTACTCCAAGATCAGCGTCAGCAGGAACTGATGCAGTTGATGCAAGAAATGCAGCGCGATCAATGCAATGCCGCTTATTGGAACCATCGCGACATTTCAGACCTGACTAATGAAATGCGTCACTTATCATTTCGCGTTGAAGGCCTGCATGCACGTGTTTACAACCCTGGGGAGGAACCTCCTAGACCTAGAGGGGGCGGAGTGAGGACATGTGGCAGAAGAAGAGCATGGTGTAAAGTATCAACCAGCAGAGATAACACAGACGACAATGAAGGCTGATTTATTTTCTTGTATTTTTCTTAAGTTTCTTTGTTTGTTTTCTTTTTCTCACTTTAGTCGCCGCATTGAGGACAATGCTCAGTGTAACACCCCAATATTACCCAAGGTTTAATATACAAAATCAGAGTAAATTAAAATTTCGTAAATTCAATACTGAGGCATCACACCTTCAAAAACAACTCACTTTAAACAGTTTGCTTTAAAGTATAAATCTCTGATACATAGCATCGTCGGAAATCATAAATTAATTCGTAAAAATCAAAACATCTTCTTTATTAAACTTCCTCATAAAATCATATTTTCATAAAGTATGATCCTTATACATAAAGGTATAACAACAATAGAACAACAACAAAACAACATAAATATTCCCCCCCCGAGTGCTACGTATCAGAGCGACACCGACTCGACTAATAGCAACTATAAACTCCGTCTTCATAACCTACACGATACCAATATAAAGGTAACGGCGAAACAAGTAAAGGGTGAGATACTCCAAAGTATATAATTAAAGGCATGATAAATATATTTATAGTTTTAGAATTATAAACGATATAGATTAGTAAGTGCATTCTAACACATATCTAAATCTCACTTACTTTTATCGTTATTCTAAAGTGTTTAATCTACACTTAATCGCCTTAGCCTCATCGGCACAAATCATCACAACAACACATACACCTCCGTCACCACGAAATCGTCACAAGCTAACACATCACTAATTAACACGACAATCATGAACAACCACTCGATCAAGGGAGAATGGGACATGAAGCATCTGAATCTTATTCCATATCGAGAACATGTGTTGAATCTGATACCCTACTTCGAAGAAATCACTTTTGAGCATATTCCACGAGAAGAGAAATAATTGGCAGACGCATTATCTACCATGTCATCTATGTTCAAAGTTAGATGGGACAACGAAGCTCCTCAGATTACTATTGAAAGACTAGACAAACCAGCATACTGTTGTGAACTTGATACTGAAGGAGTAGAGGAGAAACCTTGGTTCTACAAAGTGAAGAGGCATCTCGAGACTCAAGAATACCCTGAAGGGGCATCTATTAATGATAAGAAGTGTCTAAGGAGATTCGCTGCCAAGTTCTTTCTTAGTAACAAAATCTTATACAAACGCAACCATGACTTTGCCTTACTCTGGTGTGTATATCAGAAGACACTGAACGAATCATGGAAGAATTACATGAAGGCAATTTTGGTACTCATTCTAGTGGACATGCAATCGCCAAGAAGATTCTGAGAGTAGGTTATTATTGGTCCAGTATAGAAGCTGATTGTTATCGTGATTCCCGATCTTGTCACAAATGCCAGATATACGCAGATAAAGTGCATGTGCCTCCAGTTCCGTTGAATGTTCTGACTGCTCCATGGCCTTTCACGATGTGGGGCATTTATATGATTGGAGAAATCAAACCTAACGCTTCTAATGGGCATCATCTCTTCCTCGTTGCTATCGATTACTTTACCAAGTTGGTAGAAGCAGGCTCATATGCATCTGTTACCAAGAATGTTGTGGCTCGATTCATCAAACATAATCTCATCTGCCGATACGGTATCCCTGAAAGGATTATCATAGATAATGGTACCAATCTCAATAACAAAATGATCACCGAACTCTGCACGCAGTTCAAGATTAAGCATCACAACTCTTCTCCATATTGGCCAAAGATGAATGGTGCAGTGGAAGCCGCCAACAAAAATCTTAAGAAGATCATACAAAACATGACAGTGACGTATAAGGATTGGCATGAGATGTTGCCATTTTCTCTCCACGGTTATCGCACTTCAGTATGAACATCTACAGGGGAAACCCCATTCTCTCTCGTATACAGTATAGAAGTGGTTCTACCCATCGAGGTTCAGGTTCCTTCACTTGGAGTTTTGAAGGATGCAAAGTTAGACGAAGACGAATGGGTCCAGACTCAGCTTGACCAGATAAACTTGATCGATGAGAAGCGACTCGCAGCCATCTGCCATGGACATATATATCAAAAACGAATGATCAAAGTCTTCAATAAGAAAGTCAAGCATCGAGTGTAGAAAGTTGGTGATCTAATAGTCAAGTGCATCATCCTACCACAAGATGATCCCATGGGCAAATGGAATCCCACCTATGAGGGACCATTTGTAGTCAAGACAATATTTTCCGGCAGAGCCATGATACAGAGCACTATGGATGGAGAAGATTTCCTGTACCCTGTGAACGCAGACATAGTTAAAAAATACTACGCATAAAATGAGACCCACTAGGTCGACTGGCCTAGGAAAAAATAAGGGAGTCCTGGCGAAGAAAAAGGGTTCAGGCAAAAATTAGGGACATAAATAAAAAATGTACACCCGGCAAGTCGAAAACCTGCAAAGGCGGCTTGGGCAAAAAAGCGTATCCCAGTAGACCGAAAACTTGAAAAGGCGGTCTAGGCAAAAGTTAGGGATTTAAAGCGTATGACTATGTGTAATATGGTGAACTGACTTTGTAGGTTTTTGTATCGCAAATGTGCGGATAGCAAGAGTCGCCACCGACTTTTCTTTTATCCAATTAAGGGAAGGTAAAAAGTACAGAAAAATACCTTCGTTAGATTCTGAGTAAGGAGAAGGTTATGAAAAGGGAAGGTATTAGCACCCCTTTCCATCCGTAGTTATCTACGGGCTCTTAGTTGCTCTTAGATCACTTTAAAATTGTGCTTTCTGTGTGTTTGACAAAAATGTTTTGAAAAGGCATTTCGCTTTGACTTTGTAATGATTCATGTAGGAATGTATACAAAGTGTTTGGAAATGTTTCGTTTTTGAAAAGAGTTTGAACTTTGACAAAAGTGTGAGGTGCAAAAAGTATTTGATTTGAGCAAGCAACTAAAAGTCTTATTACCTACCTCGTAATTGGTCGCTTTGATTGTTTTACGCTTTAGAATAATGCTATCCATACCATTATTTGGTAGGTAACCCCATTCGTTGGATGTAAAAGGACATTCAAGGGACATCGGATGGTCATAGAAAGCAACTTGTAGGAAGTATCCTAGCACATTCAAGGACTATCATCATTTTTCGTAGGCGACAATCGAGGGTCAAGATCATGTATTTGGAGGCGACATCGTGGGTCTTATGATCTTTGTATCAAGGGACTATGATGATTTGTTTGAAGGCAACAAGGCTAGAATACCTCTACGCTCGAGGACACGACCATATTTGAATTGTAAGGCAACGAGAGAATTACCCTAAGGGGTGCAAGTGAAAAAGTGCGTTGATTTTATATATTATCTTTGTGTTTAGAGTGAGCTATGTTCGATTTTATCTTGCCATACACGCCTAATTACTAGCAATTTATAGGTGCGGAAATTAAATGCGGAATGTAAAGATGCGGAAAGATAAATATCCCACGCTATTACATGGCTTTGGGGCGATACATAATTTAAACTTATGGAAAATAAAACCTAATTTAAACTATTACATCCCATGAGCAATTACATTATTGGAAAAAGAAAACAAGAAAAGAAACCGTCAAACGAATAACCGTGAAAAGATAAGAAATCGAAAATACGAGAGAAATCGAATAAGAAAAAATGTTAGTACAAATGCAAATTTTGAATGAGAAAATATGACATGCTGGAAATAACATAAATATGCTAAAATAATTTTTGGGATTTTTGATGCATTTAATAATTTAAAACTAATTAAAAGTGATTTTAATGCTAAATTATGAATAAAATAAATATGCATGCAAAATAGTATTTTTAATTTTATAAATTAAATAAGTATTTTATGAAAATAAATGCAAAAGGAAAAATATTTTGATGATTTTAATGCATAAAATAAAATATAGAAAAGAATTAAAATTGTATGCAAAATATTAAATAAATATGAAAATAGAAAATATGAAAAATAATTGAGTTTGTGAAAAAAGAATGCAACCGTCCCGGCTGAATCGAACTGGGGACCTGGGAGAGCATCTATGCACAGGAAACGCCTTAACCACTAGGACAAGTGGCTTCGTGTTTTGAAACCAAAACCAAATCAATATATGTGATGACGCCAGGAAAGGTTTGAAACCGAGTCGCCGTGGGGTCCAGCTGGAAAGGGAGAGCGAATCGAACGCACGATCGCGTGCACACATGCATCGCCGGAGTCAAATTCAGTCAGCGACGCCGGAGCCCTAGCTCCGGTCGTCTTCTCCGACCATGCCAAGTTCAAAACCTGCAAAACACGTAGAATCAATGCAAAAGAAAGACCTATTTTCCCTAAAATCGACCTCCGAATCCAATGGTGATATCCGCTTGTCCCTAAAACGCTCGTATAAGGTCGTTCGATTCAAAACTCAAAAGCCCTAGCCATGGCAAATCGAGTTTCACACGCTTAAGCTTGCATGAGATGGTTTGTTTCGACCTAATAATCACCTCGAATCCATACAAACACACAAAACATTAATGATGCATGAAACACTAAATCGAAAATAAGAAAATTCCAAACCGGTGAGAGCTAGATAACGCGATCCCGGTGGATTGGCTTCGAGCAAGGGTTGTTTCGACTCGGAACCTCTAGAGCACGCTTGATGGTTGGTTTTGGAGAGTGGTGTAACTTAAAATTCGATTTTCAAAAGTTTATGAAATTTTTTGGCAAAGTGAGGGCTGTGTATGGGGCTAGGGTTTCGTCCTCTTGGCTGTATGTATTGCTTGGTATTTATAGAGGAATTTGAGATTGCAAAGAGAGTGAAAAAAGATTGAGTAATGAATGTGCAATATTTTCTCTTTAAAACAAATCAAATTTTCTTGAAAATTTGATTTTCCTTCCATGTGCAAGAAAATCACGAAATTGGCAAGTGTTTTGGGCTTCCTTGGACTTCAAGTAAGATAAAAATCCAACCCATTTGAAAAAAATACTTTATTTTTATATTTTATATAATTTAATTTTGAATTAAATGGTTAAAAATCCAAAATTAAATCAATAAAATAGAAAATTGCCATGGCCAAGCATTTATGAGTCACAAATAATGTCATGAACAAGTTTGGATCAAAAGATTATAGGCCCATTTGGAAAATTTTGCATTTTGACCAAAATGTCCTTTTGTGCAATTGTCCAAAATTGCCCAACTTCTGAATAGTGTATCTTGCTCAATTTTCCATATTTTTGAGTGTTCTTGGACTTTTTGGAAAGCTATAAGAGTCCTCTAACCAACTGTTTTTGTCTCATCTCAATTGGAGTTTCCATGCTCAATATATCCTCAAAACAAAAAGTTGACTTTTTGTTGACTTTGAAAAGGACCTGTAATGTTTTGAGCCATACCTCTCAAATGAAGCATTTTTTGGACATTCTTGTGAGACATGAAGTTGTAGAGAATTGAATTTCCTTCAAAATAAGAGGTGGTGGAAAAATTTCGAGAAAATATGAGAAAGTTATGATCACCAAAGTTCTTGACTTTTCACCTAGAAACCCTAATTTAGAAAGTTTGACTTTGAGCAAATCTTGAGTTTTCTTGATGAATCATGATCAACCCTTGATCAAATGATGAATGTAACTTCAAAATGAGGATGTTGACCAAAAATTATGAAGTTTGACTCGTATGTTGACCACAGCTGACTTTTGTCCAATACAACCGATTTTCAACCATCCGAGCAATTGTCCGAGGAAACTTGACTTGAGGCTTGAAACTTGACATGGAGAATCTTTGAAGCATATGAGGAGGCATGATGAACATGGAGATGTTGGAAGTCCATCTTGAGTTGAGAATTGCCAAACCCTAGTTTGGGTTTATTGTCTAGAGAGAGTTTTGTCCGATCAACTCGAGGAATCTTCGAGTATGGATGTATGAGATATCTGAGAAGATGGAGGGAAAATTTTGGGGTATGATAGCTGCCCCTGCTCAACCTTCTTGTACCGAAGGTTAGATTGACATACTTGTCTTCGTGACTGAAGGTAGAAGATGATTGAACACCGAGTACACCGAAAATTTGCACTCACTGCTGGTGGATGATGCGGAACGGGCTTACGATGCCATTTGGGGAAGGTAGAGACTTCACGGGATGAGTCGATGCTAGACTCGAGGTTGTTGATAGGAGGAGAATCGCGGAGATGGTCTTGGGACGCCATCCGAAAGGTCGATGCCGGGAGTGAGCCGACGCTAGGCTCGTAGTCGCTTCGAAGTGAAAGGAGCATGGAGACGGGCTTAAGATGCCATCCGAGGAGTCATACGTTAGACTTCGTGCTCATTTTTGAATGAAGTTATTGGTTTGTATTGATTTTTAACCAAATATGCAGATTCGAAAGCGGAGAAATGTTGATAAGTAGTCGGAGATGGGCTTAAGATGCCATCCGTGGCAACCGAGTCGCACGCTAGACTGTAGTCGCTGCTGATAATAAGAAGGATTCGTAATAGATCTTCGTGTTGATTACTCGAGGGATAGTAATTCGCAAAGTGTGGATATCGTCCCCGCAGGCATCGGTATTGATCCACCGCTCGTTATCGGAGGATAACTTGTGATCGCTCGGATAGGGTCCGCCCGCCGTATTAATCCGGATCCGTTGTCGGAGGACAACGAGGGCGGTCGCTCGATAGTTTTCCGCCGAGATCGTGGCTTAATCTCGACCATTGTCGGAGGACAACTAGGGCGGTCTTTCGATAGTTTTCGCCGAGATTCGGGCTTAACTCGACCTGCTTATGCAAGCGATTTTCACTGCTTTGAGAAAACAAGAGAAACTTTGATAGAATATTTGTTAGTCTTATGCAAAGTATGATGCATGACAATGTATATGAATGACATATGCATGAATTATGACTTTATGAATGATAGATGAATGATGATGTTGTGGTATTTCAAAACATATCCATCTTGAAGAAGATGCGATGTTCGCTGAGGATTCGACTTTTGGGGATGGAGATCCCGAAAAGAAAAGAACTTTGATCCTCCGATGCACTATCTCGACCAAGTCTTGGGCCTAGATATTGTTGAGGAAGGTAGAGATCGAAACTCGTTGTTGGAGATCTCATACATAGACCCCGCCGGGAGAGTCCGGAGGCAACTGCTGGGGATCTTGTATGTAGATCCGCTGGGAAAATTAGAGGCGCCACGGGATTTTGAGTGTAGATCTCACGAGAGCGCTTGATGGTTGGGAGACCGGTCAGCCCGCTGGAATCTCTCGATCGGGAATAGAAGATGTAGATTTTCTCCGCACTATCCGACCAAGTCTCAAGTCCGGATACCGCCGGAGAAAAGGGAATTGTTGAGAGATATTCCGCGATGATAAATACCTTGGTGGGATGAAGTGATACCGCTTGAGACCGATGTAACATTGCTCGCTGAGTGGAATCACCGTCGGACCAACATATACTCCACGGGAAGGTTTATTGTGAGTGACATCGTCAGGAGATCATGCTCGTGGGAAATGCATTGGTGACTTTCGTCGTCATCTCAATTCCTAGAGCATGTAGTAACTATTTTTGTATGTCCACTTTTCGATGTTTGTGAATAGATTCTTATTGTCAAATGCATATAATCATTCAAAGCAAACGTTGGACTTATTGTAAACGACAATAGTGAAAATGTAAAGAGAAAGAACTTGCATTCATTTGAAATGTGGCGATGGCCAAGTAGTTTGTACACAAGAAAGGTAAAAGCTATGCGAAACAATCTCGTTAAGTTCCAACCATGCTAGTACTCATATATTTCAACTATCTCATCTCCTTGTCGAGAAAGTGAGTAGACCGATCTTCGCCATTTGAATCTGAATGCCGATAGTAGTCCGGAAGGTGATCCGAAGAAACATAGTCGACGCTTAAATCCCTAACTTTTGCCTAGACCGCCTTTCGGTTTTCACCACCGATACCTTTTTGCCCAAGCCGCCTTTTCGTGTTTTCGACTGTGTACATGTTTTGTATATATCCTTAACTTTGCCCGAACCCTTTGGTTCGCCAGATGCCCTTATTTTTGCCTAGGTTCGCCGACCCAGCGGTCTCTTTCATGCGTAGTATTTTTGACTATGTCTGCATTCATAGGGTGTGGAAGTCT
Source organism: Vicia sativa (assembly GCA_021764765.1). Taxonomy (NCBI): domain Eukaryota; kingdom Viridiplantae; phylum Streptophyta; class Magnoliopsida; order Fabales; family Fabaceae; genus Vicia; species Vicia sativa. Next base: position 13,701,416 of record CM038797.1, read on the forward strand.
TCACCATCCATGGTGCTAGCATCATAGTCACCGAAAACACCGCCTTGACTACAAACGGTCCTTCGAGGTGGGAGTCCATTTGCCCCGGATCACCTTGTGGAAGAATGATGCGCTGACTACTAGGTCACCAACTTGATAGAGTCGTGCCGACCTTCTTGTTAAATGCTCGATCATTCGCTTTTGATAGATCCGTCCATGGCATGGACGCGAGTCGCTTCTCATCAATCAAGTTAATGGTCGAGGCGGTCTGACCCAATCGCCTTCGCCTAACTCGCATCCCGGAGGACTCGTTGAGGGTATCTCGAACTCGATGGGTAGAACTGCCCATACCGTATACAAGAGAGAAGGGTTGCCTCGCTGATGTTCGCATCAGGTGCGATAACCATGAAGAGAAAATGGTAACATCTCATGCCAATCTTTGTAAGTCACTGTCATTTTCTGTATAATCTTCTTAATGTTCTTATTGGCGGCTTCCACAGCGCCATTCATCTTAGGCCGATATGGAGAAGAATTGTGATGCTTGATCTTGAATCAAGGCAGAGTTCGGTGATTATCTTGTTGTTAAGATTGGAGCCGTTATCTGTGATAATCCTCTCGGGAGTGCCATATCGACAGATAAGATTATGTTTGATAAATCGAGCCACAACATTCTTGGTAACAGATGCGAACGAGGCTGCCTCTACCCACTGGTGAAATAGTCAATTGCCACAAGGATGAAACGATGTCCGCAGAAGTGGGCTTGATTTCTCCGATCATGTCAATGCCCCACATTGCAAAAGGCCAAGGAGTTGTTAGAACATTCAGAGGTACCGGAGGTACGCACTTTGTCGCATAACCGCACTTGTGACAAGATCGAGCGAGCGGTGACAATCGCCTCCATGGTGGACCAATAATAACTTGTTCTCGTAATCTTCTTAGCCATGGTACGACCATCGAGCGAGTACCAAACGCCTTCGTAACTCTTCCATGATACGATTGTCGCTTTTCTCGATCTACACAACGAAGTAAGCATAAGTCGTGGTTGCACTTGTATAAGATGTCGTCGAGGAAGAATTGGATGCAAATCTTCTCAAGAACTTTATCATTGATGATGCTCGCTGGATATTCCCGAGTCTCAAGATACCTTTTCACGCATAGTACCAAGGTTTCTCTTCCGTATCAAGCTCATAACAATACGCTGGTTCGTCAAACCTCTCAATGATGATCCGGGAGCCTCGTTGTCCCATCTGACCTTGAACATAGAGGACATAGTAGCCAATGCGTCTGCCAACTGATTCTCTTCTCGTGGAATGTGATTGAAAGTGATCTCTTCAAGTAGGGATCAAACTCAAAACATGTTCTCGACACGGAATGAGATCGATGCTCGATCCCACTCGCCTTAATCGATCGATCACTAAAGCTGAGTCTCCATACACTTATAAGAACTTGATTCTTAAGTCAATAGCAGCTTTGATACCCATGATGCACGCTTTGTATTCGGCCATGTTGTTAGTGCAACTGAAACATAATCTGGCGGTGAAAGGCGATGTCCATAGGGATGTAATGATGGTGCCAATGCCATTGCCAAGTGCGTTCGAGGCTCCATCAAAAACCATGGTCCATCGGGATCCTTGTTCAGGTCCTTCGTCTAGAACTGGTTCTTCACAATCAGTAACTAGTAAAACATCTTCGTCTGGAAATTCGAAATGCATAGACTGATAGTCATCTACGGCTTAATGAGCCAAGTGATCGGCTACCACACTTCCTTTGATTGCTTTCTGAGAAGTGTACTAGATGTCATACTCGGTCAAGATCATCTGCCATCTTGCTATTCTTCCGGAGAGAGCTGGTTTCTCAAATATGTATTTTATCGGATCCATCTTAGAAATCAACAAGGTAGTGTGAGTCAACATATATTGTCTTAGTCGGCGAGCAACCCAAGCCAAAGCGTTACAAGTTTTCTCGAGCTGTGAGTATCTTGTTTCACAGTCGGTAAACTTTTTGCTAAGGTAGTATATTGCATGCTCTTTTCGCCGACTCATGTTGCCCCAACACACACCCCATTGAATTCTCTAACATTGTCAAGTACATGATAAGAGGTCTTCCTTCGGCAAGGCATCAGATAGAGGATTCAGAGGTACTCCTTGATTTTGTCAAAAGCGATCCGAAATCGCGCTCCATTCTACCACTTGATCTTTCTTTAGCAACTTAAAGATTGGCTCACAAGTAGCGCTAGATGTGCAACAACCGCAATGTAGTTCAATCGGCCCAAGAAACCTCTCGACTTCCTTCTGACGGGGCCGGCATCTCTTGAATAGCTTTAACCTTGGCGGGTCAACTTCAATACCTTTACCATCGACAACAAACCCTAGGAGTTTCCTGATCCGACTCCAAAGGTGCACTTGTTAGATTAAGTCTTAGTCCGTACTTCTTCAACTCACAAATAGTTTCTGCAAATGATCAAGATGTTCTTCTTCAGTCTGTGATCGAGCTATCACATCGTCGACGTAGACCTCTATCTCGTGATGAATCATGTCATGAAATAATGTTACCATAGCACACTGATAAGTGGCGCCCGCGTTCTTCAGTCCGAACGGCATAACCTTGTAGCAGAAAGTGCCCCACTGTGTAACGAAAGTAGTCTTCTCCATGTCTTAAGGAGCCATTTTGATTTGATTGTAACCGGAGAAACCATCCATGAAGGAGAAAACCTTATGCTGAGCGGTGTTGTCTACCAGAACATCAATATGAGGAAGTGGGAAATCGTCTTTCGGACTCACTTTGTTCAAATCTCTGTAATCCACACACATTCATACCTTACCATCCTTCTTAGGCACAGGAACCACGTTCGCAACCCATTGTGGATAGGAAGTAACAGCTAAGAAATCGGTGTTGAACTGTTTCATAACTTCGGCTTTGATTTTCTCGACATCTCGTGACGATGCGATTTAACCTTCCGTTTCACCGAGAAAACCTTCTTTTGTCAATCGTGTACCACAATATCAATGTCAAACCAGCATGTCTTCGTATGACCAAGCAAAACCTCAATATAGTCTCGTAGCATCTCGAACCAATCTTTCTTTGACACGCTCAAGACCCGCTCCTATCTCGATCTCTTTTCGCCTTCGCTAGTACCCAAATTCACAACCTCAACTGCTCTTCAGGTGGTCAGATAACTCGCTTCTTCTTGCAGTAGCATGGGCAAGTTCTCCTCGCACTTCACAATCTTCCTCACTTTCGCCTTCGGCTTGGTAGATCGGATTATCAAGTCATATTTAGCAATAGCATGGTTATTAACTAGATTCGAGTGATTCTCGCAGTGTATCACGTGGGTGTGTGTAAGAAACACATAGCTTTTGAGGGTGATAAAGTAAAGAAAGAAAACAAACAATTGAATGCAAAAGTCCAACGGATTTATTGAATGAAAATACGCAAACGATGATAATAACCTCGCAAACGAGCCATGATGCCCTGCTAAGGCACTAGGCTTTAGAGTTTATTGTTCAAACATAAAAATACGAAAAGCAAAACAAAAACAAGAGCAATTACTCCGGCTAAAGGAGATTGGTATGACGCCTTCACCTTCCAATTCGAGCCCATGATCCGGAGTCGAAGATCCACTTGTTGATGTCAAGCCGTTGTCGCCGCCTTCTATAGCATGGATTCCACTCTAGCCGATGCGGAAAGGAAGTTGGCCCACACGCTCATGGGCGATCATCTTCCGACCTCGATGGTGAATCCTAAACCGCCTTGTCTGATTTGAAAGGAAGATCGTGAGCTGTCCCAAATAGCACTACCTCCTTGTTCAACAAAGCTTGAGCATCTTTCACGAGGCCATCCTCGGGGAACTTGTGTAACTTCAGAGGATAGGAGAGTCACAGCATGACTGGGTATTGTTTCAAAAGCTTGACAGGAGTCTCAAAGAATTCACCTTCCATTTCGAGGTATCGAATGACCGTAGATGACCGACCATATTCTTCTTCACCACACACCGTAACAACCTTCCCTTTCACCGGATATTTCAGCCGATGCAAGGTAGAGGTAATACCGCCCCATGTATCCAAGGGCGCCCAAGTAGGCAAGAGTAAGTCGGACGGATGTCCATGACAAAGAAAGTGGAGTCAAAAGTCCGAGAACCGACTTTAACGGCGAATGAGCTTTCCAAGCATCGCTTAGAACCATCAAAAGCTCTCACAATAATGTCACCGGTTTCGGACCAACCTTCAACATCGAGTCGATCAAAAGCGCCTTCTGTAGGATGTTCAAAGCGTAACCAAGATCCACCAAAACATGAGATAATGTAATGCCTTGCATTCAATGTAGATGCAAGGCTTTGTTGTGTTTCTTTCCCAGAGTTAAATCAAGATCGAGAAGCCTAGGCCGTTTGTTGGCAGCCGTGCTAGCAATACAAACTTCAAATTGATCGTGGTAGTATCTTTGCACGTGAGCATTCTTCGAAACTTCACCAAGGCGTTAGCATGAGCCTCGAGCACAAGAGCAGAGCAAGCATGGATATCTTGACTGAGTCTGTCCCAACTGCTCCACAACATTGTAGTCACTCTTCTTGATAATCTTCGAATTTCCTCCATTTCTTGTTTCGAGGTGTCTTCAAGAACTTCCTTTGGTACTTCCGGTGAAAGGTGACGAGTCACCGGTTCTTTCCTCTAGCTTGGGGAATGGATTGAATAGCTGGAATGCGAGCTGGAGTCATAGTGTCTTTTGGAGGAGAGATATCTGGAGAGAAAACCCTTCCGGTTCGGGTCACCTTACTTGATCCGGTGATGTTGTCGATGTCAGGAATGGTAGCTTCAACTGTAAGGTCCTCAATGGTCAGAGGGTCTTGCTTGACGCCATGATAGTAAACATCAGATCCATAGTTCCAAGGGATAGCTTTGTCAGAGGAATATGGAACTGGTCTTGGAGAAGTAATAATGAGAGGTGCCACTCTAGGCACAGGATTAGCAGAGGAAATCCTTATTGTGTTAACATCAGCATAATCTTCTGGGAAATCGTCACCCCATCCGGTCGCCTTAACATCTTCAATAGGAATCTTGTAGCTCTCAGAATGTACTTCACCATGTAATCATACTTTCCACTTGGCTGCCCCAAGGTATCCCACATGCATTTGCTGTTTCATTCGCATTGTCAATCTTTAAATTAGACATTTCTTCACACAACTTCTGCACAGGTGGTTTTAGAAATAGTATCTCACGGTTGTCCATCATGCACTGAACACGTCTTCTCAACCAAGCACAACCATCAAGTGCAGATGGGCACCAACGACAATTCTCTGGGCATCCTGGATTGACACCGGCTTGTAGCAAATTCTTCTTAACAGTCATCGAGGAATAGTCAAGTCATCTATGTTGAAAACATAAGTATCGCCACCAACAAAGATTGGAGCTTTTGTCATGGTTAGGCATAGGCGCTGATCACGCTCGAGTCTCAACAGAGGATCAAACTCAATCGCTTAGCTTCAATCATATCTTGAATCTTGTTCTTCGTGAGCCCAACAATCATCAAGACTATGTCCGGGCTATTGGAATGGTAAGCACACTTAGCATTAGGATTGTATCTCGGAGAGGAAGTATTGACATTCATAGGAGGATCCCTCAAGGTTATCACCGCTTTCAACATGTGTTGCAAGGCTTGCGACAATGGCATCTTGATCTTCAGAATTGTCTTCGTGGCGCGTTACGCTGTCTCACCGAGGTTGGCCGATGTAAGATCGAGATCACAACCGCCCACAGATTGAGCGTCGGTCTTGGCTCGGCTTTTTCGACCATTTACAACATTGACTTCTTTCTTACCAAAAGATCTCTTCAAAGATTTGAAGATGTCTCTACGTAATCTTTCCACTTCGATACCGCTTCAATACGTCTCATCAATATCATCGGTGAATCCGGTCAAGAGTTTCCAATCGATGATTGAAGAACGGGCTGCCGTGTTCCCATAAACATATCAACCAACTCCCTATTGGACAAGGGTGGTGAACTCACCGCTAGATCTCTCCACTCGAGCATACTCCTTGAACTTCTCATCACGACCCATAGACATACTTTGTAGTTGCATGCAGTGGGTGTCAATTCAAGATTGTACCATATCTCAGAAAGCATCGCTAAGTCACCCAAGTACGGACGGTTCTCTCGATAGTACCATTCCAACTGGTTCCAACAAACTCTCTTGAAAATAAGTGCATCAAAACTTTCTCGTGTGGGGATTGATCTTGGACATAGGATTTCAAATGCACTTAGGGCAAGACATGCCATCATACTTCAAAAGTAGGAACCTTGAATTTGGGAGGAATCACAACACGGAACAAGACTAAGATCATCAAAATTCATCCCGACATTTTCGTGTTTTCCAAGATTCAAACGGTCTTCAAGTTGTTTGTACTTGTCATCTTCATCGAGTATTGGCCATCATCATAGACTTTTTCGGCTCATGCCGACTACCTTCACCATCACCCTTGTTACTTTGCTCATCCTCCTTCTTGACACTTCCCTTGAGAGCTCAATTCGACTAACCACCTAGGACCACCTTTGTAGCCGCCCATGTTGAGAAGACCAAGAACCTTCTTCTTTCTCGTTGATGAGCTTTTGGATCTTCTTGGCCTTGGACCAAGCGGTGAACATCTCAAACCGAGCATTCGAGCACGGAGATCTTTGACAGCTTGTTCAAGAGCCATTTCGCTAAAATAAATAGCGAGAGAATGAGAAAACCAATCTTCAATGTACCGTGATGCAATGTTATGCTATGCTATGCAATGTTTATGTGAATGCAATGCAATATTTTCAAGGACCTTAGAGATTTAAATTTGTTAAACAAGCAATGAACAAACATTTATTAGTACTCTTTTTTTTTTTTTTCTTTTAAGTACAAAAGATAGTTCAAGACAAGAACAAAGAAAAGCATAAAACCTAAAGCTCTAAGTCTCCCATGGGCGCTCCTCTTGGTGCCGAGGTAGGCGTTGATGCTTCGCCTCGTGAAGTAGCTTAGTCAACTCTAGCACTTTCTTCTCACTTGCATAGCACCGAGCTTCAAAGGTATCCTCTTCCTTGAGCTGAATCCGTGATCTCTTCAAGTCTTCAAAATCGTGAGGCATGTCGGGATGGAGACAAGATAGGACTCGTCACCTATAGCAACATGTTCCATAATTCTTGGTAGAGCAGTGTGAATGGCATCATGAGGTGTTGAGCTCGAGCTCTCACCCATTTGAGGTAAGGTTCCCAAGGAATGGGTTTCGTGTCCCAAAGTCTTGGTATCGTCTTCTTTACCATGCCCCAAGCGTATGAACCTTCGCGATAACTCGAGATCGTGGTTGTAGTCGAACACAATATCTTGGAGAAGCATATCATGCGGACCATCTCTTCGAGCAAAACCAAACTGACGTAGAGCTAGAGAAGGGTTGTAAGTAATACCTCCCCTTATACCAAGTAGTGGTACATTAGGGAATTCTCCACAACGCTCAATGAAGGTGAAGTCCTTTTGAGAGAAAAGACTCCAACGGATATCTGAATGAGAGAGTGACATTAATCTTTGAGACCATCTCAACCTTTGTTCGTTCTTCAAAACTGATGGAGGAAGGTGCGAAATAAACCACCTAGAAAGTAACGGTATGCAACACATGAGAGTTCCTTGTCTCTTAGTAGTACGAGTGTGGAGAGAATGTAGGATATCTCCAAGTAAAGTAGGCACTGGATTACGGGTAAGGAATAACTTGATGGCATTGACATCTATGAATTGATCCGAGTTAGGGAATAGAACCAAACCATAAATTAGCAAGGCCACAATGTCTTCAAATGCATGGAAACTCATAACTTTGAGGAATTCTCAGGCTTTCTTAATTAGGAACTTAGAAAGTAAACCCTTAACTCCGCTTCTGGTTTCCCAATTGGCTTCAATGTCTGAGCGCTTAAGATGTAAGGCGGATGCGATGTCGTCATACTTAGGAACCTTTTCTAAACCGGTGAATGGCATTTGATCAAGAATAGGTACCCCAAGTAGCTTAGAGAACTCTTCCAAAGTAGGAACCAACGATAACTGGAATGTAAAGCAATGGTGTTTCGGATCAAAGAACTGGAATAGGACATGCATCATATCTTCTTCAAACCGAGATAACCAAGTCAAGTAGGTAACCATGTCTTTTGATGAACCGAGCATGGTCGGAATTTTCGAAACCAATTCTTTGAGTGAGAAGGTATACCCATGAAGTTGATTCGGATAGTCTTTCTAGCCATAATTTCCTACAAAAGAGCAAAGATAAATCCTAGGTCCTTGAAATAGTTAGAAATGATATGCAATGCAAATGATGTCATGATGTCATGTTTAGCACACACAAACAATTCACACAATGAGCCTAGGGTTAAGGCTTGCAAGAGGTATAGGTGATTACCCCACCAAGAGTTTGAGTTGGTTCATCATGTCCTATAATAGTAACCGGGTTCTAGGAATCTCACATCATTGATCTTCTCGTAGGCGCTTATTTCAATACGATCGCCAAGTGGTCGATCGAAAATATCCCAAAAGTCGATCTTAATGAGCGTAGCATCGAGTATCACCAACCTCGGTCTACACCAAAGCCGGCCATCTCACTACCTTCTAATGGCCAAGATGGGTCAATTAAGGTTCTAAAAGTTTAGTTAGCGCTTGATGACACCACGCAGAAGTCAAATACTATCCTCAACTTGGGAATGAAGAGTATGAGGACATCCAAAGTGTCACGCTAACGTAGCCATCATGTTGACCGTTTCGATATACGTCTAATGGTCGCGACGATTTATTGCTACTTACCTAAAAGGAAACCCGGATCCGGGTGTAGGATCCCCCACAAATATAATACCCAAGCAACCCTTAAAGATAAAGCAAGCAAGTCAAACAGAAAGCAATAAAGGTGATCTAGAAATCCCTAAGGTATTCTCTCTTTAGGGTGTCTCCCCAGCAGAGTCGCCAGTTCTGTAATACGGTGAACTGACTTTGTAGGTTTTTGTATCGCAAATGTGCGGATAGCAAGAGTCGCCACCGACTTTTCTTTTATCCAATTAAGGGAAGGTAAAAGTACGGAAAAAAACCTTCGTTAGATTCGAGTAAGGGAGAAGGTTATGAAAAGGGAAGGTATTAGCACCCCTTTCCATCCGTAGTTATCTACGGGCTCTTAGTTGCTCTTAAATCACTTTAAAATTGTGCTTTCTGTGTGTTTGACAAAAATGTTTTGAAAAGGAATTTCGCTTTGACTTTGTAATGATTCATGTAGGAATGTATACAAAGTGTTTGGAAATGTTTCATTTTTGAAAAGAGTTTGAACTTTGACAAAAGTGTGAGGTGCAAAAAGTATTTGATTTGAGCAAGCAACTAAAAGTCTTATTACCTACTCAGAATTGGTCGTTTTCGTATTGTTTTACGTTCCTTTAGAATAGTGCTATCCATACCATTATTTGGTAGGTAACCCCATTCGTTGGATGTAAAAGGGACATTCGAAGGGACATCGGATGGTCATAGAAAGCAACTTGTAGGAAGTATCCTAGCACATTCGAAGGGACTATCATCATTTTTCGTAGGCGACAATCGAGGGTCAAGATCATGTATTCGGAGGCGACATCGTGGGTCTTATGATCTTTGTATCGAAGGGACTATGATGATTTGTTTGGAAGGCAACAGTGCTAGAATACCTCTACGTTCGAGGGACATGACCATATTTGAATTCGTAAGGCAACGAGAGAGAATTACCCTAAGGGGTGCAAGTGTGAAAAAGTGCGTTGATTTCAGATATATTATCTTTGTGTTTAGAGTGAGCTATGTTCGATTTTATCTTGCCATACACGCCTAATTACTAGCAATTTATAGGGTGCGGAAATTAAAATGCGGAATGTAAAGATGCGGAAAGATAAATATCCTACGCTATTACATGGCTTTGGGGCAGATACATAATTTAAACTTGCGGAAAATAAAAACCTAATTTAAACTATTACATCCCATGAGCAATTACATTATTGGAAAAAAGAAAACAGTAAAAGAAACCGTCTGAAACGGAATAACCTGTGAAAAGATAAGAAATCAGAAAATACGAGAGAAATCGAATAAGAGAAAAATGTTAGTACAAATGCAAATTTTTGAATGAGAAAAATATGACATGCTGGAAATAACATAAATATGCTAAAATAATTTTTTGGGATTTTTTGGATGCATTTAATAATTTAAAACTAATTAAAAGTGATTTTAATGCTAAATTATGAATAAAAATAAATATGCATGCAAAATAGTATTTTTTAATTTTATAAATTAAATAAGTATTTTATGAAAATAAATGCAAAAGGAAAAAATATTTTGATGATTTTTAATGCATAAAATAAAATATAGAAAAGAATTAAAATTGTATGCAAAATATTAAATAAATATGAAAATAGAAAATATGAAAAAATAATTGAGTTTGTGAAAAAAGAATGCAAATCTGGTCCTGGGCTGAATCGAACTGGGGACCTGGGAGATCATCTATGCACAGGAAACGCCTTAACCACTAGGACAAGTGGCTTCTGGTGTTTTGAAAACCAAAACCAAATCAATATATGTGATGACGCGTCAGGGAAAGGTTTGAAACTGAGTCAGCGCGCGTGGGGTCCAGTTGGAAAGGGAGAGCGAATCAGAACGCACGATCGTGCCACACATGCATCGCCGGAGTCAAATTCAGTCAGCGACGCCGGAGCCCTAGCTCCGGTCGTCTTCTCCGACCATGCCAAGTTCAAAACCTGCAAAACACGTAGAATCAATGCAAAAGAAAGACCTATTTTCCCTAAATCGGACCTCCTGAATCCAATGGTGATATCCGTTTGCCCTAAAAACGCCTGTATAAGGCTGTTCGATTCAAACAGCTCGAAAAGCCCTAGCCATGGCAAATCGAGTTTCACACGTTTAAGCTTGCATGAGATGGTTTGTTCCTGACCTAATAATCACCCTGAATCCATACAAACACACAAAAAACATTAATGATGCATGAAACACGGAAATCGAAAAATAAGAAAATTCCAAACCGGTGAGAGCTAGATAACGCGATCCTGGGTGGATTGGCTTCGAGCAAGGGTTGTTTCTGACTCCTGGGAACCTCTAGAGCACGTTTGGATGGTTGGTTTTGGCTGAGAGTGGCTGCAACTTAAAATTCGATTTTCAAAAGTTTATGAAATTTTTTGGCAAAGTGAGGGCTGTGTATGGGGCTAGGGTTTCGTCCTCTTGGCTGTATGTATTGCTTGGTATTTATAGAGGAATTTGAGATTGCAAAGAGAGTGAAAAAAGATTGAGTAATGAATGTGCAATATTTTCTCTTTAAAACAAATCAAATTTTCTTGAAAATTTGATTTTCCTTCCATGTGCAAGCAAATCACGAAATTGGCAAGTGTTTTGGGCTTCCTTGGACTTCAAGTAAGATAAAAATCCAACCCATTTGAAAAAATACTTTATTTTTATATTTTATATAATTTAATTTTGAATTAAATGGTTAAAAATCCAAAATTAAATCAATAAAATAGAAAATTTCCATGGCCAAGCATTTATGAGTCACAAATAATGTCATGAACAAGTTTGGATCAAAAGATTATAGGCCCATTTGGAAAATTTTGCATTTTGACCAAAATGTCCTTTTGTGCAATTGTCCAAAATTGCCCAACTTCTGAATAGTGTATCTTGCTCAAGTTTCCACATTTTTGAGTTTTCTTGGACTTTTTGGAAAGCTCTAAGAGTCCTTTAACCAACCCTTTTGGTCTCATCTCAATTGGAGTTTCCATGCTCAATATATCCTCAAAACAAAAAGTTGACTTTTTGTTGACTTTGAAAAGGACCTGTAATGTTTTGAGTCATACCTCTCAAATGAAGCATTTTTTGGACATTCTTGTGAGACATGAAGTTGTAGAGAATTGAATTTCCTTCAAAACAAGAGGTGTTGGAAAAATTTCTGAGAAAGTATGAGAAAGTTATGATCAGTCAAAGTTCAGTTGACTTTTCACCTAGAAACCCTAATTTAGAAAGTTTGACTTCTGAGCAAATCTTAAGTTTTCTTGATGAATCATGATCAACTCTTGATCAAATGATGAATGTAACTTCAAAATGAGGATGTTGACCAAAAATTATGAAGTTTGACTGTATGTTGACCACAGTTGACTTTTTGTCCAATACAACTGATTTTCAACCATCTGAGCAATTGTTTGAGGAAACTTGACTTGTGAGGCTTGAAACTTGACATGGATAATCTTTGAAGCATATGAGGAGGCATGATGAACATTGGAGATGTTGGAAGTCCATCTTGAGCTGAGAATTGCCAAACCCTAGTTTGGGTTGATTGTCTAGGAGAGAGTTTTGTCTGATCAACTCTTGAGGAATCTTTGAGTATGGATGTATGAGATATCTTGAGAAGATGGAGGGCAAATTTTGGGGTATGACACTATGTCTCGACGAGATCATCTACTTACAGACTATACTACTAGCAACTTCAAATGGCGCAGATCAGTTCAATCACCTTCTTCTGGCAGCAAGGAGATGAGATATTCAAAAATATATGAGCAATAGTAGAGTTGAAATTCGACGAGATTATTTCCACATAGTTTTACTATTTACCAAATGTTTCCAACAATTTCCTCTTACTAGGATATTTGTCTCTTTGTACACAAACTGCCTTTCTATAGACTTATATTCCAAAATTAATACAATTTCCCTTTTCCAGTTCCAAACTTTTACTTTTATTTGTTTTGTTTGCATAAAGTCTAATGTTTGCTTTTAATGATTATATGCATATGACAAGAAATACATGTTCACAAATACATGAAAAGCGAACAAAAACAACAATTACTACATGCTTTAGGAATTGAGATGACAACCCAAGTTACCAACACATCCCCGCAGAGTCAGTTTCATAGAAATATTCCCACAGAATAATCTCTACAATCCCCACAGAGCCATCACTCCCTCGACAGATACGAATCTCTCTAACAAGATTACTACTCTATCATCTCCTTTCAGCAGTGTCCAACGCTCCCACCAACTCATCACATTAGTCCCCAAGCAGTGATTCTATCAACTCATCACATTAGTCACCGAGCAGTGATCGTATCAACTCATCACATTAGTCCCTGATCAGTGATCCTATCAACTCATCACATTAGTCCCCGAGAATTGATCGTATCAACTCGTCACATTAGTCCCCGAGCAGTGATCCTATTAACTCATCACGTTAGTCCCCGAGCAGTAACAGATCATCGACTAGCTTATTATGTCAGTCTCTGAGCAGTAATAGGTCATTCAAAACCACATCATTCCCCTACAAGGGTTATTTCTTCAAAACAATATACTAGATGTTCATCCCCAACTATCACAAGGATTATCATTCCCCAACAACATCAATATCCAGACCTGAAACTTGGTCAGATAGTGCATCGGAGGAATTCACATCTCTCTTATTCCCCAATCAGGGTCTCCAACAACTACATCCCCAAGCAGAAGTTGAAGATCTCCAGTAGAACATTCTTATCTTCTTCAAGATGGATATGTTTTGAAATACCACAACATCTACATTCATACGCCATTCATAAAAAGTCATAACATGTGCATGTATCATCCACGAGCATTATTACATACTCGCATGCATCATAATGAACATAAAACTAACCTCGTTATTTCAGGTTAAATTCTCAAATAGGTGAAAAATATTCGCAAACTCCTAGACAAAAGGCCATAGGTTAATTCCCGAAACAAGACGGGAAAACTATCTGAATGATCAGTCGAGTTTACCAACAGACAGCAGGTCACAAATTAATACCCGAAACAAGACGGGAAAACTATCTACATCCTGACGAATACTCATCTCGTATAAAGCCAAGATGAAGGTTTATTCTAACTCTCTCATATCATCAACTACTCTGGATGGCATCTTTGAGCCCATCTTCGACTACGTTGATATCTCTCTACATGCAGAATGCTACATATCTGGTTAAAAATCAATGCATACTAGCAACTTACTTCAAAAATGAGCATGGAGTTTAATGTACAACTTACTCTCCAGCATCAGCTTCCTCCAAATGGCATCTAAAAGCCCATTCCAGTACATCGTCAACCGACGATCTCATTTCATATACCAACGAGTGCAAATTTTCAGGTGTACTCAAGTGTTCAATCATCTTCTACCTTTAGATCACGAAAGGAAAGCATACCAATCTAACCCTTCAAGTACAATAAGATTGAATAGGGGAAACTGTTATACCCAAAATTTTCCCTCCTATTTTTCAAGTCAATACACATTTCCATAATCAAGAATTTCTCAAGGGTTGACCAGATGAACCCATTCTTGAGCAATCAACCCACAACTAGGGTTTTGATTCTATCAAGTCATAGATGGTTTCTATTGCCTCAAATGATAATCATGTCTCCTCATGTGCCTCAAGGTATCACTATACCAAGTTTCAAGCCTCACATCTCAAGTTTGCTCAGTCAATTTCTTAGATGGTTGAAAATCAGTTGTATTGGACAAAAAGTCAACTATGGTCAACATACAGTCAAACTTTATCATTTTCGGTCAACATCAAGAATTTGAAGGAGAATTCATCATTTGATCAAGGGTTGATCATGATTCATCAAGAAAACTCAAGATTTGATCAAAAGTCAAAGTTTCTAAATTATGGTTTGTTGATAAAAAGTCAGCAGAACTTTGACCAGGCATAACTTTCACATAATTTATCATAAATTTTTCCACCAAATCTCATTTTGAAGAGAATTCAATTCTCTACAACTTTGTGTCTCCCAAGATTTGGCCAAAAATGCTCCATTTGAGAGTTATGGATCAAGACATTATAGGTTCTTCTAAAAGTCAACCAAAAGTCATCTTTTTCAAAACAAGTGTACGTGAACATGGAAGCTTAAATGAAGATGAAACCAAAAGGAGTGTTTAGAGGACATCTTGAGCTTTCTAAATATTCCAAGAACACTTTAAAATGATAAAAATTGAGCAAGATACAATTTGTGCAAGTTTGGCATTTTTGAAGAAGTGCATGAAGGGAAATACTGAGAAAATTCAATTTTTTTTCCAAATGGGCCATGGTTTTTATAGCATGGACTTATTTCTAAGATACTCTGTGACTTCTAAGTCCACTTGCACACCTCTCTTTAATTTATGTTATTTATTTTGAAATTTATTCATTTAAATCCAATTTTAATTAAAATAAAATGCCAAAAATCAAATGGATAAATGGAGGGCTGGATATTTATTATTCTTGAGGTCCAAGTAAGTCATAGCAAGATGGCCAAATTGTAAAAGGGATGATTGCACAAGATTGAAGCAAAAATTGGAAGATCTTGATACAAAATTTCAATCAAATATTTTCCCATAAATGCAATATATTTCTCTCAATTTTTTGACCTAAGTGCATCCCTCTATAAATACTCAACACCTTCAGACATCAAAGACACGAGTTCCAGCAGCCAAGCAACTAGGGTTTATACTTAAAAAAATTCAAGTGAAGTTGCACCATCGAATTCCTTATTGCATCAATTTCCAAGAAATTCTAACCACTAATTCGTGTTCCTGAGGTATAATGGAGTAAGTACAAGTCCAAATCCATGGCCAAACGTCCCTGAAACTCACGCATCATGAACTCAGTTTGCATCACCTTTGTGAAATTCGTATTGTTGTTTTTATCGTATTTTAATGTGAACTAACCATGCTAACATGTTCCTGAGGTGTCATGGAATAGGTTTGATCCATCGTTTGCAAGGTTTAACGCCTAAACTGTGAGATGCCATTGTTAGGGCTTCGAGCTCATGAAACTTTGGATCTAGGGCTATAAACAGTTTCAGACCAAACTAACCGTACCACTGAATTCGTAGCATCCTAATTATGCAATCTGGGCTTTTGGTTTTTGTGTTTTTGATTGATTTTGCAAGTTTTTGAATTTTGTCATGTCGAAGAAGACAACCAGACCACCGTCCACAGCGTCGCTGACCTGGGTCAAGGATTTCGTTTGCATGCATCGCAACATCCGTCCTTCTGATTGGCTAGCATAACAAACCTGGGCCCCACACTTGACTTGTTTGAAAAATCAAAAGGAAACGCTTTTGGACGCAAATGATCTGATGGTTGTAATTCCATAACAGCCAAGATCCATGGCTCAGATGGCAAGGCGCGTTGCTGGTAATCCTGAGGGACCGAGTTCGATCCCTGGCGTCCCCCAGCCATTTCCAACCTTTTTTCCAATTCTTTTTCTTTTCATATTTCTTAATTGTTTTCTTAATTAATTAATTAATTAACTTAATTCACCATTAATTAATTAGACATTAATTAGGTTAAATAATTAGTTTAATTAGGATTAATTTTCAATTAAATTTTTTATTTTAATTAATTAATTTAATTAGTTTCATTTAGGTTAATTAATGTAATTTAAATTGAATTTATTTTATTAATTAAGGACAATAGACTTAGGGTTTTCCGATTCACCCGATTTTCGCATAGTAATTAGGGTTCTACCAACCCAAAACCTGTTTTACTAACTTCAAACTCACTGATTTTCTTTTTTTCAAGCTTCTCCCGACTTTATTTCTTTATCCCGATTAATTCTATTTCACGCGAATTATTGTAACTGCTTCTAGGTTGTATAACGTTTCACGCACGTTCCTTTTATCATTATGTATCTGCTCATGGGATGTAATAGATAATTAGGACTTTACTTTCCGCACCTATATTATGTAATTGCCCCAAATCCCTATAATAGTTTAGGACTTTACTTTTCTGCACTTTTACTTTCCGCACCTTTATTTCTTATATATATTTCTAACTGCTTAGATGCATGGCTAATATGGTTGTATGACAAGATCTTAAAATTAACGTTAGATCACCTTACACAATCAAGATAAAATATCTAAAACAACACACTCTATCACACTTGCACCCCCTTAGGGTATCCTTTCTTGTTTCCTTTCGAATACAAATGGTCATGTCCCACGAACGTAGGGATACCATTAGCAAAAACCCTCGATTCAAAATCATCACAAAGATCATAGTCCCTCGATGTTGCCTATGAATATATGATCTCGTCCCTCGGTTGTTGCCTATGAATAAGTGATGATTGTCCCTTCGAATTGCTAAGATATCCTCACATGTTGCCTTCAATGATCATACGATGACCCTACGATTGTCCCTTCACATCCAATGGATAAACTTACCTACCAACTAATGGTATGGATAGCCTTATCCTAAAGGAAAGGAAAATAAAAAGAAACGATCATTCTAAGTAGGTAAATAAGACTCTATTGCTTGCTCCAATCAAAATACTTTTTACACCTCACACTCTCTTCAAAAATATTTTCAAACAAACACTTTGTATACATTCCAACGAGAATTATTACAAAGTTACATTTTCCAAACAAATATTTTTGAACACTTTGTATACATTCTTGAGGAGTGATACAAGAATTATTTCAAAGTCAAAGTGAAATACTTTTCGAATAATTTTTCAAAATACTTTTCAAATCACACATACACAGAAAGCAAAATTTTCAAAAGTGAGATAAGCAATTAAAAGCCCGCAGATAACTACGGATGGAAATGGTGTTAATACATTCCCTTTTCATAATTACCTCTCGTACTCAGAATCGATAAAAGGTCTTTCTTGTTCTTTTCACCTTTCCTTTATTAGATAAAAGAAAAGTCGATGGCGACTCTTTCTATCCACACATTTGCGATAAAACATAAAACAAACAAGTCAGTTCTCCCACCGTGTTACAGGTGGCATGTTACCCGAGTCAACCAGGAGCTTTCTTTCAATGTGAAAGACCATAGCCAATGATGGTGAATCATCCAAGTCAACATGGAGCTTTCACCTATGGGAATGAGGTTCACGCCTTGGTATTGAATTACTAAGTGTGAAGAGTATATGAATGCGAGTATCAGCGTATAATGATGCGAACTCCAGACAAAGCGTGGAGTGTCAGAATAGGTAACATTTGCCACTAGATGAACTCGATAAATGAGGCTTTCATTATTTGCGTGAGCTAGGATGACACTAACTGAACTAGCTGGGGGTTGGTTGCTAACCCTTTCTATAAAAGGTCTTAATGATGACTTTCTCATGAGGACTTAAAGATGGTTCCATAAAAGGTCTCCTAGACATCACACTGCTATGCAAACATAAATAGTAAACACACCTGCAGAATACCTACTCAAAGGCAGGGTTTTAAACAAACCACACACAAATAGCACATAATATGCAGAATTTCCCTAAACGCGTCTTTAAATAAACCAGAGGGGTTCCTTACATGATCCAGCAATGGAGACACCGTCATACATCTCTATTCCTACTTCTCAAGGCAAGGAAAACGATAAAAACCCTACTTCTCATGCTCTCTAAAAATCAGTTAATGCATAAAGAAATCAGTGAAGAAGTATACCAAATGGATAACGATCCGTAAATACTAGCAGCAAGCAAGAAACCCGTAGACTTCGCGAGAAGCTAGCATCAACAAATAAACTGATAAAAAATGTAGCAAGGCATCAATAATCAAGATCGTAATGTGTGTGATACACGTCCAAATATCAACACTACACCTGCACAAAATATAATTCATACAGAATGCCAGAAAAGAGATCTAATGCCGAATATCCAAATCCGCACCACCAACAACATCTGCATGAAATATAATTCACACAAATATGGTATGAAACATATAAGTCCAAATCACAAACTGAATCCCTGTAAGAAATACAATTCGAGCAGAAAACCAGAAAGAGATGTAACATTGGATATACAAATCTGTGTTACAAACAACACCTGCATGAAATACAATTCATACGAAGATGGTATGGAACATACAAGTCCATATCACAAACTGGATCCCAGCAAGAAATACAATTCAAGCGGTAGACCAGAAAGATATGTAACATCGGATATACAAATTTGTGTTACAAACAAACACCTTCATAGAATACAATTCATACAAAGATGTTTAAACATGGCATGGAACATACAAATCCACATCACAAACTGAACCCCTGCAAGAAATACAATTCGAGCATAAAATAGTTCACAATATAACATCGGATATACAAATCCGCGTTACATGACAGATACCTGCATTAAATATAATTCATACAAATACATGTATCAAAGTGGTATGGAACATACAAGTCCATACTACAATCAGAAACACCTGCAAGAAATACAATTTGAGCAGAACCATAGAAAATGTAATACGAAATGTACAAGTCCGTATCACAATAGGAGTACATGCATGAAAGGTTATTCACATAGAATATACACCACAAGGCGGTGTGGATCGAACATGTCCACACCACAGACAAAGCACCTGCAAGAAATACAATTCCTACAAGATACCAGATAACCACACAATATGAAATGTATGAATTCGTATCATAATCGACAAGGCTCAAGGTTTACGATAAACAAGTATCAAAACAAGTCCAAACATCGATAAACCGACAACTAGGAAGCATACTAAGCCTAACTTCCAATAACGAGCAGCAAGTACGCATTATAAAGCTTACCTAAACATCTCCCTAAGATGGCAGAATAATTACAAACTAATCATGCGAGGAAAACCTAGAAGAACTATACAAGTACCAAATTAGCTCTGAAGAGTTATACCACTAAAGGTTAGATTTAAGACTCTATACGACACAAGGACAGTGGTCATATCTAGATATAATTAAGTTAGGATAAGTTTCCTAAAGTTTCTAAGAAACACATGGTATCGAACTCTAACAATTAGTCAATTCAAACACGCTTTTAAACAACAAAAAATAATCGAAACTTAGAAGTTAAGTGAGTATTGTATTAAATTAGGTATAGAACTTTACAATTCAGTATCTAACCTATGTTCAAGGATATCAAACAAAATTTACAAGAAAGTTCATGATTGAAACAAATTTATGCGCAAAACCAAGTCAAAACGATCAATCGTCGCTCTAAGGATCAACTATCATGATATATTAATCGTATGACTCGATTACGGGTTCTAAATTAAGGTGACAACTACCTAAACATGTTAACATGTTGGTCAAGATATTAGTTAAAGTTAGAACAAATATTAGGCATCGTATGCAAAAAATTGACTGCTAACTAGTGAACTAGTAAACGATTATCTATCTTTATGTGAAACAAAAGAACAAAAATCGAATGAAGACCTAAAGAGATCTAAAAAAATTATGAGAAAAAAACCTAAGGGTTACTAATACATCATAGAATCAAAATATTAGTTTTAGGATTTTTTATTGTTGAGAACCGATCAAAAATCACACTAAAAAGTACAAGGTTTTATAGAAAACGTTGTTTTTTAAACATACTATCAAAATTCAATTAAAAACTAATGGAAATTAATTATTAAAAATTCACAAAAATATCAAAATTATCCTAAGGTTCTAAAAAGTTGAAAACTTGTTTTTGCACATTTTTTATGAGTCGAAATGATCGAAATTGAATGCGAAATTGGGCATGTGTCTAAGTATATACATGGAAACAGGGAGGGGTGTGACATTGAATTTCTTGAATGAACTAAGCTTAGTTATTAAGTCAGAAATGGGCTTAACATAGGGGTGTGAGTCGAAATTCCATTAAGTCCAGTCCATTCAAAATTGAATCTAAGTATCAAAAATAAAATAAAAAAGAAATCACAATCCTCTATCTGTTTCTCATGTCACGCCACTTCCTCATACCATATCAATTGGTCACCATTAATTAATTTCAAATAAATTAAATTAAATAAAAAAACGGACACGTGATGGATCCTAATTGGCTAACGAGTAAACATGCATATGAACACATGAACGAGCCACGCCTATGGCTTGTAAGATGCCATCGGAAATGGAGTTTTCTGAGTCGGTTTTGGCCACTGATCACAAATCCGATGTTGTTTCGATCTAAAACCTGTCCTATCATGGAGAAATCATGGCGTGAAAACGAGATATGAGGATATCACGTCATTCATTTGCGGCCACAGGCAACCTTATAACCAACGCCGGTCTCTATTCTTCCATACGAAGTCTACAGATACATACACAGCCATATTTTTGAAGCTCTAAAATACAGATAAAGATTCGAGAAGCTTACCTTTTGGAAGTTTTGCGGAATGTAGAAAGAAAACTCCACGATACGCTTAGAGATCTTGAAGACAATGCTTTATACTCGAGATAAATTTGAACCTCCGAGAAATAAACTCAGAAATTGTTGAAGTCTTCAGAAATAGGGGTCGGGTTTAAAAACCGTGCTTGCTTCAACCTTGATATTTTTATCACTTCAATGAACGAGCGAAATCACATAAATTCTTCTCCTTTCTTTGAGAAGAAGAAGAAGAAGATTCGAAGCATCTGAATCTTATGTTTGCTTGGAAAAACTTTATGCAGTTTTTCGTGAATGAATGAGAGGGAGGATGGAAGAGTGTGAGAGAATGGTAAGAGGAGTGAATCGGTTCTTGAAGTATGGGAAGAGTGGACGATGAGAGAGAGAGAGAGTGGTGGAAGAAAGGTGGTGGTGGTGTCGTTGTAACCGTTTCTAAGAAGTTTGTTATGGTTGTTATTGTTGGTGCAAGGTGATGAAAGTGGAGGAAGAAGAGAGAAATAATAAATTATAAAGATGGCTGCAACTGATTGGTAAAAAGAATGAATTGATATTAATGAAACATAGGAACACCTATTTATACACAAAAGTAGCAAAAAGTAAGGATGTCACGTAAGCCCTAAAATAAGATAACTTCACAGGTAAGTTATCTCTAAAAATAGAAAATACTAAATTATCCTCTAGAAGTTCAATTCCTTTTGGACGCAATATTAGAAGCTTCTGCTTCTGATCATCAGAACTTCTGACTGACCCTCAGAAGTTCTAGATATGAATTACTCTCAACACCATCCCTTAATTCATATTCATCAGAAACTAACAACACCAATTTCATTTCTTAAACGAAGAAACTGGTCGTTTTGATAGCCTTTGTCAGAATATCTGCCAGCTGCTTCTGGGTGTTGCAGTGCAGAACTTCTAACACTCCTTTCTGCACTTGACTTCTGAGAAAATGATACTTCGTCTCAATATGTTTGCTTATTCCATTCAACATTGGATTCTTTGCAAGATTGATTGCAGACTTGTTATCAATCAACAGCTTCAGAGGTTTCTCTATCACAATCTTTAAATCCTCCAGAAGATTCAGAAGCCAAACAGCTTGACATGCAGCTACAGCGCCTGTAATATACTCAGCTTCACACGTTGACAGAGCCACAACAAGTTGTTTCTAAGAACACCAAGAAATAGGACCTCCCAGAAACTTGAACAAGTAACCAGAGGTACTTCTTCTGTCAACTCTATCTCCACACCAGTCAAAATCAGAATAACGCACTAATTCTGGTTCTGTCTTTCTTCCAGAGGGAAATAGCACTCCATATTTCAGAGTTCCCTTTATATACCTCAGAATCCTGACGCCAGCTTGATAATGGGACAACTTTGGATTACTCATAAATCTGCTGACCATTCCAACTGCATAGCAAATGTCAGTTCTAGTATTGCACAAATACCTAAGAGAACCAACCAACTGCTTAAAGGTTGTAGCATCCATAGAAACACCATCAGAGTCAGAATCCAATTTATGATTGGTTTCTGATGGTGTCACAGCAACTTTACAATTCTACAGCTTAAATCTCTTCAGAAGTTCAAGTTCATACTTCAGCTGATGTAGAATGATACCCTTCTTTGAGTACATAATCTCCATCCCTAGAAAATACACCATGTTTCCTAAATTTGTCATCTCAAACTCATTCATCAAAACTTCTTTGAACTTGACTATATCTTCTGGATAGCTTCCTGTTAGTAATATGTCGTCAACATAAAGACACACCAGAATCATATTGCTATCAGAATGCTGCACATACATGCCATACTCCATCTCACATTTCTGAAACTTCTGCCTCTTAAAAAATGAACCAGTTTTCAAATTCCAAGCTCTGGGTGTTTGTTTCAATCCATACAAGGCTTTATGAAACTTGTATACCATCCCTTCCTGATTCTTTTTCACAAATCCAGGAGTTTGTAAAACATATACCTCTTCTTGTAATAGACCATTCATAAATGTTGACTTCACATCCAGATGTATCAAAGGAAAACTTCTATTCGCAGCTAAAGCAATCACCAATCTAATTGTTTCATGCCTAGCTACAGGAGCAAACACCTCAAAGTAATCTAGTCCAGGTTTCTGAAGAAATCCTCTAGACACTAGTCTTGCTTTGTTGCCAATTGTTCCATCTAGCTTAAGCTTTACCTTGAAAACCCACCCATCGACAATGGCTTTCTTCTTTTGTCAACTTCCATATAGCCTCAAGTTCTTCTTTCATGGCATTTAGCCATGCTTTCTTCTTGAGAGCTTATTTAATACCAATTGGTTCGGAATCTACTAACATGGCACACTGAACAACTTCTCCTTCAGAGTCTACTTCAGTGTCTTGCAACATGTTAAAATCTACAAATCTTCTTGGTATTTGTCGACCCTCGGCCTCGAACTTGTTCTAAAACTTCTCCATAACTTTCAACTTGGACCTTGTCCGAGTACTTCCTCAATTACCACCCGAGTTTACGGAAGCTTGTCCTCTAGAGTCTCTGTCTTCAGAGTTTTCCATTCCAGAAGTATGATCACCACCAGATTCTGGATCATTATCAAAATTTGGATCAAAATCAGATCCACTATCAGAATCTCCCTGAGATTCTAACTCATCTTCTAAGTCTTCAGAATCAAATTCATCTTCTAACTCTGACTTATCTTCAGAACTTGTTGAAGGATCTTCAGAAACTAACTCTGGTGTTGACGCTACACCAGAATCTGATTGAGACTTCCTCCAATCCCATGTTTCTGACTTTTTTACAATAACATCTTTGTTGATTTCAACTTTGTTGGTTTCTGGACAATAGAGCTTATATGCACCTGTACTGTGGTACCCCACCAGTAACATTACCTTGCTTCTGGGACGTGTTTGTAACATACAGAACCAAACACTCTCAGATGACCAACACTTTGCCTATCTCTATTCCACTTCTCTAAAGGAACAATTTCCTTCAGCTTCTTTGTTAGACACTTGTTCATAACATATGTTGATGTGGCAACAGCTTCTCCCCATAACATGTGAGGTAGCTTCTTCTCTTTCAGCATACTTCTGGGCATATCAAGCAAAGTTCTATTTCTTCTCCCAGCAAGACCGTTGTGCTGAGGAGTATATGGATCAGTAACCTTATGTTTTATTCCATTCTCCTCATAGAATTTCTGGAACTCTGTAGAGTTATACTCACCTCCACCATCCGTTCTCAGAATCTTCATCTTCTGACCACTCTGCTTCTCAGCCTTAACCTTGAAACTTCTGAAACTCAGTAAACACTTCATGTTTGAACTTAATGAGTGTTACCCATGTCATCCTTGTGAAATCATCCACAAAGGACACAAAATATTTGTTTCCTCCAAGTGAAGGTACTGGAAATGGTCCACACACATCAGAATGTACTACTCCTAAAGCACGCTTCGCTCTGGGGGCTACTTCTGATGTAAATGGAAATCTAGGTTGCTTGCCTTTCATGCATATCTCACATGACTTCTCAAGCTTCATAATCTTTGAAATTCCATGTACAAGCTTCTTTGAACTTAGATGCCCTAAGCTTCTATAGTTCAAATGCCCCAACCTCTTGTGCCACAGCTTACTATCACCTTCAGTGCCATCTGCACTAAGGCACTCTACTTTAGCTGTATTAACATTCACCTTGAATGTTTTGTTGCTTCCCTACTCAGACTTCATAATCAACTTTTGATGGGAATCATAAAACTTCAAGAGGTTTCCTTCATTACAACTGAGAAACCTTTCTCAATGAGCTGACCTACACTCATCAGATTGCTTTTTATTCCAGGAATATACCAAACATATTTGATCATAATGTTTTTCCCATTCTTCACCTTGACTCTGATATTTCCCATACCTTCTGCACTAAGGTACTTATCACCAGCACATTTGATATTTGTTCTCCTTCTGGAGTCAAAGTCTATCAGCCATTGTTTGTTCCTAGTCAAGTGATTTGATCACCTAGTGTCCATATACCACCAATCTTCAGACTGCTTACAATCAGAATCAGAAGCCATCAATAGCATAGGTTCATCATCAGAGTCTCCTCTGGCTATATTCACTTCTTCTGATTTCATTTCTTTGTTTCTACAATCTTTGGCAAAATGGCCATACTATTTACAACAGTAACATTGAACTTTTTTCTTGTCATATCTCTCCTTTCTCTTCTGATATTTCTTTTCATCAAAAGTTGAATTTTTTGACTTCTGGAATCTATCACCACGTTTATTCTACTTCTGGTCCTTCTTGACAAAACAACTCTTCAGAGCTTGCTCAACTTCCCTCTCAGAAGTTCTCTCAGTCAGACGCAACTCTTGTGCTTCTAGACTGCTTTGTAACTCTTCTATTCTCATGGTTTCCAGATCTTTAGAATGTTCAATAGAAACAACAATGTAATCAAACAGAGGAGTAAGCAACCTCAGAACTTTCTCTATGATTACATGTTCAGAAAGTGTTCACCACAAGCTTTCATTTCATTAGTGATCAGAGTCACTCTGGAAATGTACTCAGAAACTTTCTCACTGTTCTTCATGTTGAGATTCTCATATTACTTTCGCAGGGACTAAAGCTTCACCTTCTTCACTGATGTGTCACCATCGTAACATCTGACTAGTATATCCCATGCCTCCTTCGACGTCATCGAATTAGTAATCTTCTCAAACACATTTTCATCCACACACTAATAGATGTAGAACAGAGCTTTCTGATCCTTCTTCTTCATACCTCTTTCTTCAGTTTTCAGTTCTTCAGTAGCATCTGCTGCTACTGAAACATAACCATCTGTTACCAGCTCAAGAACATCTTGAGCACCAAACAGAACTCACATCTGTATCATCCATTTGTTCCATTTTTTACCATTAAAACTGGAAGTTTAGTGTTCAAACTACTGCTTCCACTCATCTTAAACCTTGCAGAAAAATTTCTTAGGAATCACAATTCTTACTCAGTGTTTCCCAAAACCCACAAAATCAATATGATTTTGTTTAAACACACAGCTCACAATCACTCGTGTTTCCCAGGAATTTCAAGAACAACCAAGAGCTCTAGATACCAATCTGTTGGTGCAAGGTGATGAAAGTGGAGGAAGAAGAGAAAAATAATAAATGATAAAGATGGCTGCAACTGATTGGTAAAAGGAATGAATTGATATTAATGAAACATATGAACACCTATTTATACACAAAAGTAGCAAAAAGTAAGGATGCCATGTAAGAAAAGAAGATAACTTCACAGCTAAGTTATCTCTAAAAATAGAAAATAATAAATTATCCTCCAAAAGTTCAATTTCTTTTGGACACAATATCAGAAGCTTCTGCTTCTGATCATCAGAACTTCTGACTGACCCTCAAAAGTTTTGGATATGAATTACTCTCAACAGTTATGGTGGAGAAAAGTTAGAGCCATTGGTTATGGTGATGAGAGGAGAAAGAAAGTAAATAATGGGAAAGTGATAATTCGGTGGCTATTGATGGAGTAATGGTGAGATGATGAGAAAGATTGAGAGTGAAGGTGGTGAGAGGTAAGTTTGTTACATCCTGTAATGGTTTTTCTTGTGACGGGATGGTGGTTTATGTGAATGAATGAGAGCAAAGGTGGTGGTGGTCCAAGAAAGAAAAGAAGAGAGTGACGTGAGTTGTGTTTGGATGATGTTGTAACAGAATTTTTATTATGTTGAGACGTTTTGAAAGTTAAAGAATGAGCATGGTGTTGAAGAAAAAGAAAAGGCAGTGAGGCGTTTTTTTGGTGTTGTTCAACGAGCTTTCCCCATTATGCATGCCTGTAAGAGATTGCATGGCCAAAATGAGTAAAAAATTCACATGTAGAGGTATCGAATCATCCTGCATACCATGAACTTCTTGCAACCTTAATGTATAAACCACATACTAACATGTGTTGCCTGCTGCAAAATCTTGGCCAATTAACAATGACATACCAATATTGTTCTCTCAACTCTGGGACTCGATAACTCGAAATGTAGAACCCTTCATGACAAAGTTCCAAGATCAAAGTCGGAGAGGAGAATTGTGTGAGCAACTTTCATGTTGAAAGTTTTTCGATTCAATGTCCGTAACACGCTCTAAAACGTCCTTGAAGTCAAGAAAACATAATTAGTGAAATACCGAAAATGTCGGCAAAAATTTACCGAATGTTTTTCCTTGAATTTATGGCCTTATAACTCTCGATCTGAACCTCGAATGGATCTTATTTCTTCAGGAAACTTATATCTTGCCGCAAGGTGAACAACTTCATTTTTTGAACATTTTTTGATACGGAGTCGAGAATCGCGCCAAAATCGAGTCTGAAATCAGCCACCTGACCATGTTGAAAAACACTTCAAATTCTGCCAAGTGTTGAATATTGTAAACATGACAAATTCCCGATTTTCGAGCTTCGTAACTTCCGACTCGTGGCTCGAATGACTTCGACTTCTTCAGAGATGTTTTAGAATTCCGTGAGATGAACAACTTTCTTTTTGAGCGTTTTCCAAAAAAAGAGCCAAGAACTATATGAAAATCAGACCCGAAGTCTTCAATCTGACCATGTGAAAAATTCAGCAAAATTTCACAGTGTTGAATATATGAACATGGTAAATTCTCAACTACAGAACTTCGTAACTTTCTATCCGAGTCCCGAATGGATTCGACTTCTTCGGAAAAGTTGTAAATTGTCGCGAAATAAACAACTTTGTATTTGAATTCCACTCAAAATGATGCTTGGAAACGTGTGTGAACCGCTCCCGAAGTTGGATGTTTGGCCATATTGAAATTGCTCAAAATTTCATCATTAAATTTCAAACGCTGTGAACTTCAAATTTCGGAGTTTCATAACTCGATACCCGAGAATTTTTCGGAGAAATCTTCACAAGGACAAATTCAAAGTATGAAATGTGCCCTTTCCAACAATCTCAAATTCGTGAACTTTCAACTATAGGCGAGTGAAATAGAGAGTCGACAACATCGCTCCATGTACATAAAAATCTTAAAACTTAGAAAAAATTTCTAAGTCTAAGATTACTTAAGATGCAAGAAATCTCATTTTTATTTGATTCTTCCGACTTTTCTCAACATATGATCATATTTTCTCAAATATCGACTTTCAACCATAATTTTGGCCGAAAATTCCATTTGGTCAAACTTTGACTTTTTTTTTACTTTTCAATACGCACACTCAAATCTCTTTTTATCCAACCGTTCTTGATTTTGTGATGAATTGTACAGATACTTCGAGACTCACAAAAGGCCATAGGATCATTTTGGGCTCAAATATTCGATTACAACATGTTCTTACTCGCAAACCTCAATTAATACTCGCACGATAGGAGATCAGAACTCCAAAACCTCAAATTCTCGTGAGATAGTCAGAACCTTTTCGACACTCACGTCTTGCATATTGAGGTGACATTTGAGACAATGAAACTTCTGATATTCAATCTCATGAATCAAATGCTTCTTCTAAATTGTTCACATTCACACAATTGGAAAATCTTGAGCCCTTGGTTAATGCACGAATGATATGCATGCAATGCACCTACTGATTAAGTGTAAGCCAGACACTTACATAAAAAATAAGGGGTAAATTTTGGGGTACAACAGGTTTATTCTTCCATTTCAAAATAATCCCTCGATAAGTGCATAAAAGGATGTTGATTGGGTAGAGTGTTTTGATTCTCATCCATTTGTCACTAGTGGTGCATGTTTCTTGGCTCTTCGCTGATTTCATCGAGAGGTATGAGGCAAGGAGGAATTTCTATATATACCATTGAACATGACTATTAGGTCATATATGTTGTCTGTTCATAAATAATTTGTATTCATGGTCTTTTGACTGAACATAAATTTCCGCAAACAGAACCTACATCACTTTATACTAACAATATACGCGTCATTCAAATCCTTGTATATCATGTTTTTCATGAACGCACCAAACATATCGAATTCGATTATAATTCAATATGTGATGCCTATGATGATCAAATAATATCATTTTCTCATGTGAGATCTCAGTTTCAAGATGTAGATATTATTACTAAGGTTTTTCGCGTCCACGTCATCAATTTCTTGTTAGCAAATTGATGTTTTTGTCTAGCCGCGTCAATTTCTTGTTCTCTTTAGTTGAATATATTTTCCATTTCTATAATAACATAGAAATTAATTTATAGAATATTTGTAATAAATTGTTGAAATTGCCCATATTAATATATAGAGAGAGGAAATGAAATGAAGAAAGGCATCAAGCCAGAATTTGTGTGTTCATTAATTTTAAAAATACTCATATTTATCGAGATCTTTAAAGAGCATCAACTTCAAGAACATTTTAAAGCCCTTTAAAAGAAAAAAAGTCCATTTAGTGGTGTAGTGATGCAAAGACAACAACAAAAATAACAACAACCAAGTGTTATTCCACTAAGTGGGGTCGAATACATGAATCTGTTAGAACATAGTTTGGTTCTCACCATATCTTAGAGTTTTGATGATAACAAGTTAAATAAATTTTGTATAATAAATATGATACTTTGATGTGTATTATTTCCATTTCAGATAATGTTCTATCTCGAACATTCTAGAATAAAATAAATATCAAACTATGTTGAGTAACAAAGTTGTTAAAAGTTCTAATGATGAGTGAAACTTCTGGACACGCATGCTGAAAAGCAACTTCTGAAGGAAGCTTGCTAACGCAACCTCTGATAGAAGCACCAAGGAAACCTATTATTAGAAGATACTTTGAATAAGGCTTGCATAAGATCATGAAGTATCAATACTTCATCTTCTAAGACAAAGTCTTCTATAGTACCGTTACTCCACTAAGTCTAAAACAGAATCACTTGAGTGGATCAACTTTCGAGGCACATTGAGAAAACAAAGCACATGCAACTAAACAACCTTAATTATGTTTCTAGTATCCAAGACACGCAAAGCTGTGCAACAAAAAAATTCCTAGAAGCTATATAAAGAGGAAGCCTTCAAAGAAGAAATATAACAACTTCCTGAAAGCAAACTTACGTTGTCAAAATCAAAATATCATTGTGTTAAGTTTATTTTTAAATTTGAGCTAAAACATTCTTGTGTAAGAATTACTTTTTGTGATAAATCTTTTAGAAGCAAGTTATACACTTAAGTTAGAAGTTCATTTGTGAATTGTTCCATGAGAGACCAGTTGGGTCAAATTTCTCAAGAGGGCTAGGACTAGAGAGTCTTAGAGGTGTTAGGTACTTGTAGTTGACTTGTGTCTTGTTTGTTAGTCACAACAGTTAGTTGTGCACTTGTAATCTTTTGATTATAGTGGATTAAGTCCTCGTTGAGAGAGGCGAAATCACCTTGACAGATGAACTGGGGTAGTTTGAGTTTCAAACGAATCAGGATAAAAATCATTGTGTGTTTAGATTGTTGTTAAGTAAAAGAAATTTTAAAAGGAAAAAACTTATTCAACCCCCCTTCTAAGTGTTTTCTAAGCCTTCAGAATCAACTTCCACCATAATATTCTATAAAGAAATTATATCCCACTCATTAAGCTCGAAATATTTTTTAATAACTTCTCTTATGGTTTTTTAGGTGTTCCTCTACCTCAAGTTATCATACTCATTTTCATATGATCTACTCTCCTTACCACTGAATCTACATGTCCTATCTTTACATGCTAAAACCACCTGAGTCTATTTTTCACCATCTTTTATATTATAGGTACTACACCAACACTCTCTTTATATTTTCATTTCTAGTATTATCTTGTCTAGTCTTACCATACATCCAACAAACATTCCTATCTATGTTATACTTACTTTATTTTCGTGTTGATTCTTAATCTCCCAAATTCTATCTCGTACAACAACATGTGTCTTACAACACTCTAATAAAAATTCCTTCAACTTGAGTGGCTCCTTAGTGTCACATAAATTCCTTGAAGTCCTCCTCCATTTCAGCCACTCAGCTTAAATTCAATAGTTTACATCCCCTTTTATTTCTTCATCATTTCATACTACAAACCCAAAATACTTATATTGTATGACTTGGGGATGACATGGTCTCCAACTTTTACCTCTAGTTATAAATGCTTCTCCATTTGATGAATTTATATTCCATATACTTCATCTTACTTCTGCTTAAGCAAAAGTCATACATTTCTAAAACTCATTTTCAAGTCTTCAACCTCATTTAAATCCTCATTCAACTCTTTAAGTAGGACTATATCATCTACAAAATGCATGTATCTCAGTGTTACCGCTTGAATGTGTTTTGTGAGTGCATTCAAAATTATAGTAAAAATGTATGAGACTTAAGGTTGAACTTTGATGCAAACCTATTTTAATGGAGAAATTATTTGTCTCTTCATCATATGTTTGAATACTAGTCGATACCCTTTCATACATATCTTGGATAGATCGAATATCTGCAATTCTAACCCTTTTCTTCTTTAGGGATTTCAACAATATTATGTCAGCACTCTATCATACACCTTCTATAAATCAATAAAAATTAAGTGCAAATCTTATTAGTCCATTCAATATTTTTCCATCACACGTAGTAGTAGTAGTACGACTGCTTTCATAGTCAACATCTCGGGCATAAAATATTAGACCAACATATTTCAATATGTGAGATTAGATTATATTTACATCTAAATTATTGCTTATCTCAAGATTTTTAATATACAAAATTAAAACAGAAAAATAACCAATAATAAATGGCTGCACAAAGTTATATAGTGTTTCTCCATGATTTGTACAACTAAAACTTCCCCCTACATCAAAAGAATTTAAATGTAAAACTTAAACATTTAAATAAATTTGTTAATCCAAAACTAACCACTATAACATTGTATAACCAATTGGAGCATTAATATTCATTTCTTGGAAACCATTTCTTACTTCTGATAAGCCTTTCCTTGCAATCTCATACTGCGCTTGTGAAGCAGCCAATTCATCCCTAAGCTTCTTCATTTTTAGATCCAAAGCAACAACTTTATCCTTTAGTTTCTTCAATTTCTTTGCTCTTTCCATATGAGATTTCACACCTAAAGCAGATTGAACATAAGGTTCTAACCAACTCAAATCCAACTCAGACGATTTCTCAAGTTCCTCCCACAAGCTTCTAATTTTCTCAACATCATCTTCATTCATATCTTTCACTTTCTTCGTCTTAAGAAAAAGCAAAACTTGACCTAACGATGTTAACGCCCATTGGCGAAACAAAGGAGTTTTTTTCATCAAACTCTCTATCAAAGACGGACGCCATGTACAAATTTCGTCTAAAAGTGGAATAAAACATTTTTCTTCGGGTTTTAAATTTTCCAAATCTAGAAGTTCTCTTAGTGTTAAATCCGAATTTGATGTTCTTGGACTAAAAGTAGAACCTGATGCTCTTGGACTAGAAGTAGAAGCCGATATTCTTGGACAAACCGTTTCCCTTGCATGGGAGGATTGGTCAGTAGAATTTGGGTTCAAAGAATTGATGTCATGAATTTTGGGTGTAAAGTTGGAGACACAAATATGAGCTTCAATTATGCATGTGTCCCTTACAAGATATCCTTGTTTATGATCATAGAAGTCTTTGAGACTTAGGAAAAATGAACCCCAACATCTATATCCTCCATTAAACTTTTGTTGAGTCTCTAAAACATATTAATACGCATGTAAGAAATTAGCCTTAAAATATTATCATTAAAAATATTTCGAAAATAGAAGTATTAAAATCTAAAATTCAAGTTCGTCATTTACTACATACAAGTCACACAATTAAGATCGAATATGAATGTTCAGATCTTGATTGAACGGTTCAAATTTACTGATTGTGTGACTTGTATATACATGTAGAAACTATGAAACCCTAAATTTTAACACAATTTGTCATTGATAAAGAGAAAATGAAGCTAAATTGGTACCTTTTACAATGGACTTGTTCTTATCAAGTTGATTAATTAGAACCAACTTGAAAAAAGTGTCTCTATTCCATCCATATGGTGGTAAAGAATCAGCAACCATTAAATAAAATTTAAAATGATCAACATCCTTCCTTAGTGGATGAACAAGGATCCTCCTATCACATGAAGAAGACAGATATAAGATATGATTAATATAAACAAAAAACTATAGATAATTCCATAAACTAAAATACACAATTATTTTGTCCTATAGTTATTGTCTCAACTCACATATCATAAGTTGCTAATCCATTTTGAGCTTTTTTTTAAGCAGCAATAACATTAATAGTATAAGATAGAAAATCTAAACAAAGTACAGATGAGCAGACGATTGATTCAAGATATATTCCTACCATGTATAACCGCGGATTTTGAAGTATTTGGATTTTAATTTCAAGCCATTCTTTGTTGAGAAATCTTCAATTCTCCATGTGAATTTCTCAAAATATTCAGTACAAGTTCCCATTCTGGTTAATAATACCTATGGTATTAACAAAGTGAAGAAGATAATATAATAAATAGAAAACAAAATAAAGTTCGTTATTGCCGGCGGCTTGGAAAAAAGAAAATTTAGCAACTTAGTACAATCAGTGAATGCCAAAGAGGAGGTGTACTATATATGGTAAAGTCAAGTCAATAAATTGAAGATTCGTTTTTGGTGATGAAGCAGGGAAATAATGTATTAAATTCATGAGTAGAAAAGTCTAAACTCATATCTTGGAGGTTAAGACTTAAGATTAGTTACAACATTAGTTTATGGTTTATATCTTGGAGTATGCCATAAGTTTGAACTGTTCTATACATTGATTTTGTTTTTTTAAACATAATGTGTCAACATGTTGGCAATCCATGAAGTTCCATAATTCTGAGCTGATCTGGCACTACTAGAATCTATTTTCCAAAACGACTTTGTCAATATGTTAGAACCAAATGTATTATTTTAAT
This sequence comes from Vicia sativa, assembly GCA_021764765.1. Classification (NCBI taxonomy): domain Eukaryota; kingdom Viridiplantae; phylum Streptophyta; class Magnoliopsida; order Fabales; family Fabaceae; genus Vicia; species Vicia sativa. The sequence continues at coordinate 13,735,371 of CM038797.1, forward strand.
ATAACATTTGATTAGGACACTGATGTGACTGTTTAAGTTTGTTTTCATTTGATATTCAAAATTGACATTTAATTAATTCAGAGTGAACCTGGCCGGCTTATATTTAATCAAACATAAGTAAAGAAAATTCTTAGAAGTCATTCTTCTAAGAATTGGAAAATTTTGTGAAGATTAAAAAAATTTGAGAAATATTTTTAAAAACATTGAATTTGTAGGATAAATATATTGATTAGAAAAAAGAGATTGATAAACACTTAAGTTGAAAATAGGAGATATTGTTTGAATTTAGAAGTTTCTTTTTTTGTGTATTTGACTTTTATTTTCTTCTCTTTTTTGTGAATTTGTGTAAAATGTTTGGAAGATTAATTTATGCTTAAAGTTATTTATTTTTGAATGTTTTTTAATCAATTTCATGTGTTTCTTACACACCATATAAAATTTTAAAAATATTTTTAAAAATTGAAAAATATTTTTGGTGCAAACTTATTCATTTGTTTGTCAAAGTTTTTTCGAAAATACGCTTCCGATACAAAATTAGAAGTACACTTCTTGATTTCAAACTGTGAAATGTGATACGGGCTTGTGAAATTAACTGGGTATAAAAAGTAGAGAGAAAGAGTGAGAAGCTGAAAAAAACAAAAGTGACAGTCATCCATGTATCACCTTTAATGTATGAACTTATAATATCCTGTGTGGTTTTTCACATAAATAGTTAACAAACACAACCCCAAAGACTATTAAGAGGAAAATAGTTTTCAAGAGGAATAAAGTTTGGAATTAAGAACAGAACCATCACCCATGTTCTCAGGCAACTGTAGTTGTTGGAATTAATAAAAATATACTTTATGATTATTGTTGGTTTTGGAATGTTTCCCACTTTTCACTGCCACAACCACAACAACATCAAAATAGTAATAGTTGAAAAAAAATCCAATAAACTTTGAACTCTTAGCTTCACATTTCACAGTTTGAAAACCGGAACTACTTTCGATTTTATATCAAAAGTGCATTTCTGAAAAAACAAATGAATTAGTATGCATCGAAAGTATATTTTCGATTTTTAGGGGTATTTTTAAAATTTAAGTGGTGTGTAAGAAACATATGGAGTGGATTAAGAAATTTCCATTATTTTTGTTGGCAATGTCTTTATCCACACATCACTATTCTTGAAGTGTTTTACTTTTGAATTATTTTCATTTCACAATAATCATCTACCGTGAAACAAACGGGTTAAGTTTACAAGCGAATGCAATGGATTCTGATGGGATATCAAAACGTTTTTCCAGAGACCACAATTTCGAGTTGTGAGAAGTGAAGAAGCAAACAATCTTAGCTCATTTTCTAGAGACAATGATATTGAGAGGTTATCTTTATGCATGCTCATGTTGAGAAACAAGTGTGAGTTAGAACTACCATATTATTTGGAAAAGTGAATGTTGAGCATTTTATAGGTAAGATGACTCGTATGCCCATTTTCTTAAGGTTTTAAGTTAATATGTGGTGTCTCTCCCAGTTGTTTTGGTGAGTCTTTGATCCAATGCGGATGCTCCCCTTTATGATGATTCATCAGTGGTATCAAAGCCAAAAGGTCAAGTTAGAGAGTGACTCCTTTTATCGAAATTCTTCGTGACAAGGTGGTGGTCAGGTGGCATGTCTCATTGAAGCTCTTGTGATGTGGTAAGAGTGTCAACTATAACACCCCAAAAATCATAATTAATTATTTAATTAGTTATATGGGATTATTGGGAATTATTGTGATTTATATGATACATCATGGTGTTTGGCGATAGTATGTTATGGAGTAGTGTTGGAATAAGAAATATATGAGGAGTATTTGATTAGTTAATAATTATTTAGAAATTAAATAATTATTTGGAATTTAGTGGATTTAATTATAATATTTAGAATTATTATATTTATTAAAATAAGGGAAATATGGTGTAGAGATAAGAAGGGATAAATGGTAAAGTTATGTGGATTAAGTGAGGGCGAGAATGGAATAACTTAATAAGGGTCCAAGGGTTAAACAAGGAATTTTAAAATTCTTTTGTTCAGTTGTTACGATCGTGAAATATTGGAGAAAACTGAGAAGCGGCTAGGGCACGAAGAAAAGAGAAGAGGAATTCAACCATAGAGCTTGGAACATGAATCAAAGCTATGAGTCTAAGGTAAGGGGTTTAATCACGTTTATTATGATTGTTATCGGGTTAAGATAATGGTAGGTTTATGTTTTGTGTGATGATTTTCATAAGGATTGATGAAATTGGATAAAAAAACATGTTTGAATGAATGAATGAATGAATGAATCATTGATGAATGTATGATGTTAGAACTTTTAAATAATTGTTATAGGTTGTTAATAATATTATAGAATCATAGGATATGAAATTCTGAAACCAGAGCTTTTTACATAATCGAATTCGGAGTTCTGGAAGGCCTCCAAAGGTGGAAATCGCAGGAAGAGAAGTGTTGTCTGTGATGCAGCTCCGGGAGACGCTAAAAGAGACGGATCGTCGGGCGACGCTAAGTTTTCACTGGGCGACAGGTGGCAGAATTGTTGGTTGTTTGGACTTTCGTAAAATGATCATAACTTGAGTTTCAGGAGTCTGATTGATGCGCCATTTGAACCGTTGGAATGCTAACGAGATGAACTACATTATGATTGAATTATATGAGTGTTTTGAGTCATAATTTAAAATACCTATGTGTTTATAAGATTGATTTGTTATATGTTGTTATGCTAGGAATGTGTTATTTTGATGATAAACATGATTACTAATTAAATGATGTTAATGAGGCGGTAACTTAAGTAATGTTTAGTGATGAGTGTTAATTGATTGTGTGATTTGTACTCATGATTTGTAAGTGTGAATAAAATATGGTACAATTGAATAGCATGATGAATATGATGAAATTGGTGCAAATTGATGTTAGAATGATGAGGAATGGTGTAAGTGATGCTGCTATGTTGTGCTATTGGGATATTGTGAAACCATGGTGTTGTAAATGAGTTTTTTTGGATTTTCTTTTATGTGAACTTGCAAGAAGACTTAGGAATGAATAGTGGAGGAATCACAATAGGAATTTCCATCTGATGTGTATCGCTGGGCGACGAGGGTAGTGTCGTCGGGCGATGAAGCTTTGCTAGGACATCGTCAGGCAAACATGAGAGGCGACAAAGGGCAGGAAAAGAGGTAGCTACTAAAGGGCTTCGCTCGTACCTTCGTCGGGCGATGCAAAAGCGAAAATAGTTTCGTTGGGCGAGAAAGGAGTTTCGTCGAGCGACGATGTCCATATTTGATTGGTTATGTCGAATGTTCTTAAAAGAGCCGTAACTTGGGTTTTATAACTCGGATTGAGATATCGTTTGAAGCCTAGGGTAGCTAATGCAAATAACTTATTTAGATGGAATAAAATGAGATAAAAGAAGTATTTCCCCAATAACTAAGCTGAGATGTAGTCAGGTTCCCCATGTTGACTTACATTGACGTTTGTTTGTATGATGTTATATTAATAATACCTTGATGTTTCGTTTGCTATAATGATATGATGATATAATGATGATGTATGTTTGATTAAAATGACATGATGAATTGTTTGTATTTTAATTATGTATATGTTGTTATGATGAATTGTTGGTATGTTAATGAGTTATGTGATGCTATGATGAGTTGTTGATACTATGGTGTATGTTGTATAATAATGATGTTGATGATTATGACGACGATTATTTGTGATGATGAATATGGCGTCGACGAATATGATGATGATGATTTGATTTGCCTAAATTGGCATAGTGACGAAAGCTTATGCATTGCATGTTATATAATTATGTTATTGTACGATCATATGGCATTGCATTTAGTGACGAGGGCTTAATTCTTTGTATGGTTGTAATACGGTGAACTGACTTTGAGATTTTTTGTTTCGCAAATGTTGCGGATAACAAGAGTCGCCACCGACTTTTCTTTTATCCAATTAAGGGAAGGTGAAAAGAACAGGAAAAGACCTTCGTTAGATTCTGAGTAAGGGAGAAGGTTATGAAAAGGGAAGGTATTAGCACCCCTTTCCATCCGTAGTTATCTACGGGCTCTTAGTTGCTCTCTAGATCACTTTTAAAAATTGCTTTCTGTGTGTTTGAAAAGATGTTTTGAAAAGGCATTTCGCTTTGACTTTGTAATGATTCATGTAGGAATGTATACAAAGTGTTCGGAAATGTTTCGTTTTGAAAAGAGTTTGAACTTTGACAAAAGTGTGTGGTGTGAAAAGCATTTTGATAGAGCAAGCAGCTAAAAGTCTTATTACCTACTCAGAATTGGTCGATTTCGTGTTTATTTTACGTTCCTTTAAAATAGCGTTATCCATACCATTAGTTGGTAGGTAACTCTATTTGTTGGATGTAAAGGGACATTCGAAGGGACATCGGATGGTCATAGAAGGCAACTTGTAGGAAATATCCTAGCACATTCGAAGGGACGATCATCACTTTTCGTAGGCAACAATCGAGGGTCAAGATCATGTATTCGTAGGCGACATCGCGGGTCTATGATCTTTGTATCGAAGGGAATATGATGATTTATTTTGAAGGCAACGGTGCTAGAATACCTCTACGTTCGAGGGACATGACCATTTTGTATTCGTAAAGGCAACGAGAGAGAATTACCCTAAGGGGTGCATGTGTGAAGAGAGTGTGTCAAATTCAGGTATATTATCTTGTAAATTAGAGTGGGCTACGTTCAATTTTATCTTGTCATACACGCCTAGTTACTAGCAGTTTATAGGGTGCGGAAAATAAATTGCGGAAAGTAAAGTGCGGAAACGTAAAGTCCTATGCTATTACATGGCTTTGGGGCAGTTACATAATTTAAGATGCGGAAAATAAAAAGCCCTAATTAAACTATTACATCCCATAAGCAATTACATAATTGGAAAAAGAAAACGATAAAAAGAAATCGTCCGAAACGGGATAACCTGTGAAAAGATGAGAAATCGGAAAATACGAGGAAATCGAATAAGAGGAAAATGTTAGTAAAAATGATAATTTTTGCATGAGAAAAAAGGTTTCATGCTGGAAATAACATTAATATGCTAAAATAATTTTTTGGGATTTTTTGGAGGTAATTTAATAATTAAAAATCAATTAAAAGCTATTTAAATGATTAATTAGAAATTAAATTAAATATGCATGCAAAAATAATATTTTTAATTTTGTAAATTAAATAAACATTTTTCTGATGAGTATGCAAAAAATAAATATTTTTTGGTGTTTTTAAATGCATGATAAAATTATGAAAGATAAATTAAATTGTATGAAAATATTAAAAAAAAGAAAATGGAAAAAAAAGAAAAATATGAAGTTTTGTAAAAAGGAAAAGAGAATGGTCCTGGTGGGACTTGAACCTGGGACCATTGAGGGAATCTCTTTATCCACACGCCTTAACCACTGCGCCATCATGCATTTCGTGTCATGGAGTTGGAAACGTATGGTTATGAATGATAATGTGTCAAGAGATCTGAGTTTCAAAGCACAGTCAGCGCGGTTGTGTCATACCCCAAAATTTGCCCTCCATCTTCTCAAAATATTTCATACATCCATACTCAAGGATTCCTCAAGAGTTGACCAGACAAACTCTCTCCTAGACAATTAACCCAAGCTAGGGTTTGGTGATTCTCAGATCAAGATGGACTTCCAACATCTCCAGTGGTCTTCATGCCTCCTCATGTGCTTCAAAGATTCTCCATGTCAAGTTTCAAGCCTTGCAAGTCAAGTTTCCTCAGACAAATTGCTCAGATGGTTGAAAATCAGTTGTATTAGACAAAAAGTCAACTGTGGTCAACATACAGTCAAACTTCATAATTTTTGGTCAACATCCTCATTTTGAAGTTACATTCATCATTTGATCAAGAGTTGATCATGATTCATCAAGAAAACTTAAGATTTGCTCAGAAGTCAAACTTTCTAAATTAGGGTTTCTAGGTGAAAAGTCAACTGAACTTTGACTGATCATAACTTTCTCATACTTTCTCAGAAATTTTCCCACCACCTCTTGTTTTGAAGGAAATTCAATTCTCTACAACTTCATATCTCACAAGAATGTCCAAAAAATGCTTCATTTGAGAGGTATGGCCCAAAACATTACAGGTCATTCTCAAAATCAATAAAAAGTCAACTTTTTGTTTTGAGGATATATTGAGCATGGAAACTTCAATTGAGATGATACCAAAAGGGTTGGTTAGAGGACTCTTACAGCTTTCCAAAAAGTCCAAGAACACCCAAAAATGTGGAAAAATGAGCAAGATACACTATTCAGAAGTTGGGCAATTTTGGACAATTGCACAAAAGGACATTTTGGTCAAAATGCAAAATTTTCCAAATGGGCCTAAAATCTTTTGATCCAAACTTGTTCATGACATTATTCTTGACCCATAAACGCTTGGCCATGGCAATTTTCTATTTTATTAATTTATTTTTGAATTTTAGAGCATTTAATTCAAAATTAAATTATATAAAATATGAAAATAATATATTTTTCCAAAAGGGCTGATTTTATACCAAACTTGAGGACCAAGGAAGCCCAAAACACTTGCCAAATTCGTGCATGATCATGCATTGAAGAGGGAATCAAATTTCTTTCAAGAAAATTGATTTTATTTGAAAAAATATTGAATGCTCCAAATCAAATCTTTTTTCACTCTTTTTCCTCTCTCAATTTGTTCTATAAATAGCCAGAATTGTGTACAAACAAGAGGAAAAAAAACCCTAGCCTTGCACTAACCATTATTCTTGCAAATTTTTTCTCAAAAACTTGAAAATTTGAATTCTAATTTTGAGCCAGTTTTAAGGTGTTTCAACCATCCCATCTTGCTCCTTGATATCCCAGCAAGCAATACCAGTCTTTACATCAAGCTAAGACAGCCCAGAACTCGATCTAGAGCTTGCTCCGATTTGGTAAAAACTTGAAAATCGAATTTCTTATTTCATGCGTTATTAACTGCTTTTATGTGTTTGAATGAACTCAGGACACTCAATAGAACAGGAATGATCCATCTCATGCAACCATACTGTAATACGGTGAACTGACTTTGTAGGATTTTTGTATCCAAATGTGCGGATAGCAAGAGTCGCCACCGACTTTTATTTTTATCCAATTAAGGGAAGGTAAAAGTACAGAAAAAGACCTTCGTTTAGATTCTGAGTACGGGAGAATGGTTATGAAAAGGGAAGGTATTAGCACCCTTTTCCATCCGTAGTTATCTACGGGCTCTTAGTTGCTTATAGATCACTTTTAAAATTGCTTTCTGTGTATTTGAAAAGATGTTTTGAAAAGGCATTTCGCTTTGACTTTGTAATGATTCTCGTTGGAATGTATACAAAGTGTTCGGAAATGTTTCGTTTTGAAAGAGTTTGAATTTGGACAAAAAAAGTGTGTGGTGTGAAAAGCATTTGGATCGAGCAAGCAACTAAAAGTCTTTATCACCTACTCAGAATTGGTCATTTTCGTATTTGTATGTTTCCTTTAGAATAGCGCTAGCCATACCATTAGTTAGTAGGTAGCTCTATTCGTTGGATGTAAGCGGGACATTCGAAGGGACATCGGATGGTCATTGAAGGCAACTTGTAGGAAGTATCCTAGCACATTTGAAGGGACTATCATCATTTTTCGTAGGCGACAATCGAGGGTCAAGATCATGTATTCGGAGGCGACATCGTGGGTCTTATGATCTTTGTATCGAAGGGACTATGATGATCTGTTTTGAAGGCAACGGTGCTAGGATTCCTCTACGTTCGAGGGACATGACCATTTTTGAATTCGTAAGGCAACGAGAGAGAATTACCCTAAGGGGTGCATGTGTGAAAGGAGTGTGTTGAATTCATGTATGTATTATCTTGAAGATTAGTGAGCTATGTTGATTATTAGTCTTGCCATACACGCCTAGTTACTAGCAGTTTATAGGGGCGGAAATTAAAATGCGGAATGTAAAGTGCGGAAACGTAAATGTCCTACGCTATTACATGGCTTTGGGGCAGATACATAATTTAGAATGCGGAAAGTAAAACCCTAGATTAAACTATTACAACCCATGAGCAATTACATTATTGAAAAAAGTAATATGATAAAACGATAAAGAGAAAATCGTCTGAATCGGATCAACCTGTACAAAAGGAAGAAATCGGAAAATGCAATATGAATCGAACAAGAGAGAAAATGTTAGAAGAATGCAAATTTTAATATGAGAAAATTATTACATGCTGGAAATAAGGTAAATAAGCTAAAATAATTTTTTGGGATTTTTTGGAAAAGATTTAATAATTAAAATGCAATTAAAAGTGAATTAAATGCAAAAATATAAATAAAAATAAATATGCATGCAAAAATTATATTTTTAAATTTATTAAATTAAATAAACATTTTTATGAAAATAATGTAAAAAGAAAAAATGTTTTTGGTAATTTTTAATGCAAAAATAAAATGTTGAAAAGAAATAAAATATAATGCAAAAATATTAGAAAATAAGAAAAAATATGAGAAGTTTGTAAACTTGTAAAAATACACTGCCATGGCTGGGAATCGAACCGGGGACACTGGCTTCAAACCTTGAAAACCAACGCGCTGACCAACTGAGCTAAGCATGTCAACTGTTATAATAACAAAACAAAATATTTTTATATGAGAATGCTCCCTGACTGCCACGTCTTCGCGCCATGCTTCGTCTTCTTCGTTTCAAATATTCAAAAGCTTGCGTCGGCCTTCCTTCGACGCTACAAGCCCTGCCAAAATGGAAAACACAGTATACATAATATAAATGAAATCCAAGGCCATGGTTCGATTCAAAACGTCATTCCGAATTCACTGGTATAGGTCTCGTTGGCCAATTTTTCCTGTATAGAGAAACCCTAATTCGATACCAGGAACCCTAATCATGGTAACATACGTTCCTGGCCATGGAAATCCAATTAAAGTATCCAGAAAGTTTGCAAGCTTATCACTAAACACAAAAACAACAACAAATCGAGTTAATAATGCATGAATGAAGGAATTCGAATTTTGAAAAATAAGAACAAACCGAAACTGGGATTGCTTGATTCTTGATGGTTTTTAACGATGTAAGAGTCTGGATCGACTCTAAAGACCTCAAGGAATGTAATGGACGGCTTGGAATGGGTTGAATCGAAGCAAAACTAGTGTTACCAGTTGCTTCAAACACACGGATTTTTGAACTTTGGAATAGGGTTTGTAGAGCAATTCTTTCGTCCCCTTGTGATTGGTATGTATCAAGTATATATGCTGGATGGATTTGAGACAATTTTTGGCAAGAATCAATCACCATTCATTGATAATCAAGATTTGATTTTTGTAGAAAATCATATTTTCAAAATTTGATCAATTTCAATCCAATCTTGCCATTTTTGATCCAATTTCGAAATTGCTGGCATTTATGGGTTAATTGGATCACAAGCAAGCAATAAAAATCAATCTTTCAATTAATTTTGATTTTATACTTTATTTTTCAAATTAATTTGTATTTAAATGAATAAATTCCAAATTAAATAGGAAAATAAAAATAGAAAATCGTGGCATTGGGCTTGGACATTTCTACTTGCATGAGGAATAAGTTAGGATGAAGAAAAAGTAGGCCCATTTGCAAAAGATTTGATTTTTTGAAGTATCTCTCTTTGTGCATTCTTTCAAAATTGCCCAACTTGTGAATGGTGTAACTTGCTCAATTTTCCACATTTTTGGGTGTTCTTGGACTTTTTGCAAAGCTCTAAGAGTCCTCTAACCAAACCTTTTGGTCTCATCTCAATTGAAGTTTCCATGCTCAATATATCTTCAAAACAAAAAGTTGACTTTTTGTTGACTTTGAAAATGACCTGTAATGTTTTGAGCCATACCTCTCAAATGAAGCATATTTTGGACATTCTTGTGAAACATGAAGTTGTAGAGAATTGAATTTCCTTCAAAATGAGCTTTGGTTGGGAAATTTCTGAGAAAGTATGAGAAAGTTATGATCAGTCAAAGTTCAGTTGACTTTTCACCTAGAAACCCTAATTTAGAAAGTTTGACTTCTGGCAAATCTTGAGTTTTCTTAATGAATCATGATCAACCCTTGATCAAATGATAAATGTAACTTCAAAATGAGGATGTTGACCAAAAATTATGAAGTTTGACTGTATGTTGACCACAGTTGACTTTTTGTCCAATACAACTGATTTTCAACCATCTGAGCAATTGTCTGAGGAAACTTGACTTGTAAGGCTTGAAACTTGACATGGAGATTCTTTGAAGCATATAATGAAGCATGAATATTACCAGAGATGTTGGAAGTCCATCTTGATCTGAGAATCACCAAACCCTAGTTTGGGTTGATTGCCTAGGAGAGAGTTTGTCTGATCAACTCTTGAGGAATCCATGAGTATGGATGTATGAAATATCTTGAGAAGATGGAGGGAAAATTTTGGGGTATGACAGCTGCCCCTGTTCAATCTTCTTGTCTTTGGAAGGTTAGATTGACACGCTTCTTCGTGACTGGAGGTAGAAGATGATTGAACACTCGAGTACACCAAAATTTGCATGTTGGGATGATGCGGGAATGGGCTTACAGATGCCATTTGGAGAAGCTGGAGATTTCGCTGGGGAATGAGTCGTACGCTAGACTCGAGGTTGCTGATATGAGAATTGACGGTGATGGGCTTAAGATGCCATCTGGAAAAGTTGATGCCGTGGAGTGAGCCGTACGCTAGGCTTTGCAGTCGTTTCTGGAAATATAGGAGATGGGCTTAAGATGCCATCCGGAGAAAGTCGTACGCTAGACTTAGTACCCGCCTTTGAATGAAGTTATTGGTTTGTATTGGTTTTTTAACCAAATATGCAGCATTCTAAAGGTGGAGAAATGTTGACAAGTAGTCGGAGATGGGCTTAAGATGCCATCCAGGGCAACTGAGTCGTACGCTAGACTCTGTCTAGTTGCCGTTGATAATAAGAGATGATCGGAATAAATCTTCGTGCTGATTATTCTGAGGAATAGGAGTTGGCAAGAATGTGGAGAGCTTCCCTGTTGTGCATCGGGTGTTGATCCATGCCTGTTATCGGAGGATAACTTGTGATCATTCGGATAGGGTTTCCCGTCTGGCTTCGGGTATTAATCCTGGATCTGTTGTCGGAGGACAACGAGTGCGGTCGTTCGGATAGTTTTCCCGTCGAGATTCGGCTGAACGGACCGTCGGAGGACAGCTAGGGATGGTCTTTCAGATAGTTTTCCCGTCGAGATTCGGGGCTTAATCCTGGACCTGCTTGCGTCAGAAGCGATTTCCACCTGTTTTGGAGAAAACAAGAGAAACTTTGATAGAATATTTGTTAGTATTATGCAAATTATGATGCATGATGATGTGTATGCATGACATATGCATGAATTATGACTTTATGAATAATGTATGAATGATAGATGTCGTGGTATTTCAAAACATATCCATCTTGAAGAAGATGCGGATGTTCTGCTTGGGGATTTCTGATCTCTGCTTGAGGATGAAACCATGGAAATCTTGACTAAGAATAAGAATAGGTGACTTTGACTCCTCCGATGCACTATCTGACCAAGTTTCAAGTCCAGATACTGCTGTTGGGGAATAATGATAGAAGATGTTCCGCCGGGGATCCTGTATGTAGACCCTACTAGGGATGGTGAGAGTTGGAAAATCACTCTGCTGGGGATCTTGAAATGAAGGCGGCTTGCTGGGAACCTTGTGTTCAGACCCTGCTGGGGATGACGGCACCGGGGAGCCCTCTGTTGGAAAGTGGGAAATGTAGTTTTCCTCCGATGTACTATCTGACCAAGTTTCAAGTCCGGATACCATTGAGGAGGGTAAAGATTGAGAAACTCGTCGCTGGAGGTCTCATGCATAGACCTTGCTGTGGAGAGTCTGGGAGGAAATCTGTTGAGGGTCTTGTATGTAGTCCTCGTTGGGAAGAATTAGGAGGCACTCTACTGGGTGTAAGAGGTGTAGGTTTCCTCCGATGCACTATCTGACCAAGTCTCAGGTCTGGATACCGCTGCTGGAGGAAAAGGGAATTGTTGAAAGATATTCTGCTGATGATTGATACCTCGGCCGGGAATGAAGTGTTACAGCCTGGAGGCTGATGAGTAGAATTACTGCTCGTGGATTAACATGTACTCCGCTAGGGGAGGTTTAGTGAGTGACACCTCTGCGGGGATTATGCTCTGTGGGGAATGCTTTTGGAGAGCAATGACTCTATGGGGATTTGTACTCTGCAGGGGAACATGTTGGTGACTTTCGTCGTCATCTCAATTCCTAGTGCCTGTAGTAAGTACTTTTGTATGTCTGCTTTTCGTATGTTTGCGACTAGATTCTTATTGTCAAATGCGTATAGTCATTCAAAACAAATGTTGGACTTATTGCAAACGACAATAGTGAAAATTTGTAAAAGAAAGAATCTGCATTTATTTGGAAGGTGGCGTATGGCCAAGTAGTTTATACACAAGAGGTAAAGAGCTATGCGGAAACAATCTCGTTGAGTTCCAACTATGCTAGTACTCATATATTTCAACTATCTCATCTCCTTGCTGTCAGTGGAAAGTGAGTGAATTGATCTTCGCCATTTGAATCTTGAATGCTGAGAGTAGTCTGAAGATAAGTGATCTGGACGAGACATAGTCGTACGCTTAAATCCCTAACCTTTGCCTAGACCGCCCTTTCGGGTTTTCAGTCTACCGGGATACCCTTTTTTGCCCAAGCCGCCTTTTCAGGTTTTCGACTTGCCGGGTGTACATCTTTTGTATATATCCTTAACTTTTGCCCGAACCCTTTTGGTTCGCCAGGATGCCCTTATTTTTTTCCTAGGTCAGTCGACCTAGCGGGTCTCGTTATGTGTAGTATTTTTTGACTATGTCTGCGTTCACAGGGTGTGGGAAATCTTCGCCATCCATGGTGCTAAGTATCATAGCTCCGCCGGAAAATACTGTCTTGACTACAAATGGTCCCTCGTAGGTGGGAGTCCATTTGCCCCTGGGATCACCTTGTGGAAGAATGATGCGCTTGACTACTAGATCGCCGACTTGGTAGACTTGGTGCTTGACCTTCTTGTTAAATGTTCTGATCATTCGCTTCTGATAGATCTGTCCATGGCAGATAGATGCGAGTCGTTTCTCATCAATCAAGTTAATCTGGTCAAGGCGAGTTTGGATCCAATCATCTTCGCCTAACTCTGCGTCCTGGAGGACTCTGGTTGAGGGTATTTGAACCTCAATGGGTAGGACTGCTTCCATACCATATACGAGAGAGAAGGGGGTTGCCCCTGTTGATGTTCGTACTATAGTGCGATAACCATGAAGAGCAAATGGTAACATCTCATGCCAATCTTCGTCTGGAAACTCGAACTGCATAGACTGATAGTCATCTACGACTTGATGAGCCAAATGATCGGCCACTATACTTCCTTTGATCGTTTTCTGAGAAGTGTACTGGATATCGTATTCGGTCAAGATCATTTGCCATCTTGCTATTCTTCCGGAGAGAGCTGGTTTCTCAAAGATGTATTTTATCGGATCCATCTTGGAAATCAATAAGGTAGTGTGAGTCAACATATACTGTCTTAGTCGGCGAGCAGCCCAAGCCAAAGCGCTGCAAGTTTTCTCGAGCTGTGAGTATCTTGTTTCACAGTCGGTAAACTTTTTGCTAAGGTAGTATATTGCATACTCTTTTCGACCAGACTCGTCATGTTGCCCCAACACACACCCCATTGAGTTCTCTAACACTGTCAAGTACATGATAAGAGGTCTTCCTTCGGTGGGCGGCATCAGGATAGGAGGGTTCTGTAGGTACTCCTTGATTTTGTCAAAAGCGATCTGGCAATCGTCGTTCCATTCTACTACTTGATCTTTCTTCAGCAACTTGAAGATTGGCTCACAAGTAGCAGTTAGATGTGCAATGAATCTGGCAATGTAGTTCAATCGGCCCAAGAAACCTCTGACCTCCTTCTCGGTGCGGGGAGCTGGCATTTCTTGTATAGCTTTGACCTTGGCAGGGTCAACCTCAATACCTCTATTGCTGACAACAAACCCTAGGAGTTTTCCGGATCTGACTCCAAAGGTGCACTTGTTGGGATTCAGTCTCAACCTGTATTTCTTCAACCTGTCAAATAGTTTATGCAGATGATCGAGATGTTCTTCTTCAGTCTGTGATCGAGCTATCATGTCGTCGACATAGTCCTCAATCTCGTGATGGATCATGTCATGAAATAGTGCCACCATGGCACGCTGATAAGTGGCGCCTGCGTTCTTCAACCCGAACGGCATAACTTTGTAGCAGAAAGTACCCCACTGTGTAACAAAAGTAGTCTTCTCCATGTCTTCAGGAGCCATTTTGATCTGATTGTAGCCGGAGCAACCATCCATGAAAGAGAAAACCTTATGCTGGGCGGTGTTGTCAACCAGAACATCAATATGAGGGAGTGGAAAATCGTCTTTCGGACTCGCTTTGTTCAGATCTCTGTAATCCACACACATCCGTACTTTGCCATCCTTCATAGGTACAGGCACCACGTTTGCAACCCATTGTGGATAAGAAGTAACAGCTAGGAAGCCGACATTGAACTGTTTCATAACTTCGGCTTTGATTTTCTCTGACATCTCAGGACGCATGCGACGAACCTTTTGTTTCACTGGGAGAAAACCTTCTTTCGTTGGCAATCGGTGTACCACAATATCAATGTCTAAACCAGGCATGTCTTCGTATAACCAAGCAAAAACCTCAATATAGTCTCGTAGCATCTGAACCAACCTTTCTTTGACACTGTTCTCAAGACCCGCTCCTATCTTGATCTCTTTTCTGTCTTCGTTAGTACCCAAATTCACAACCTCAACTTGCTCTTCGTGTGGCTGTATAACTCGCTCTTCTTAGCATCTAGCAAGTTCTCCCGGCACTTCACAATCTTCCTCACTTTCGTCTTCGGCTTGGTAGATCGGATTATCGAAGTCATATTTAGCAATAGCATAGCTGTTATTAACGAGATTCGGAGTGATTCTGCAGTGTATCACGTGGGTGTGTGTAAGAAACACATAGCTCTTTGAAGGGGTGATAAAGTAAAGAAAGAAAACAAACAATTGAATGCAAAAGTCCAACGAATTTATTGAATGAAAATACGCAAACGACGGATAATAACCTCGAACGAGCCATGATGCCGGGTAAGGCACTAGGCTTTCAAAGTTTATTGTTCAAAACATAAAGAAATACGAAAAGCAAAACAAAACAAGAGCAATTACTCCTGGCTAAAGGAGATTGGTATGACGTCTTCAGTCTTCCAATTGCTGAGCCCTTTGTTTGGAGTTGGAAAGATCCACTTACTGATGTCGAAGTCGTTGTCATCGTCTTCTATAGCATGGATTCCACTCTGGCTGATGCGGAAAGGAAGTTGGCCGGAACGTTCGCGGCGTATCATCTTCTGACCTTTGATGGTGAAGCCTAGACCAGTCTTGTCAGATTTGAAAGGGAGATCGGGGAGCTGACCCCAAATAGCACTACCTCCTTCTTCAACTGCTGCTTGAGCATCTTTCAGCGAGGCCATCCTAGGCGGAGCTTGTGTAACTCAGAGTGACGAGAGTCGATGGCATGACTGGGATTGCTTCAAATGCTTGACAGGGAGTCTCAAAGAATTCACCTTCCATCTCAAGGTATCGGAATGACTGTAGATGACTGACCATGTATTCCTCTTCACCACATACTGTAACAACCTTCCCTTTCACCGGGTACTTCAACTTCTGATGCAAGGTAGAGGTAACCGCCCATGTATCCAAGCGCCCAGTAGGCAAGAGTAAGTGGACGGATGTCCATGACAAAGAAAGTAGAGTCGAAAGTCCGGGAACCGACTTTAACAGAGAATGAGCTCTCCAAACTGTTCGCTAGAACCATCAAAAGCTCTCACGATAATGTCACCGGGTCTCGAACCAACCCTTCGACATCAAGTCGATCAAAAGCGATCTTGGAAGGATATTGAGCAACCGGTATCCACCAAAACATGAGACAATGTAGTGCCCTTGTATTTCAGAGACGTGCAAGGCTTTGTTGTGTTTCTTTCCGCGAGTCAAATCAAGATCGAGAAGCCTAGGCCGTTTGCTAGCAATACAAACTTCAAATTGATCGAGTAGTGTCTTGCGGTACATGAGCATTCTTCAAAAACTTCACCAAGGCGTTAGCATGAGCCTCGGAGCACAAGAGCAGAGCAAGCATGGAGATCTTGGACGGAGTCTGTCCCAACATGGTAGTCACTTTTCTTGATAATCTTCAAAATTTCCTCCATTTCTTGTTTGGAGGTGTCTTCAGCAACTTCCTTTGGTACTTCTGGTTGAGCAGGATGAGTCACTGGTTCTTTCCCTCTAGCTTGGGGAATGGATTGAATAGCTGGAATGCGAGCTGGAGTCGCAGTGTCTTTTGGAGGAGAGATATCTAGAGAGAATACCCTTCCGGTTCTGGTCACCTTACTAGATCCGGTGATGTTGTCAATGTCAGGAACGGTAGCTTCAATGGTCAGATCTTCAATGGTCAGAGGGTCTTGCTTGACGCCATGATAGTAAACATCAGCTCCATAATTCCAAGGAATAGCCTTGTCAGAGGAATACGGAACTGGCCTTGGAGAAGTAATGATGAGAGGTTCCACTCTAGGCACGGATCGCCATTGTTAACATCAAGATAGCCGAAATCGTCACCCCATCCGGTTGCTTTAACATCTTCAATAGGAATCTTGTAGCTATCAGGAACAGTGTACTTCACCATGTAATCATACTTTCCACTTGGCTGCCCCAAGGTATCCCACACAGGTGGTGTAGCTTCATTCGCATTGTCGATCTTCAGCTTAGACATATCTTCACACAGCTTCTGTACAGGTGGTTTCAGAAATAGTATCTCACGGTTGTCCATCATGCATTGAACACGTCTTCTCAACCAAGCACAACCATCAGGCGCAGATGGGCACCAACGACAATTCTCAGGGCATCCTGGATTGACACCGGCTTGCTGCAAATTCTTCTTAACAGTCATCAGAGGAATGGTCAAGTCATCTATGTTGAAGACATAAGTATCTTCACCAACAGCATTGGAACTCTTGTCATGATTAGGCATAGGAGCGTTGATCACGTTCGGAGTCTCGGTAGGAGGATCAAACTCAATCTGCTTAGCTTCAATCATATCTTGAATCTTGTTTTTCAGAGCCCAACAATCATCAGTGCCATGCCCTAGGCTATTAGAATGGTAAGCACACTTAGCATTAGGATTGTATCTTGGAGAGGAAGTGTTGACATTCTGAGGAGGATCCTCAAGGTAATCACCGCTTTCAACATGTGTTGCAAGGCTTGCGACAATGGCATGTTGATCTTCGAACCCGCCTCGGCACGCCTGCCACGCGTTGTTTCACCGAGGTTGTCTGATGTAGGATTGGAGATCACAACGCCCCACGCATTGAGCAGTCGGTCTTGGCTCGGCTTTTTGACCATACACATTAGCTTCTTTCTTACCACCAAAAGATCTCTTCAGATTTGAAGATGAATCCACCGAATTTTTCCACTTGATACCTTCATGCGCGTCAATATCAGCTTGATGAATCCGCCGAGGAGTTTCCAATCGATGATTGAAGAACGGGCTGTCTGTTCCACAAACATATCAACCAACTCCCTATTGGACAAGGGTGGTGAACCGCTGCTAGATCTCTCCATTTTGAGCATACCTTGAACTTCTCATCACATAGACATGCTTTGTAGTTGCATGCAGTGGGTGTCAATCAACATTGTACTCACATCGCCTATAGAAAGCATCGCTAGGTCACCCAAGAACGGATACGGTCATTCTCTAGTCGATAGTACCACTCAACCGAGTTCGGACAAACTCTCTTGAAAATAATGCATCCACAACCTTTCATCGGTGGGGGTTGATCTTCGGACATAGGACTTCAAATGCTTAGGGCAAGACATGCCATCATACTGGCAAAAGTAGGAACTTTGAACTTGGGAGGAATCACAACACCGGGACAAGACTCGATCATCAAAATTCAGCCCGACATCTTCGTTTTCCACAAAGATTGACGGTCTTCAAGTTGCTTATACTTGTCATCTTCATCGATCACTGCTGGTCGAGCGATCCTTTCTCGTGCTCACCGGTCATCTTCATCACCCTTGGTACTCCCATCCTTCTTGATACTTCCTTCAGAAAGTTCTATCCGGCTGACTACTTTAGGACCACCTTTGTAACGTCTACCCATGTTGAGAAGACCAATGACCTTCTTCTTTCTGCTGACAAGCTTCTTCATATCTTCTTGGCCTTGACCAACCGGTGAACATCTCGAACCGAGCATTCTGAACTTGGAGATCTTTGACAGTCTGTTCAAGAGCCATTTCTGCTAAAATAAATAGCGAGAAAATGAGAAAACCGATCTTCAATGTACCTGTGATGCAATGTTATGCTATGCTATGCAATGTTTATGCGAATGCGATGCAATGTTTTCAAGGACCTCTAGGAATTTAAATTTGTTAAACAAGCAATGAACAAACTTTATTAGTTACTTTCATTCTCTTTTTCTTTTCTTTTTAAGTACAAAAAAAATAGTTCGGAAAAATAAAACAAAAGAACAAAAATCCTAAAGCTCTAGGTTTCCCACGGGCGCTTCCTCTTGGTGCCGAGGTAGGCGTTGATGTTGCGCTCCTCGTGAAGTAGCTTGGTCAACTCTAGTACCTTCTTCTCGCTTGCATAACACTGAGTTTCGAATGTATCCCTTTCTTCTTTGAGCTGAATCCAGGATCTCTTCAAGTCTTCAAAATCAGTAGGCATGTTAGGATGATGAATAGTATAGGATACGTCACCTATAGCAACAGGTTCCATAATTACTGGTAGAACAGGCGTGAATGGCATCATGAGGTTTTGAGCTCGAGCACGCACCCATTTAAGGTAAGGTTCCCAAGGAATGGAGTTCTGGTGCCCCAAAGTCTTGGTATCGGTCTTCTTTACCATGCCCTAAGCGTGTATAAACCTTCGGCGGTAATTCTGGAGATCGTGATTGTAGTCGAACACAATATCTTGGAGAAGCATATCATGAGGACCATCCTTCAGCATAACCAACCGGACGAGAGCTAGAGGTAAGTGATACCTCCTCTTATGCCAAGTGGTACATTAGGAATTCCCCACAACGAAGGTGAAGTCCTTTTGAGAGAAAAGACCAACGGATATTCGAAGAGAGTAACATTAGCCTTTGAGACCATCTCAACCTTTGTTCATTTTTCAAACCGATGGAGGAAGGTGCGAAATAAACCACCTAGAAAGTACCATGCACACAGAGTTCCTTGTCTAGTACAGTGTGGAGAATGTAGGATGTCTCCAAGTAAAGTAGGCACTGCGGGTAAGGAAAATCTTGATAGCTCACATCTATGAATTGATCCCAGTTGGGACCAAACCATAGATTAGCAAGGCCAAGATGTTCGAATGCATGGAAACTCATAGCTTGAGGAATTCTCGGGCTTTCTTAATTAGGAACTTAGAAAGTAAACCTCCACTTCTAGTTTCCCAACGATTCCAGCGCTTTAGGTGTAGAGCGATGCGATGTCTTCGCACCGAACTTTTCTAAACGGTGAATGGCATTTGGTCAAGAATAGGTATCCCAGTAACAGAGAACTCTTCCAAGGTAGGAACCAATTGATAATCGGAAAGTAAAGCAATGGTGTTTTGGATCGGAATAGGACATGCATCATATCTTCTTCATAACCGGAGATAACCAAATCAAGGAGATAACCATGTCTCTTAGTGAACTAGGCATGATCGGGAATTTCGGAAACCAATTCTTTGAGTTGAGAAGGCAAACCCATGAAGTTGATTCGTATAGTCTTTCTAGAAGCCATAATCCCCCAGCAAAGATAAATTCCCTAGGTCCTTGAAATAGTTAGATATGATATGCAATGCAAATGATGTCATGATGTCATTTTTGGCACACACAAACAAATCACACAATGAGCCTAGGTTTAAGGCTTGCATGAGGTATAGGTGATTACCCCACCAAAAGTTTTGAGTTGGTTCATCCTGTCCTATAATAGTAACCGGGTTCTAGGAATCTCATATTATTGATCTTTCTCGAGGCGCTTATTTCAATCACGACCGCCAGTGGTCGATCGAAAATGTCCCAAAAGTTCTTAATGAGCGTAGCATCAGTATCGACCAACCTCGGTCTCAGCCGACCATCTCACTACCTTCTAATGGCCAAGATGGGTCAATCTAGGTTTAGTTAGCGCGATGACACCACGCGAAGCCAAATACTATCCTCAACTTGGAAATGAAGAGTATCGACAACAGCGTCACGCATCATGTTGATCGCCGACATGCCTAACGGCCGCGACGATTTATTGCTACTTACCTAAAGGAAACCCGGATCGGTGTAGGATCCCCAACAGATAATACCCAAGAAACCCTTAAAAGTAAAGCATACAATCAAACAAAGCGGTAAAAGTTATATAGAATCCCTAAGATAATTCTCTCTTTTAGTGGATCTCAAGTCGCCAGAACACGGTGAACCGACTTTGTAGGATTTTGTATCCAAATGTGCGGATAGCAAGAGTCGCCACGACTTTTTTTTATCCAATTAAGGGAAGGTAAAAGTAAAGAAAAGACCTGAGTTCGGAGAATGGTTATGAAAAGGGAAGGTATTAGCACCCTTTCCATCCGTAGTTATCACGGGCTCTTAGTTGCTCTATAGATCACTTTTAAAATTGCTTCTGTATTTGAAAAGATGTTTTGAAAAGGCATTTCGCTTTGAATTTGTAATGATTCTCGTTGGAATGTATACAAAGTGTTCGAAATGTTTCGCTTTGAAAGAGTTTGAATTTGGAGTGTGGTGTGAAAAGCATTTGGATCGAGCAAGCTAAAGTCTTTATCACCTACTAATTGGTCATTTTCGTATTTTGCGCTTCCCTAGAATAGCGCAGCCATACCATTAGTTAGTAGGTAGCTCCATTCTTTGGATAAGCGGACATCTGGACATCGGATGGTCATTGAAGGCAACCAGGAAGTATCCAGCACATTTGAAGGACATCATTTTTGGCGACAATCGAGGGTCAAGATCATGTATTCGGAGGCGACATCGTGGGTCTTATGATCTTTGTATCGAAGGGACTATGATGATCTGCTTTGAAGGCAACGATGCTAGATTCCTCTACGTTCGAGGGACATGACCATTTTTGAATTCGTAAGGCAACGAGAGAGAATTACCCTAAGGGGTGCATGTGTGAAAGGAGTGTGTTGAATTCATGTATGTATTATCTTGAAGATTAGTGAGCTATGTTGATTATTAGTCTTGCCATACGCCTAGTTACTAGCTATAGGGGCGGAATGTAAACGGAAGCGTAAATGTCTCGCTATTACATGGCTTTGGCGATACATAATTTAGAATGCGGAAAGTAAAACCCTAGATTAAACTATTACAACCCATGAGCAATTACATTATTGAAAAAGTAATATGATAAAACGATAAAGAGAAAATCGTCTAATCGGATCAACTGCATAAAAGGAAGAAATCGGAAAATGCAATATGAATCGAACAGAGAGAAAATGTTAGAAGAATGCAAATTTTAATATGAGAAAATTATTACATGCTGGAAATAAGGTAAATAAGCTAAAATAATTTTTGGGATTTTTGAAAAGATTTAATAATTAAAATGCAATTAAAAGTGAATTAAATGCAAAATATAAATAAAAATAAATATGCATGCAAAATTATATTTTTAAATTTATTAAATTAAATAAACATTTTTATGAAAATAATGTAAAATGAAAAAATGTTTTTGGTAATTTTTAATGCAAAAATAAAATGTTGAAAAGAAATAAAATATAATGCAAAAATATTAGAAAATAAGAAAAAATATGAGAAGTTTGTAAACTTGTAAAATACACTGCCATGGCTGGGAATCGAACCGGGACACTGGCTTCAAACCTTGAAAACCAACGCGCTGACCAACTGAGCTAAGCATGTCAACTGTTATAATAACAAAACAAAATATTTTTATATGAGAATGCTCCCTGACGGCCACGTCTTCGCGCCATGCTTCGTCTTCTTCGTTTCAAATATTCAAAAGCTTGCGTCGGCCTTCCTTCGACGCTACAAGCCCTGCCAAAATGGAAAACACAGTATACATAATATAAATGAAATCCAAGGCCATGGTTCGATTCAAAACGTCATTCAATTCATCGGTATAGGTCTCATGGTAATTTTTCTCAGATAGAAACCCTAATTCGATACCAGGAACCCTAATCATGGTAACATACGTTCCTGGCCATGGAAATCCAATTAAAGTATCCAGAAAGTTTGCAAGCTTATCACTAAACACAAAAACAACAACAAATCGAGTTAATAATGCATGAATGAAGGAATTCGAATTTTGAAAAATAAGAACAAACCGAAACTGATTGCTTGATGATGGTTTTAACGATGTAAGATCTGATCGACTCTCAAGTAATGGACGACTTGAATGGGTTGAATCGAAGTGTTAGTTGCTTCAAACACACGGATTTTTGAACTTTGGAATAGGGTTTGTAGAGCAATTTTTTCGTCCCCTTGTGATTGGTATGTATCAAGTATATATGCTGGATGGATTTGAGACAATTTTTGGCAAGAATCAATCACCATTCATTGATAATCAAGATTTGATTTTTGTAGAAAATCATATTTTCAAAATTTGATCAATTTCAATCCAATCTTGCCATTTTTGATCCAATTTCGAAATTGCTGGCATTTATGGGTTAATTGGGTCACAAGCAAGCAATAAAAATCAATCTTTCAATTAATTTTGATTTTATACTTTATTTTTCAAATTAATTTGTATTTAAATGAATAAATTCCAAATTAAATAGGAAAATAAAAATAGAAAATCGTGGCATTGGGCTTGGACATTCCTACTTGCATGAGGAATAAGTTAGGATGAAGAAAAAGTAGGCCCATTTGCAAAAGATTTGATTTTTTGAAGTATCTCTCTTTGTGCATTCTTTCAAAATTGCCCAACTTGTGAATGGTGTAACTTGCTCAATTTTCCACATTTTTGGGTGTTCTTGGACTTTTTGGAAAGCTCTAAGAGTCCTCTAACCAACCCTTTTGGTATCATCTCAATTGAAGTTTCCATGCTCAATATATCTTCAAAACAAAAAGTTGACTTTTTGTTGACTTTGAAAATGACCTGTAATGTTTTGAGCCATACCTCTCAAATGAAGCATTTTTTGGACATTCCTTTGAGACATGAAGTTGTAGAGAATTGAATTTCCTTCAAAATGAGCTTTGGTTGGGAAATTTCTGAGAAAGTATGAGAAAGTTATGATCAGTCAAAGTTCAGTTGACTTTTCACCTAGAAACCCTAATTTAGAAAGTTTGACTTCTGAGCAAATCTTGAGTTTTCTTAATGAATCATGATCAACCCTTGATCAAATGATAAATGTAACTTCAAAATGAGGATGTTGACCAAAAATTATGAAGTTTGACTGTATGTTGACCACAGTTGACTTTTTGTCCAATAACCATCTGAGCAATTGTTTGAGGAAACTTGACTTGTAAGGCTTGAAACTTGACATGGAGATTCTTTGAAGCATATAATGAAGCATGAATATTACTAGAGATGTTGGAAGTCCATCTTGATCTGAGAATCACCAAACCCTAGTTTGGGTTGATTGCCTAGGAGAGAGTTTGTTTGATCAACTCTTGAGGAATCCATGAGTATGGATGTATGAAATATCTTGAGAAGATGGAGGGCAAATTTTGGGGTATGACACATACACGCATAAATCATACGTTGCCATGGCTAGGGTTCGATGAACTGTTTTCTTCGAAACTGAAAATCCAGGACGATTTAGGGCAAGAGAACCACACCATTGAATTCGCAGCTATCCAATTAGGGGGTAGGGTATCTTTTTTCTGTTTATTCGTGTTATTTTTGCAGATCCCAGAATTATGGTCGCCGGAGAAGACGACCGGAGCTAGGGCTCCGGCGTCGTTGACTGGTGTGGACCGGTGGAGGCATGCGTGGCACAATGGCGCTTCCTGATTCGTTCTCTCGTTCCAGATGGGGTCCACGCACGCTGACTTTGATTTTCAAACAACCAGGACGCGTCATCACTTATAATCATACAATTCCAATTATCAAACACCAAGTACACCATGGCATAGTGGTTAAAGTGCTTCCTATGCAAAGATGCTCTCCCAGGTCATGAGTTCGAATCAGCCAGGGACCGGTTTTGCTTTTTTTTCTTTTACAAACTTAACACTTTTTCTATTCTATTATCTAATATTTTTGCATTATTTTAATTAATTTCATATTTTTTATTTCTGCATTAAAAAATTACCAAAAATTA
This sequence comes from Vicia sativa, assembly GCA_021764765.1. Classification (NCBI taxonomy): domain Eukaryota; kingdom Viridiplantae; phylum Streptophyta; class Magnoliopsida; order Fabales; family Fabaceae; genus Vicia; species Vicia sativa. The sequence goes on from CM038797.1 coordinate 13,759,744, forward strand.
TTTTTCTTTTTACATTATTCTCATAAAATCTTTATTTAATTTATAAAATTAAAAAATATAATTTTGCATGCATATTTAATTTAATTGTTAATTTATCGTTTAATTAGCTTTTAACTACATTTTAATCACTTCTAATTCATTTTAAATTACTAAATTGCATTCAAAAAATCCCAAAAAATACTTTAGCATATTTATGTTATTTCCAGCATGTCATATTTTTCTCATATAAAAATTTGCATTTTTACTAACATTTTCCTCTTATTTCGATTCATCTCGTATTTCCAATTTTCTTATTCTTTCACAGGTTGTTCCGATCCAGACAATTTTCTTTTATCGTTTTATTTTTTTTTCCAATAATGTAACTGCTTATGGGATGTAATAGTTTAACTTAGGTTTTTATTTTCCGCAAGTTTAAATTATGTAATTGCCCCAAAGCCATGTAATAGCGTAGGACATTTACGTTTCCGCACTTTACATTCCGCATTTTAATTTCCGCACCCTATAAACTGCTAGTAACTAGGCGTGTATGGCAAGATAATAATCAACATAGCTCACTAATTTTCAAGATAACATATATCTGAATTCAACATACTCCTTTCACACGCGCACCCCTTAGGGTAATTCTCTCACGTTGCCTTTCGATTTCAAATGGTCAAGTCCCTCGAACGTAGAGGTATTCTAGCACCGTTGCCTTCAAAACAAATCATCATAGTCCCTTCGATACAAAAATCATAGACCCACGACGTCGCCTACGAATACATGATCTTGACCCTCGATTGTCGCCTACGAAAAATGATGATAGTCCCTTCGAATGTGCTAGGATACTTCTTACAAGTTGCCTTCTATGACCATCTGATGTCCCTTCGAATGTCCCGCTTACATCCAACGAATAGGGTTACCTACCAACTAATGGTATGGCTAGCGTTATTCTAAAGGAACGTACAAATACGAAAACGACCAATTCTGAGTAGGTGATAAAGACTTTTAGTTGCTTGCTCGATCAAAATGCTTTTCACACCACACACTTTTGTCAAAGTTCAAACACTTTTCAAAACGAAACATTTCCGAACACTTTGTATACATTCCTACATGAATCATTACAAAGTCAAAGCGAAATGCCTTTTCAAAACATCTTTTCAAACACACAGAAAGCAATTTTTAAAAGTGATCTAGAGAGGAACTAAGAGCCCGTAGATAACTACGGATGGAAAGGGGTGCTAATACCTTCCCTTTTCATAACCATTCTCCCGTACTCAGAATCTAACGAAGGTCTTTTTCTGTACTTTTTACCTTCCCTTAATTGGATAAAAGAAAAGTCGGTGGCGACTCTTGCTATCCGCACATTTGCGATACAAAAACCTCAAAGTCAGTTCACGTACATGAACGCGACCGGGAGACACCCTAAAGAGAGAATTACCTTAGGGGTTTCTAGATAACCTTTACTGCTTTTTATTTGGATTGTTTGCTTTATCTTTAAGGGTTGCTTGGGTATTATGTTGTTGGGGGATCCTACACCCAGATCCAGGTTTCCTTTTAGGTAAGTAGCATTAGATCGTCACGACCGTTAGGCATATATCGAAACGGTCAACATGATGGCTACGTTAGTGTGACACTTTGGATGTCCTGATACTCTTCATTTCCGAGTTGAGGATAGTATTTGGCTTCTGCGTGGTGTCATCAAGCACTAACTAAACTTTTAGAACCTTAATTGACCCATCTTGGCCATTAGAAGGTAGTGAGATGGTCGGCTTTGTGTAGACCAAGGTTGGTCGATACTGATGCTACTCATTAAGATCGACTTTGGGATATTTTCGGTCGATCACTTGGTAGTCGTATTGAAATAAATGCCTCCGAGAAAGATCAATGATATGAGATTCCTAGAACCCGGTTACTATTATAGGACAGGATGAACCAACTCAAACTTTTGGTGGGGTAAACACCTATACCTCATGCAAGCCTTAAACCTAGGCTCATGGTGTGATTTGTTTGTGTGTACCAAACATGACATCATGACATCATTTTCATTGCATATCATACCTAACTATTTTAAGGACCTAGGGAATTTATCTTTGCTCTGTTTTGTAGGGATTATGGCTTCTAGAAAGACTATCCGAATCAACTTCATGGGTTTGCCTTCTCAACTCAAAGAATTGGTTTCAGAAATTCCCGATCATGCCCGGTTCACTAAGAAACATGGTTGTCTACTTGACTTGGTTACCTCCGGTTTTGAAGAAGATATGATGCATGTCCTATTCCAGTTCTTTGATCCGAAACACCATTGCTTTACATTTCCAGATTATCAGTTGGTTCCTACCTTGGAAGAGTTCTCTAAGTTACTTGGGATACCTATTATTGACCAAATGCCATTCACTGGTGTAGAAAAGGTTCCTAGGTACGAAGACATCGCATCAGCTTTACATCTTAAGCGCTCAGACATTGAAGCCAATTGGGAAACTAGAAGTGGAGTTAAGGGTTTACTTGCTAAGTTTTTGATTAAGAAAGCCCGAGACTTCCTCAAAGCCATGAGTTTCCATGCATTCGAAGACATTTTGGCCTTGCTAATTTATGGTTTGGTTCTATTTCCTAACTCAGATCAATTCATAGATGTGAACGCTATCAAGATTTTCCTTACCCGCAATCCTGTGTGCCTACTTTGCTTGGAGACATCCTACATTCTCTCCCACTCGTACTATCAAAAGACAAGGAACTCTCATGTGTTGTGTACCGTTACTTTCTAGGTGGTTTATTTCGCACCTTCCTCCATCAGTGTTGAAGAACGAACAAAGATTAAGATGGTCTCAAAGGCTAATGTCACTCTCTCATTCAGATATCCGTTGGTGTCTTTTCTCTCAAAAAGACTTCACATTCATTGAGCGTTGTGGAGAATTCTCTAATGTACCACTACTTGGCATAAGAGGAGGTATCACTTACAATCCTTCTCTAGCTCTACGTCAGTTTGGTTATGCTCGAAAGGATGGTCCTCATGATATGCTTCTCCAAGATATTGTGTTTGACTACAAACACGATCTCCAAAATTACCGCCGAAGGTTTATACACGCTTGGGGCATGGTAAAGAAGACTGATACCAAGACTTTGGGGCACCAAAACTCCATTCCTTGGGAACCTTACCTCAAATGGGTGCGAGCTCGAGCTCAAAACCTCATGATGCCATTCACGCCTGTTCTACCCGTAATTATGAAACCTGTTGCTATAGGTGACGTACCCTATACTATTCATTGCTTGTTTAACAAATTTAAATTCCTAGAGGTCCTTGAAAACATTGCATCGCATTCGCATAAACATTGCATAGCATAGCATAACATTGCATCACAGGTACATTGAAGATTGGTTTTCTCATTTTCTCGCTATTTATTTTAGCAGAAATGGCTCTTGAACAGACTGTCAAAGATCTCCTAGTTCAGAATGCTCAGTTTCAGCAGATGTTCACCAGTTTGGTCCAAGGCCAATAGGATCTAAAGAAGCTTGTCAGTAAGAAGAAGAAGGTCATTGGTCTTCTCAACATGGGTAGACGTTACAAAGGTGGTCCTAAAGTAGTCAGCCGGATAGAACTCTCTGAAGGAAGTATCAAGAAGGAGGGGAGTACCAAGGGTGATGAAGATGACCAGCGTGAGCCTGAGAAAGGGGATCGCTCTGACCATAGCCAGTACTCTGATGAAGATGACAAGTATAAGCAACTTGAAGACCGCTTGAATACTGTGGAAAACCTGAAGATGTCCGGGTTGAATTTTGATGATCTGAGTCTTGTTCCTGGTGTTGTGATTCCTCCCAAGTTCAAAGTTCCTACTTTTGCCAAGTATGATGGCATGTCTTGCCCTAAGCTGCATTTGAAGTCCTATGTTCAGAAGATCAACCCCCACACTGATGATAGAAGATTGTGGATGCATTATTTTCAAGAGAGTTTGTCCAGAACTCAGTTGGAGTGGTACTATCAGCTAGAGAATGACCGTATCCGTTCTTGGAGTGACTTAGCTGATGCTTTCTATAGGCAGTATGAGTACAATGCTGAATTGGCACCCACTCGCATGCAACTACAAAGCATGTCTATGGGTCGTGACGAGAAGTTCAAGGAGTATGCTCAGAAATGGAGAGATCTAGCAGGCAGAGTTCAGCCACCCTTGTCCAATAGGGAGTTGGGTGATATGTTTATGGGAACGCTGATAGGCCCATTCTTCAATCATCTGATTAGAAACTCCTCAGCAGGATTCACCGAGCTGATATTGACAGGCGAGCGCATTGAAGCTGGTATCAAGAGTGGAAAGATCCAGGTAGATTCATCTTCAAATGCTGCGAAGAGATCTTTTGGTGGTAAGAAAGAAGCTAATGCTGTGTATGGTCAGAAAAGCCGAGCCAAGACCGACCGTGCTCAATTTGTGGGGGCAGTTGTGATCTCCAATCCTACATCAGCACAACCTCAGCGAGACAACACGCGTAGCCAGAACGCGCCACGAAGACAGTTTACGAAGATCAACATGCCATTGTCGCAAGCCTTGCAACACATGTTGAAAACAGAGCTGATTACCTTGAGGGATCCTCCTCAGAATGTCAACACTTCCTCTCCGAGATGCAATCCTAATGCTAAGTGTGCTTACCATTCCAATAGTCCAGGACATAGTACTGATGATTGTTGGGCTCTGAAGAACAAAATTCAAGATATGATTGAAGCTAAGCAGATTGAATTTGATCCTCCTATCGAAGCTCCGAACATGATCAACGCGCCTATGCCTAATCATGACAAGAGTTCCAATGCTGTTGGTGAAGATACTTATGTCTTCAACATAGATGACTTGACCATTCCTCTGATGACTGTTAAGAAGAATTTGCAGCAAGCCGGTGTCAATCCAGGATGCCCTGAGAATTGTCGTTGGTGCCCATCTGCGCCTGATGGTTGTGCTTGGTTGAGAAGACGTGTTCAATGCATGATGGACAACCGTGAGATACTATTTCTGAAACCACCTGTGCAGAAGCTGTGTGAAGAGATGTCTAAGTTGAAGATTGACAATGCGAATAAAGCTACACCACCTGTGTGGGATACCTTGGGGAAGCCAAGTGGAAAGTATGATTACATGGTGAAGTACACTGTTCCTGAAAGCTACAAAATTCCTATTGAAGATGTTAAAGCAACCGGATGGGGAGACGAGTTCCCAGAAGACTATGCTGATGTCAACACGATAAGGATTTCCTCTGCTGATCCCGTGCCTAGAGTGGCACCTCTCATCATTACTTCTCTAAGACCAGTTCCGTATTCCTCTGACAAAGCTATCCCTTGGAATTATGGAGCCGATGTTTACTATCATGGTGTCAAGCAAGACCCTCTGACCATTGAAGATCTTACCATTGAAGCTACCATTCCTGACATTGACAACATCACCGGATCAAGTAAGGTGACCGAACCGAAGGTATTCTCTCCAGATATCTCTCCTCCAAAGACATCGCGACTCCACGCATTCCAACTATTCAATCCTTCCCAAGCTAGAGGGAAAGAACCAAGACTCATCCCGCTCAACCGTAGTACCAAAGGAAGTCAAGACACCTCAAACCGTAAATGGAGGAAATTCAAGATTATCAAGAAAAGTGACTACAATGTTGTGGAACAGTTAGGACAGACTGTCCAATATTTCCATGCTTGCTCGCTCTTGTGCTCGAGGCTCATGCTAATGCCTTGGTGAAGTTTCTCAAGAATGCTCATATACCGCAAGACACTACTACCGATCAATTTGAAGTTTGTATTGCTAGCCTGGCGCCAACAACGGCCTAGGCTTCTCGATGTCGATTTGACTCCTACCGAAGGAAACACAACAAAGCCTTGCACATCTCGTTGAATGGGCACTACACTATCTCATGTTTTGGTGGATACCGCTCGCCTCGATACCGGTTCGTTCGAGACCCAGGACATTATTGTGAGAGCTTTTGATGGTTCTAAATGAACAAGATGGAGAGCATCATCCAAAGTCGGTAACCGACTTTTGACTCTACTTTCTTTGTCATGGACATCCGTCCACCACTCTTGCTTACCGGACGCCTTGGATACATGGGCAAAGCGTTACCACTACCTTGCATCGTGTCAAGTACCCGGTGAAAGGGAAGGTTGTTACAGTATGTGGTGAGGAGGAATACATGGTCAGTCATCTGCAACAGATCTACGCTCAACATCCCCAGTAGAGCGCCTCCTAAATTCTTCCCAACAAGGTCTACATACAAGACCCCCAACAGATTTCCTCCCAGACTCTCCAGCAAGGTCTATGCATGAGACCTCCAGCGACGAGTTTCTCAATCTTTACCCTCCTCAATGGTATATAGGCCCGAGACTTGGTCAGATAGTACATCGGAAGAAAACTACATTTCTCACTTTCCAACAGAGGGCTCCCCGGTGCCATCATCCCCAGCAGGGTCTGAACACAAGGTTCCCAGCAAGCCGCCCTCATTTCAAGATCCCCAGCGGAGTGATTTTCCAACTCCCACCATCCCCAGTAGGGTCTACGTACAGGATCCCCAGCGGAACATCTTCTATCATCATTCCCCAACAGCAGTATCCGGACTTGAAACTTGGTCAGATAGTGCATCGGAGGAATCAAAGTCACCTGTTCTTATTCTTAGTCAAGATCTCCATGGTTTCATCCTCGCGCAGATCGAAATCCCTGCAGACATCCGCATCTTCTTCAAGATGGATATGTTTTGAAATACCACGACATCTATCATTCATACATTATTCATAAAGTCATAATTCATGCAAATATCATTCATACATTATTCATGCATATATCATTCATACACAGTGTCATGCATCATACTTTGCATAAGACTAACAAATATTCTATCAAAGTTTCTCTTGTATTCTCCAAAACAGGTGTAAATCGCTTCTGACGCAAGCAGGTCCAGGATTAAGCCACGAATCTCGACGGGAAAACTATCTAGAAGACCACCCCTAGCTGTCCTCCGACAGCAGGTCCAGGATTAAGCCCCGAATCTCGACGGGAAAACTATCCGAACGACCGCACTCGTTGTCCTCCGACAACGGATCCAGGATTAATACCCGAAGCCAGACGGGAAACCCTATCCGAACGATCACAAGTTATCCTCCGATAACAGGCCTGGATCAATGCCCGATGCACAACAGGGAAGCTATCCACATTCTTGCCAACTACTATTCCTCAGAGTAATCAGCACGAAGATCTATTCTGACTCGCTCTTATTATCAATAAAGAACTATAGAGTCTAGCGACGACTCGGCGCCTCGGATGGCATCTTAAGCCCATCTCCGACTACTTGTCAACATTTCTCCACCTTCAGAATGCTGCATATTTGGTTAAAAAACCAATACAAACCAATAACTCCATTCAAAGGCGAGTACTAAGTCTAGCGTACGACTTTCTCCGGATGGCATCTTAAGCCCATCTCCTATATTTCCAAAACGACACAAAGCCTAGCGCATTTACTCACTCCACATCATCAACCTTTCCAGATGGCATCTTAAGCCCATCACCGTCAATTCTCATGTAAGCAACCTCGAGTCTAGCGTACGACTCATTCCCCAGAGAAATCTCCAGCTTCTCCAAATGGCATCTGTAAGCCCATTCCTGCATCATCCACAATGAGTGCAAATTTTGTATTTAGTGTTCAATCATCTTCACCTCCGTGTCACGAAAGACAAGTGTCAATCTAACCTTCCAAGACAAGAAAATTGAACAGGGGCAGCTGTCATACCCCAAAATTTGCCCTCCATCTTCTCAAAATATTTCATACATCCATACTCAAGGATTCCTCAAGAGTTGACCAGACAAACTCTCTCCTAGACAATTAACCCAAGCTAGGGTTTGGTGATTCTTAGATCAAGATGGACTTCCAACATCTCCAGTGGTCTTCATGCCTCCTCATGTGCTTCAAAGATTCTCCATGTCAAGTTTCAAGCTCATGTCAAGTTTCCTGCATAAATTGCTCGATGGTTGAAAATCAGTTGTATTGGACAAAAAGTCAACTGTGGTCAACATACAGTCAAACTTCATAGAAATTTTCCCACCACCTCTTGTTTTGAAGGAAATTCAATTCTCTACAACTTCATGTCTCACAAGAATGTCCAAAAAATGCTTCATTTGAGAGGTATGGCCCAAAACATTACAGGTCATTCTCAAAATCAACAAAAAATACTTTAGCATATTTATGTTATTTCCAGCATGTCATATTTTTCTCATATAAAAATTTGCATCTTTACTAACATTTTCCTCTTATTTCGATTCATCTCGTATTTCCAATTTTCTTATTCTTTCACAGGTTGTTCCGATCCAGACAATTTTCTTTTATCGTTTTATTTTTTTTCCAATAATGTAATCGCTATGGGATGTAATAGTTTAACTTAGGTTTTATTTTCCGAAGTTTAAATTATGTAATCGCCCAAAGCCATGTAATAGCGTGAGACATTTACGCTTCCGCACTTTACATTCCGCATTTTAATTTCCGCACTTATAAACGCTAGTAACTAGGCGTGTATGGCAAGATAATAATCAACATAGCTCACTAATTTTCAAGATAACATATATCTGAATTCAACACATTCCTTTCACACGCGCACCCCTTAGGGTAATTCTCTCACGTTGCCTTTCGATTTCAAATGGTCAAGTCCCTCGAACGTAGAGGTATTCTAGCACCGTTGCCTTCAAAACAAATCATCATAGTCCCTTCGATACAAAGATCATAGACCCACGACGTCGCCTACGAATACATGATCTTGACCTCGGTTGTCGCCACGAAAATGATGATAGTCCCTTCGAATATGCTAGGATACTTCCTACAAGTTGCCTTCTATGACCATCCGATGTCCCTTCGAATGTCCCGCTTACATCCAACGAATAGGGTTACCTACCAACTAATGGTATGGCTAGCGCTATTCTAAAGGAACGTACAAATACGAAAACGACCAATTCTGAGTAGGTGATAAAGACTTTTAGTTGCTTGCTCGATCAAAATGCTTTTCACACCACACACTTTTGTCAAAGTTCAAACACTTTTCAAAACGAAACATTTCCGAACACTTTGTATACATTCCTACATGAATCATTACAAAGTCAAAGCGAAATGCCTTTTCAAAACATCTTTTCAAACACACAGAAAGCAATTTTTAAAAGTGATCTAGAGAGCAACTAAGAGCCCGTAGATAACTACGGATGGAAAGGGTGCTAATACCTTCCTTTTCATAACCATTCTCCGCTCGTAATCTAACGAAGGTCTTTTTCTGTATTTTTACCTTCCCTTAATCGATAAAAGAAAAGTCGGTGGCGACTCTTGCTATCCGCATTTATGATACAAAAACCTCAAAGTCAGCTTCACCAGACATGTGGGGTCCAGGTTGAATGGATGGACGAATCAAGGGGCTCGCTTTCGCCATGCACGCTCTCGTCGGTCAGAGCCAGTCAACGACGCCGGAGCCCTAGCTCCGGTCGTCTTCTCCGGCTAGGGCAAACTCCAAACCTGTGAAATAATGGAAATCAAAGCAAAAGAAAACCCTATTCCCCCTAATTCGACCCTTCTGAGTTCAACGGTGCTATTGGTTTTGATTGAAAATGGTTGTATCGTGAGTTTCGAAGACCAGAGCAAAACTGCCCTAACAATGGCAATCTGTGATTCCGGCATTAAACCTCACATGTGATACGTCAAACATGTTCTAATAAGTACCCTGAACTCAAATCAGTAAGCAAAAACAGTTAAAGATGCATGGATAATGAAAATCGAATTTGAGAAGAAATATCAAACCGGTGAGAGTTCAAGGACACGATCTGGGCAGTCTGGGCTTGATGTAGGGATTGGGATCGATTCCTGGGAACCTCAGGGAGGTGTTTGAGTGCTCAAATTGGATTGAAACCTGTTGGATATTGAAACACGATTTTTGACAATTTGAGAGAAAATTTGGCAAAATAAGGGTTGTGTATGGGGCTAGGGTTTCGTGTTCTTTGTTGTGTGTAATGCTGGGTATTTATAGAGTGATTTGGGATGACAAAGAGAGTAAAAAAATATTTGATCTTGAATGTGCATTTATTTCTTTTCAAATAAAATCAAATTTTGAAAAAAATTTGATTTTCCTTCCATGTAAGAGGCTAGCACGAATTTGGCAATTGTTATGGGCTATCTTGGACCTCAAGTTTGATCAAAATCCAATCCTCTTGAAAAAATATCTTGTTTTCATATTTTATATAATTTAAATTTGAATTAAATGGTTTTAATTTCAAAAATAAATCAATAAAATAGAAAATTGTCATGGCAAGGCATTAATAGGTCACAAATAATATTATGAACAAGTTTGGATCATAAAATTATAGGCCCATTTGGAAAAAATTGCATTTTGACCAATATCTCCTTTTGTGCAATTGTTCAAAAATGCCCAACTTCTGAATAGTGTATCTTGCTCAATTTTCCACATTTTTGCATGTTCTTGGACTTTTTAGAAATCTCTATGAGTCCTCTACACAATATCTTTCGTTTCATCTCAATTGGAGTTACCATGCTCAATATATCTTCAAAACAAAATGTTGACTTTTTGTTGACTTTGAAAAGGACTTGTAATGTCTTGATCCATATCTTCCAAATGGAGCATTTTTTGAACATTCTTGTGAGACATGAAGTTGTAGAGAATTGAATTTCCTTCAAAACAAGAGGTGGTGGAGAAATTTCTGAGAAAGTATGAAGAAGTTATGATCAGTCAAAGTTCAGCTGACTTTTCACTAAGAAACCCTAATTTAAAAAGTTTGACTTTTGAACAAATCTTGAGTTTTCTTGATGAATCATGATCAACCCTTGATCAAATGATGAATAACACTTCAAAATGAGGATGTTGACCAAAAATTAGGAAGTTTGACTGTATGTTGACCACAGTTGACTTTTTGATCAATACAACTGATTTTCAACCATCTGAGCAATTGCCTGAGGAAACTTGACTTGTGAGGCTTGAAACTTGACATGGAGGATCTTTGAAGCATATGAGGAGGCATAATGACCATTGGAGATGTTGGAAGTCCATCTGGATCTGAGAATTGCCAAATCCTAGTTTGGGTTGATTGTCTAGGAGAGGGTTTGTTTGATCGACCCTTAAGAAATCCTTGAGTATGGATGTATGAAATATCTTGAGGAGTAAGAGGGCAAATTTTGGGGTATGACAATGGTGACGAGGGCTTAATGCTCTATATGGTGACGAGGGCTTAATTCTTTGGTATGCCTAAATGGCTTTGCGACGGAGGCTTATGCGTTGATGGTACCTAATAAGTGCCAAAATGTAGTTATTTTGTATATACATTTTGTGGCACTTATCCGTTCTTTTGTTGATATTTAGTTGAATAATCCCGAATTTTTGTATAAATGTGTACATAATAGAATAATTGAGTTTTTGTGTAAATATTGTATCATTTGATAGTTTTTCATCTCTTTTATAGGTATTCATTCATAATTGGAGCATCGAGTAATAAAGGTCAAAGGCTAAGCTTCAAGAGTGCGATTTTGCACAATACATCATCGAATAAAGCTCCAAATCAACAAAATAAAAATCATAAATTTGCTTGATATTTCTTCATGGTTAGATAGATCATTGAATAAGCTTTCCAACGCTTCAAACCGGGCGCAATTTCGAGTTACGGTTCTCAAGATATGGCAAAACCAAGATGCTGCATACCGCGCTTAGCGCGCCCTGCGACATTAGAATTCTTTAAAAGGGGCTCAAAACACATTTTTAGGTTATGGGTTGGGTATTTTTGAGTCCCAACACCATCAACATCATATTTTTGATAGATTTTCTTGGAAAACAACATTGGAGCTTGCATTTGATGATCCGAGTCGAATCCCTCGTCGATTGGTGTTGACAAACCAAGAAATGTTTGGTTCCTCTTCTTCTCTTCTATTTGTAATCTGTTTTGTTGGGTTTTGTATGTATATCTTCTCATAACTCTTGTATATTTATCGCCCTTGGCGTTGTATAAAGTTTGCTTTACAAATTTGTGTTGGTAGTTATCTTGGGTTTTTACTCTATGTTAGAGATTTGAGCTTTGCTAGAGATAGATTGCTTAGATTCTTACCTAGGATGATTATCTGTTAGTTTCTGAATGCTTGAAATGGGTTTAGAGCTGACATTCACTATAGAGTATCGAACTTAATGCCTCGGTGAAGTATGCTAGAAATGGGTATGGAGGTGACGCATTGACTTCGTGTTGTTGAGGTAGGCGCATATGGCTATTGAGATGATTCAGAAGGATTCTCAATTTGGGTTAGAAATAGCTTAGGTTGTGAGAGGTATGTGATGACACGGACGAGTATCGTAGGCCGAGTATGACATGGGTGGTAGATTTCAGTCTGTGACGGGTAGTTTACATTCGCCCCAAGCTCTATCCTTTATACTTTTTGTTCATTTACTTTTTGTCTTTTATTTTCAACTCTTTAATCCCAAAGTCATTAATGGTAGAATTGTCGAACGACGAATCAATAATCAATCTCGTGGACACGACACGATATAACCTAACCGTATATATCACCCAAAAAAATAATACCAACTCTTTGTTTGCCGCTATACCCCGAACAAAATGGCGCCGTTGTCGGGATTGGTTTTATTGGTTTTGTATTGCGATAATTCCGTTTTTTTTTGGTTTTGTAATTATTGTATATGTTGTATAGACTTTGTATATGAACTTGTATATGTTACTTGTACATGTTGTGTTTACTTTCCATACTTGTACATATTTGTGATTTTCTTAGCTTTCATGTGATGTTGTGAATTGTCTCGTGCTCGTAACGCTTGTTGTGTGATTGTTAGACACTTTCTTTAGATTTGCAGGTGTGGCAATACCATGGCATGATGAGAGGAGGTTACTCGTGTCAAGACAATAAAGGCGTCGAGCTTACGACGTAAAACAAGCATGTTTTTGTTTGTTTATGTTTATGTTGTTTGGTGGCTTATGTTTTAACAAGTTGAAATAGGACTTGCTCTTAATTTCAAACTTTCACTTTTCAACTTGTTAATTTGTTTTCACCAAGTTTATGTATTGTTATTTGCTTTTGTTTTGTTATGTCAATTTGTTATTTTCCACAAGTTTGTCGTGTTTTAGCTTGTGGAAGTGTGTATGTATTGTAAATATTGTTTAGATGTGTAAATGAGATTTTATAGGTGTGTAAGTGGAGCTTGCATAGCAGTTGCACTGTCGCATTTTTCTCGTGAAGGCGCGGCCTCGCTATGCAGGCCGGAATTTTTAAACTTTCACTTGGTTTTCCTTTTTTCCCACTTTCACCGAGGCTTTTTGTATTGAATAAGATTAGTATTGTTTTTCTAATTCTTTTGTTGTTGTTTGGACTCAAATTTTGGTCCGATAACTTGAAGACTTTTGAGGTGATTTTCCGAGTTTGATCGTTTCAACTCGCGGATGTATGGTAATGATAGTTTTCAAAGTTTGTACACATCAGGTACTCGTTTATCGCTTTCTATAGCATAACGTGTTTAGGAAATTTATCATTTGTATAATTACCATGCTATTCATTCTTTTTGCATTACTTGCTCATGAATTGAATCACTTTAGTTCCTCTTTTTACCCATAAATGTGAGGAAGCTTTCCATTGTTTACATATGTTGAGAGTCCACATTCTTGTTTTAACTAGATTTTATTATGCTTAATCTTTAGTTTTGTATTGATTGTATGATTGAAAGAAAATGATCAAGGCATTTTGTTGATTTTGAGCATAACTACCTTGGCCAAATATTCAATTCACCTTGTGAGTGTGTGAACCTTTGTTACCCCCTTTGAGCTTTTATCGATATCCATGTTTATATGACCTTGATGCTTGTCTATGAGTGTCAATTCATCTTTTTTGTATGGATGTTGATTTCTTTGTTTCTTGAACCCTCAACTACATGTTGTTGTATGAATTTTACCTTGCCTTAGAAAGTAGGGAGTATTCACATAATGATGTTGGTTGAATTCAAGTTGGAGAGGAATGTTTATATACTTATGTTGTGGTTGGTATGAGGTTAAGAGAAAACAAAAGAAAAGAAAAAGTGAAAAGAAAGAAAAAAAGAAAAGTTTTGAAAAGAAAACAAAAAGAGTAGGAATAATGTTATGTTAATAAGTGAAGTGTGTTTGGTGTGAAATGTGTGATGAAGAAGAAGTTTGATTGAAATTATATTGTTTGGAACTTTGTGAGTTGATCACCCTTTAGGTTTAGGCAAGTTTTGTTTCGATTAGCTTTAGGACCTATCACTTGTTTGTTAACCGATCGTGGTTTTACACGCTTAATTAGCATTGAGTTTCGTTATCATTTCTTTTATTTATCTAGTGTTATTTGTCTTTTATCGCATTTTACGCTTTGGTTATGTGTTTAAGTGTTTTCGTGGTCATAAGAATGAAACAGATAAATCGGGCAAAAGAAGTGCAAAATCGAATATGGAGGTTACAGATGCATCATCGGGCCCGTGTTAATCAACACGCCCGTGTCAAAAGCCATGAGAAAGCGCAAAAGACACGAATGTGGATCAACACGGCACCGTGTTCATCAACACGCCCGTGTTGAACGGCCTGGAGCTTGGCATATTGATTTAGAGATCAACACGTGCACCCGTGTTCAGCAACACGGCCCGTGTTGAATGGCAGCGTGTGGAAACTTGATTTTTTCTTATTTTGGAGCTTGTTGTTGTCATTAAGGGTACTTCCGACTTTTGCCTAAAAGAGATTAGAGAGAGACTATTAGAAGGGATTTAGAGGTTAGGAAAACCTACTTTTGAAATCACGAAAGAATTATCACGGAGAATAGAGAGCGACAGAGAGGAATTCGGAGACGGCGAGATTCAAGGGCAGCCACCATTGAAGATCAAAGTCGCCATAATTCTTTGTAATGCTTAACTCTTATGTGTTGTTTTCTTCTAATATTATGAGAGGCTAAATCCCCCAATGCTAGGGGGTGGTCCTGGTTTAATGATTGTATGAATTCTGATTCTTGATTACCTTAATGCATGTTATCTATTTCAATTTAATTGTGCGGTGTTCTTATGATCATGTATCGGACAAATACATGTAAACCTATGACTAACAATTGGCAGGACTGTGATTGTTAGGGTTTCTACACAATTAGGTTATTAGGAGTCTCACCTAGGACTAGGAACTCTCTTTTAATTACTGGCATTCTTGATATTTTCATGGTTAAAACTAAGATTTGTTTGAAGGGACATTTGAACAAGGATTAGGGTTTTAATAGTTGTCTTCATTAAGGACTTAAGGAAGAACAATCTAGAGATAGGTAATTGATAGATTTCATATGCAATGAGGAAGTCTGAATTCGGATCATAGTTTTGTTAAATCAACCACTCACCCTAGCATCATTATCATTATATTTCATTAGTCATCACTTGTTACAAGCTGAATTGAAACTTCTAAAATCAACCCAACCATTGTTTTTGTTCAACTGAATTAAGAGCACGAATAGGTATTTACTACGCAGTCCTCGAGATCGATACTTGGGGAAACTCATTATAACTACATCGGCGAAAATAGTACACTTGCTATTTTTCCGATCAAGTTTTTGGCGCCGTTGCCGGGGACTGCCAAAATACTGATTGACTCTTAATTTGTTTGAAATTTTATTGCTCTGCAATTAAAATTTTCTTTTCATTTGTTTATTTATTTTCTTTTATATTGTATTCGATCTAACATCGTGTCTAATATTTGTATGCGAGGTCAGACCTCAGCAGAATATCTTTTTGACGCAGAAATAGAGAGAACCCTTCGCGCTCGGTGAAGAGCAGCAAAGCAAGCAAGACCGGCCGAGGAAGAAGATAGAATTCAAACACACCGCCCGTAGTCGAAGACGAACCCATGGATCCACCTCAAGAGAGATTGCTAGGGATTATGGAGGGACAAATGCACGGGGAAGGATGACCATCGCCAACCAACCCGCTAATGTTCCTAACTTTCACTCCACCCGAGCACCATCACGCAGCTGGAGAAGAGATCCTTTCGAAGGGTTAATGAAGATGCCAACAAGCATTTGCAACGATTTCGACTATGAGCACCACTCTAAAGATAGATGGACACGTAAGAACGTAAAAGTTGCGAATGTTTCCGCTCACCTTGGTAGATGAAGCAGTAGTAGCATTACATCTTGGGAAGATATAGAAACAACATTCCTCAATGAGTATTTTCCAGATCCGTGTTCATGAGGAAAAATATGAGATCTTGAATTTGTGAATCATTAGAGACTCTTTTAAGAGATTTAAAAGACTTGGTGGCATGCCCTACCCATAACCCGGATCGACCGAGCAGATGCGTATGTTTGTGAATGGTCCGAGAATCAAAACAAAGCAACTCATTGACACAACAGCTGGTGGCTCATCCAACTTCTCAACAGCCACGGTATAAAAAGATTATTGAAGCTTATAGCCGCAAATGAGCATCCGAATTATATGACAGGCTGCAAGCAAACCAGAGGGAGTGATTGATCTAAAGTTGAAGTGAATAAACAACTCAAAATCAAGAGGCTATAGATGCGGAAATGGAGAAAAAGCTTAAAGCTATGAATGTGGGAACTCAACAGGTAGCACAGGTGAAAAATATGGTGTGTGACATTTGTAGTGGACCACACATGACTGCACAATGTCTTGCAACTCCAAAACAAATTGAGGAGATAAAATACTTGAGGCAGAATAATCCTTATTCTAACACCTATAATCCTGGGTGGAAGAATCATCCGAATTTTGCTTGGAAGGATCAACAACAACAAGCTCCTCAGAAGGCAGAATGGGAAGTGGCCATTGAAAAGATGGATGTCCATAATTCCCAATTCCAAGAAGAAACACGAAGCAATCACAGGAACACTACAGCTGCAATTAAAAACTTGGAGGTTCAAATGGGACAAATTGTGCAACAAGTAGCGATGCAAGCACAAGGCAATCAAAAGAACCATGAGAATGTGAATGCGGTGACAACAAGGGGTGCAAATGTTTCCAAAGAAAGAGAGGATGAGGTAAAAGTTGATGATGAACTTATAGAAGTGGAATTAGAAGTGAGAGAGAACAAGAAAAAAAGGAAGAAGTGGCGCTACCTGCAAAGCCAGCTGAAGGAAAGAGTAAACCTGAGATTAGGCTTCCATATCCCTCGCGAGTGGCAAAGAAGGACACAAAAGAAAAAGAGTTTGATAAATTTGCCAAATTGTTCAAGAAGCTAGAGATCAACATACCGTTCTTTGAAGCACTCGAGAAGATGCCTTTGTACCAAAAATTCATGAAGGAGATCCTATCAAAAAAGAGGCGAATAGATGATGAACAGGTACCCGTTGATGAGAAGTTATGTGCAATCGCACCCGAGAGAAGAATACCTGTCAAGCAGAAGGATCCTGGATCGGTGGCAATACCATGCACCATAAAAGATAGAACTTTCGAAAAGGTTCTAATTGATTCTGGCTCTAGTGTGAGTTTAATGCCATTATCAATTTTCAAGAGGCTTGGTATTGAAAAGATTAGCGAGAGTGGGACAAACTTAAAATTTGCTGATCACACCATCAAGAAGTCTTATGGGATAGCTGAAGATGTGTTGGTCGAGATTGAAAATTTTTCTTTCCAGTGGACTTCCGCATCATGGACATACCGGAAGATGATGAGACCCCTATCATTCTTGGTCGACCTTTTCTATTGACTAGCAGGTGCAATTTCGACATCAAGACAGGTCATCTAACTTTCAAATATTTTGATGAGAAGATAACCATGAAGGTGTTTGATGTCAAGAACAAGGTGTGTGAAAATAATAAATTTTCGTTGGTATGGTCAAAGTTGAGGAGAGAGCAAAATTTCAAAATCACCCTCAAGAAATCTCGTGCAAAATCTCTCGTGGCATCAATTAAAATTCCCAAGTTCACCAAGGAGCCCAAGCAGGAAAGAAGAAGGTTGACCAAGATGAGAAGATGAGAGTTGAAGTAACGTGAATCACACGTTGGCTAATGTTGTTGATAGGGTTAAATTTTGGGTTGCAAAGTTCAAGCAACAAGGTGTGGAGGAGAAAGTATCCCCGAAGGGATGACCGTCGAGCCATGCGACGTTAACGGCACTACGGGAGGCAACCCACGCTTTCATAACTTAGCTTTTCTTTTTGTTTTGTTCGCAGTAATAAAAGGGGTCCTATCTCGAGAGCCGTGAAGTAGCATCCGTGCCGCATCACCCTTGTGAGTCACTTTCTCGAGTTTGATCCGAACCATCGAGGTCAATGTTTAGTTCAAGTTTGGGGAGGTTTTATTGCTTTAATGTCTTTATTTCTTTATTGTGTTGTTTGATTATTTTTGTTAAATGTCGGTACTAACACTAGTAGAAACGCCCCAAAGCTCCCAAATTTTCTCGAATTTTGACCAAAATTGAAAATTATGTTTGTTTTACACAAGAGCTTGTATTTCCATAAGGTCGGGATTGATATTGTGTGAGATGCAGGGATGATTGCTTTAAGGTAGGAAGTTCGGAATAATGTGACATTAATACGAATCCAACGTGTCGATTCGCACTATAGTGCTTAAAGTCATAAGTACCTTGAATAGTTTATTTATACAACCGCATATTTTAGATTCACATGCAGGTATGGTTGGTTGAGAATCAAATAAAAATGGCATTAAATGATGAAAAGACGGTAAAAGGCAACCAGCCCGCTAAGTTGGGTAGCCCTCACCAGGTTATTCAGCCCAAAGGGGGTTGATCCCCAAACGTCGTTCGATAATGTATAATAAATAACCACAAGGTTTGAAAATTTCATCGGTATTAAAAAGTGGAAAATGCCGATTATCATAAGTGAAATACTTGGCTAGTCAATGTGCATGTGATGATGATCATAATTCTCAGTGCCTTAATCTGATTGTGCGAATGAAAGAGGAGGAAAAGCGCAAGAGAACATTTAAGTGTGAAGCATAGTTGGAGAGGTATTTTCGTGTCATGTGAATGCCGAGTGCAATACCTTCTGAGCAATGAAAACTGAACTTTTGCATAGTGTCATACCCCAAAATTTGCCCTCTATATTCTCAAGATATTTCATACATCCATACTCAAGGATTCCTCAAGAGTTAACCAGACAAACTCTCTCCTAGACAATCAACCCAAGCTAGGGTTTGGTGATTCTCAGATCAAGATATACTTCCAACATCTCCAGTGGCCTTCATGCCTCGTCATGTACTTCAAAGATTCTCCATGTCAAGTTTCAAGCCTTACAAGTCAAGTTTCCTCAGACAATTGCTCAGATAGTTGAAAATCAGTTGTATTGGACAAAAAGTCAACTGTGGTCAACATACAGTCAAACTTCATAATTATTGGTCAACATCCTCATTTTGAAGTTACATTCATCATTTGATCAAGGGTTGATCATGATTCATCAAGAAAACTCAAGATTTGCACAAAAGTCAAACTTTTCAAATTAGGGTTTCTAGGTGAAAAGTCAACCGAACTTTGACTGATCATAACTTTCTCATACTTTCTCAGAAATTTTCCAACCACCTCTTGTTTTGAAGGAAATTCAATTCTCTACAAATTTCATGTCTCACAAGAATGTCCAAAAAATGCTTCATTTGAGAGGTATGGCCCAAAACATTACAGGTCATTCTCAAAGTCAACAGAAAGTCAACTTTTTGTTTTGAGGATATATTGAGCATGGAAACTTCAATTGAGATGAGACCAAAAGGGTTGGTGTAGGACTTAGAGCTTTCCAAAAGTCCAAGAACACCCAAAAATATGGAAATTTGAGCAAGATACACTATTCAGAAGTTGGGCAATTTTGGACAATTGCACAAAAGGACATTTTGGTCAAAATGCAAAATTTTCCAAATGGGCCTAAAATCTTTTGATCCAAACTTGTTCATGACATCATTTTTGATCCATAAATGTTGCCATGGCAATTTTCTATTTTATTAATTTATTTTGAATTTTAGAACATTTAATTCAAAATTAAATTATATAAAATATGAAAATGATATATTTTTCCAAAAGGGTCGATTTATATCTTCCTTGAAGTCCAAGATAGCCCATAATTCATACCAAATTGCTAGCTTTTGTTTTCATGAGAAAATCAAATTTTTCAAAGATTTGATTTATTTTAATGGAAAATATTTGCACATTGATGGATCAATCTTTTTCACTCCTTTGCCATCCAAACTTTCTATAAATACTCAGATTGTGTACAAGCATAAACACGAAGCCTAGCCTTACAACAACCCTTATTTTGTCAAAATTCTCTCAAAGTTGTGAAATTCAATTTCACTTTCCAGCCACTTTCACCAAACAAACCATTCCATTGTGTTCCTTGATATTCAAAGAAGCAAAATCAACCCTTACTTGAAGCAAAATCATCCGTAATCGTGCCCTACACCTTGCTCGATTGGGTAAACTTTTGAAATTCAATTTCATATTTCATGCATTATTAATGTTGTTTGTGTGTTTGTATCAATTCGGATGATGATTAGGTCGTTTGAACCCTTACATGCGAGCTTGAACGTCCAGAAACCATATTGCCATTGATAGGGTTTTGGAACTGTTGAGAATCGAACCAAACGATACAGGTGTTTTTAGGGCAAACGAACACCACCATCGTGTTCGCAGCCCTCGATTTAGGGGGGTAGGGTGCTCTTTTCCCTTTTATTCTACGATTTTGCAGTGTTCCATAAAGTTGTCGCGGAGAAGACGACGAGTTAGGCCCGCGCCGGGACTTTGTTGACCGGTGGCTTGCATGCGTGGCGCGATCCAACACTCTGATTCGTCTATCCATTCAACCTGGACCCCACATGGCTGACTGTGCGTTGAATCCAAAAATCCATGACACGAGAACGCTTATAACCACACGTTTGTATTTTCCAAACACCAAAGACACGTTGGCGCAGTAGTAAAGGCAAGTGGATTGGAAGATGCTCTCAATGGTCACAGGTTCGAACCTGGTCAAGACCATATTTTTACTCTTTTCCAAAACTAACACTATTTTCCATATTTCCTATTTTTCTTATTATTTCCATGCATTTTAATTAATTTCATATTTTATTTCTCATTTAAAAATCATCAAAAATTATTTTTCCTTTTTACATTATTCTCATAAAATCTTTATTTAATTTAGAAAATTAAAAAATACAGTTTTGCATGCATATTTAATTTAATTGTTAATTTATCATTTAATTAACTTTTAATTACATTTTAATTACTAAATTGCATCTAAAAATCCCTTAAAATATTTTAGCATATTAGTACTATTTCCAGCATGTCATATTTTTCTCATATAAAAACTTGCATTTTACTAACATTTTTCCTCTTGTTTCGATTCATCTCGTATTTCCAATTTTCTTTATCGTTTTACTTTTTTCAAATAATGTAACTGCTTATGGGATGTAATAGTTTAAATTAGGATTTTCTTTTCCGCAAGTTTAAATTATGTATCTGCCCCAAAGCCATGTAATAGCGTAGGACATTTACCTTTCTGCACTTTACATTCCGCATTTTAATTTCCGCACCCTATAAACTGCTAGTAACTAGGCGTGTATGGCAAGATAATAATCAACATAGCTCACTAATTTTCAAGATAACATATACCTGAATTCAACACCCTCTTTTCACACATGCACCCCTTAGGGTAATTCTCTCTCGTTGCCTTACGAATTCAAATGGTCAAGTCCCTCGAACGTAGAGGTATTCTAACACCGTTGCCTTCAAAACAAATCATCATAGTCCCTTCGATACAAAGATCATAGACCCACGATGTCGCCTACGAATACATGATCTTGACCCTCGATTGTTGCCTACGAAAAGTGATGATCGTCCCTTTCGAATGTGCTAGGATACTTCCTACAAGTTGCCTTCTATGACCATCCGATGTCCCTTCGAATGTCCCGCTTACATCCAACGAATGGAGTTACCTACCAACTAATGGTATGGCTAGCGCTATTCTAAAGGAACGTAAAATAACACGAAAACGACCAATTCTGAGTAGGTGATAAAGACTTTTAGTTGCTTGCTCGATCAAAATACTTTTCACACCACACACTTTCTTTTGTCAAAGTTCAAACACTTTTCAAAACGAAACATTTCCGAACACTTTGTATACATTCCTACATGAATCATTACAAAGTCAAAGCGAAATGCCTTTTCAAACACACAGAAAGCAATTTTAAAAGTGATCTAAGAGCAACTAAGAGCCCGTAGATAACTACGGATGGAAAGGGGTGCTAATACCTTTTCATAACTATTCTCCGCACTTAATCTAACGAAGGTCTTTTTTCTCGTACTTTTTCCTTCCCTTAATTGATAAAATAAAAGTCGGTGGCGACTCTTGCTATCCGCACATTTGGATACAAAATCCTACAAAGTCAGTTCACCAGACATGTAATCCGATACGGGAGACACCCTAAAGAGAGAATTATCTTAGGGATTCTATATAACTTTACCGCTCGCTTGACTTGCTTGCTTTATCTTTAAGGGTTGCTTGGGTATTACATTGTTGGGGATCCTACACCGATCCGTTTCCTTTAGGTAAGTAGCAATAAATCATCGCGACCGCTAGCGATACCAAACGGTCAACATGATGGCTACGTTAGCGTGACACTTGGATGTCCCGATACTCTTCATTTCCATGTCGAGGATAGTATTTGGCTTCGGGTGTCATCAAGCGCTAACTAAACTTTTAGAACCTTAATTGACCCATCTTGGCCATTAGAAGGTAGTGAGATGGCCGGGTGAAGACCGAGGTTGGTCGATACTGATGCTACGCTCATTAAGATCGACTTTTGGGACATTTTCACGACCACTTGGTAGTCGATTGAAATAAGCGCCCGAGAAAGATCAATGATATGAGATTCCTAGAACCCTACTATTATAGGACAGATGAACCAACTCAAACTTTTGGTGGGGTAAACACCTATACCTCATGCAAGCCTTAAACCTAGGTTCATTGTGTGATTTGTTTGTGTGTGCCAAACATGACATCATGACATCATTTGCATTGCATATCATATCTAACTATTTCAAGGACCTAGGGAATTTATCTTTGCTTTGTTTTGTAGGGATTATGGCTTCTAGAAAGACTATCTGAATCAACTTCATGGGTTTGCCTTCTCAACTCAAAGAATTGGTTTCAGAAATTCCCGATCATGCCCGGTTCACTAAGAAACATGGTTGTCTACTTGACTTGGTTACCTCCGGTTTTGAAGAAGATATGATGCATGTCCTATTCCAGTTCTTCGATCCAAAACACCATTGCTTCACATTTCCAGATTATCAGTTGGTTCCTACTTTGGAAGAGTTCTCTAAGCTACTTGGGATACCTATTCTTGATCAAATGCCATTCACCGGTTTAGAAAAGGTTCCTAGGTACGAAGACATAGCATCCGCTTTACACCTAAAGCGCTCAGACATTGAAGCCAATTGGGAAACCAGAAGTGGAGTTAAGGGTTTACTTGCTAAGTTTCTGATTAAGAAAGCCCGAGAATTCCTCAAAGCTATGAGTTTCCATGCATTCGAAGACATCTTGGCCTTGCTAATTTATTGTTTGGTTCTATTCCCTAACTCGGATCAATTCATAGATGTGAACGCTATCAAGATCTTCCTTACCCGCAATCCAGTGCCTACTCTACTTGGAGACATCCTACATTCTCTCCACACTGCATTATCAAGAGACAAGGAACTCTCATGTGTTGTGTACCGCTACTTCTGTGTGGTTTATTTCGCACCTTCCTCCATCGCTTTGAAGAATGAACAAAGGTTGAGATGGTCTCAAAGGCTAATGTTACTCTCTCATTCGTGATATCCGCTGGTGCCTTTTCTCTCAAAAGGATTTCACATTCATTGAGCCAGGAGAATTCTAATGTACCACTTCTGGCATAAGAGGAGGTATCACATACAACCCTTCTCTAGCTCTACGTCAGTTGGTTATGCTCGAAAGGATGGTCCTCATGATATGCTTCTCCAAGATATTGTGTTCGACTACAAACACGATCTCCAGAATTACCGACGAAGGTTTATACACGCTTGGGGCATGGTAAAGAAGACCGATACCAAGACTTTGGGGCACAAAAACTACATTCCTTGGGAACCTTACCTCAAATGGGTGCGAGCTCGAGCTCAAAACCTCATGATGCCATTCACGCCTGTTCTACCAGTAATTATGGAACCTGTTGCTATAGGTGACGAATCCTATACTATTCATCATCCTGACATGCCTACTGATTTTGAAGACTTGAAGAGATCCTGGATTCAGCTCAAAGAAGAAAGGGATACATTCGAAGCTCAGTGTTATGCAAGCGAGAAGAATGTACTAGAGTTGACCAAGCTACTTCATGAGGAGCGCAACATCAACGCCTACCTCGGCACCAAGAGGAAGCGCCCATGGGAGACCTAGAGCTTTAGGATTTTTTGTTCTTTTGTTTTATTTTTCCGAACTATTTCTTGTACTCAAAAAAGAAAAGAAAAAGAGAATAAAAGTAACTAATAAGGTATGTTCATTGCTTGTTTAACAAATTTAAATTCCTAGAGGTCCTTGAAAACATTGCATCGCATTTGCATAAACATTGCATAGCATAGCATAACATTGCATCACTGTACATGAAGATTGGTTTTTCATTCTCTCGCTATTTATTTTAGCAAATGGTTTTGAACAGATCGTCAAAGATCTCCGTGCTCGTAATACCTGGCCAGGAGATGTTCACCGCTTGGTCCAAGGCCAAGAGGATCAAGAAGCTTGTCAAGAAGAAGAAGGTCATTGGTCTTCTCAACATGGGTAGGCGTTACAAAGGTAGTCCTAAAAGGATTAGTCGGATAGAATTCTCTGAAAGTAGCGTCAAGAAAGAGGGGAGTACCAAGGGTGATGAAGATGACCAGCGTGAGCCCAAGAAAGAGAAAGAGGATCGCTCTGACTATAGCCAGTACTCTGATGAAGATGACAAGTACAAGCAACTTGAAGACCGCCTGAATGCTGTGGAAAATCTGAAAATGTCCGGGCTGAATTTTGATGATCTGAGTCTTGTTCCTAGTGTTGTGATTCCTCCTAAGTTCAAAGTTCCTACTTTCGCCAAATATGATGGCATGTCTTGCCCTAAGCTGCATTTGAAGTCCTATGTCCAGAAAATCAACCCCACATCGATGATGTAAGGTCAGGATGCATTATTTTCAAGAGAGTTTATCCGAGCTCGCTTGGAGTGGTACTATCACCAGAGAATGACCAGATCCGTTCTTGGAGTGACCTAGCCGATGCTTTCTAGGCGATGAGTACAATGTCGAATTGACACCCACTGCATGCAACCGCAGCATGTCTATGGGTCGTGACGAGAAGTTCAAGGAGTATGCCTTAAATGGAGAGATCTAGCAGCGAGTTCACCCACCCTGTCCAATAGGGAGTTGGTTGATATGTTCATGGGAACACCGACAGTTCTTCAATCATCCGATTGGAAACTCTTCGCCGGATTCACCGAATGACATCGACAAAGCAGCGATCAAGTGGTATCAAGAGGAAAGATTCGTGGATTCATCCTCGAATGTCGCAAGAGATCTTTGGTGGTAAGAAAGAGGCCAATGTCCGTATGGTCGAAAAGCCGAGCCAAGACCGACCGTGCTCAA
Organism: Vicia sativa; assembly: GCA_021764765.1. NCBI lineage: Eukaryota > Viridiplantae > Streptophyta > Magnoliopsida > Fabales > Fabaceae > Vicia > Vicia sativa. Next base: position 13,785,317 of record CM038797.1, read on the forward strand.
CTGGGGGCGCAGGATCTCCAATCCTACATCAAGACAACCTCGCCGAGACAACGCGTAGCCAAACGCGCCACGAAGAAGCTTACAAAGATCAACATGCCAATGTCGCAAGCCTTGCAACACATGTTGAAAGCAGAGTTGATTACCTTGAGGGATCCTCCTCAGAATATCAACACTTCCTCTCCGAAATACAATCCTAATGCTAAGTGTGCTTACCATTCTAATAGCCCAGACATAGTAATCGATGATTGTTGGGCTCAAGAACAAAATTCAAGACATGATCAAGCTAAGATTGAGTTTGATCCTCCCACCGAGACCAATGTGATCGGCCCTATGCCTAACCATGACAAGAGTTCCAATGTGTTGGTGAAGATACTTATGTCTTCAACATAGATGACTTGACCATTCCTCTCGATGACCTAAGAAGAATTTGTCGCAAGTTTGTCAACCCGTGATGCCCCGAGAATTATCTGGTGCCCATCCGCTACCGATGGTTGTCCTTGGTCGAGAAGACGTGTTCAATGCATGATGGACAACCGTGAGATACTATTTCGAAACCACCGTGCGTGTCGCAGTGAAGATATGTTAAGTCAAGATTGACAATGCGAATGAAGCTACACCACCGTGGGATACCTTGGGCTGCCAAGTGGAAAGTATGATTACATGGTGAAATACATCGCTCCTAATAGCTACAAGATTCCTATTGAAGATGTTAAAGCAACCGGATGGGGAGACGAGTTCCCGTAAGACTATGCCGATGTTAACACGATAAGGATTTCTCTGATCCCGTGCCTCAGAGTGGCACCTCTCATCATTACTTCTCCAAGGCCGCCCGTATTCCTCCGACAAGGCTATTCCTTGAATTATGGAGTCGATGTTTACTATCATGGCCAAGCAAGATCCTCCGACCATTGAAGATCCGACCATTGAAGCTACCATTCCCGACATTGACAACATCAATGGATCCAAGAAGGTGACCGTAACCGAAGGGTATTCTCCGTATATCTCCTCCAAAGACATCATGACTCAAATGATTCCAAATATTCAATCCATCCCCAAGCTAGAGGGAAAGAACCGTGACTCATCCCGCCAACCGTAAGTACCAAAGGAAGTTGTCAAGATACCTCCAAACAAGAAATGGAGGAAATTCAAGATTATCAAGAAGAGTGACTACAATGTGTGGAATGGGCTTGACTTCGCCCAAGATCTCCATGCTTGCTCGCTTCTTGCTCGAGGCTCATGCAAACGCCTTGGTGAAGTTTCAAGAATGCTCACGCATCGCAAGACACTACTACCGATCAATTTGAAGTTTGTATTGCTAGCCCGGCTTCCCACAACGGCCTAGGCTTCTCCGATGTCGATTTGACCTCCGAAGGAACACAACAAAGCCTTGCACATCTCTCGTTGAATGCAAGGGCACCACTGTCTCATGTTTTGGTGGATACCGGTTCTCCTCAATATCCTACCAAGAGTGCTTTTGATCGACTTGATGTCAAGGGTTGGTTCTAAGACCCAGACATTATTGTGAGAGCTTTTGATGGTTCTGCTAACAAGACTGGAGAGCCTATTCTGCCGTTAAAGTCGGCCCTGCACTTTGATTCTACTTTGTCATGGACATCCGTCCAATTTTACTCTTGCCTACTTGGACGCCTTGGATACACGGGGTAAGGCCACCTCTACCTTGCATCGTGTCAAGTACTTGTGAAAGGGAAGGTTGTTACAAGATATGGTGAAGAGGAATACATGGTCACATCTGCAATCATTCCGATATCTCGAGATGGAGGGAGAATTCTTTGAGACTCCCTGTCAAGCTTTTGAAGCAATCCCTATAGTCATGCCTCTAACTCTCCCTGCCACTCCCGGTTACACTAGTTCCGCCTAGGATGGCCTCTCAAGGATGCTCAAGCAGCAAGAAGGAGGTAGTGTATTTGGGGTCGCCCCGATCTTCCTTTCAAATCGACAAGACCGTTTAGGCTTCACCATCAAGGGTCAAGATGATACGCCGAACGTGCCGCCAACTTCCTTTCCGCATTAGCCATAGTGGAATCCATGCTATAGAAGACGACGACAACGGCTTCGACATCGCAGTGGATCTTCCCAACCCGCACAAAGGGCTCAAAGAATTGAAGATTGAAGACGCCATACCAATCTCCTTTAGCGTGAGTAATTGCTCTTGTTTTGTTTTGCTTTTGTATTTTTTATGTTTTGAACAATAAACTCTAAAGCCAGTGCCTTACCCGGCATCATGGCTCGCTTGTGAGGGTTATTATCCGTCGCTATGTATTTTCATTCAATAAATTCTGGACTTTTGCATTCAATTGTTTTTCTTTCTTTACTTTATCACCCTTCAAAGAGCTATGTGTTTTTACACACACCCACGTGATACATTGCGTAATCACTCAATCTCATACAATATGCTATTGCTAAATATGACTTCGATAATCCGATCTACCTAGTCAAGACGAAAGCGAGGAAGATTGTGAAGTGCCAGAGAACTTGTCGATCACAAGAAGAAGCGAGTTATACACCACACCTAAGAGCAAGTCGAGGTTGTGAATTGGGCAATGAAGATGTAAAGAGATCAAGATAGGAGCGGTCTTGAGAAGTTGTTAAAGAAAGGTTGGTTCAGATGCTACGAGACTATATTGAGGTTTTTGCTTGGTCATATGAAGACATGCCCGGTTTAGACATTGATATTGTGGTACATCGATTGCCAACGAAAGAAGGTTTTCCCTGAAACAAGGTCTGTCGATGCGCCCCGAGATGTCGAGAAAATCAAAGCCAAGTTATGAACAGCTCAACACCGCTTCCTAGCCATTTTATCCACAAGGTTGCAAACGTGGTGCCCGTACCAAAGAAGGATAGTAAAGTACGAATGTGTGTGGATTACAGAGATCTGAACAAAGCGAGTCTGAAAGACGATTTTCCACTCCCTCATATTGATATTCTGGTTGACAACACCGCCCAGCATAAGGTTTTCTCCTTCATGGATGGTTTCTCCTACAATCGATCAAGATGGCTCCTGAAGACATGGAGAAGACTACTTTTGTTACACAGTGGGGCACTTTCTGCTACAAAGTTATGCCGTTCGGGTTGAAGAACGCAGGCGCCACTTATCAGCGTGCCATGGTGGCACTATTTCATGACATGATCCACCATGAGATAGAGGTCTACATCGACGACATGATAGCTCGATCCCAGACTGAAGAAGAACATCTTGATCATTTGCAGAAGTTGTTTGACAGATTGAAGAAGTACAAGTTGAGACTTAACCCTAACAAGTGCACTTTTGGAGTCAGATCCGGTAAACTCATAGGGTTTGTTGTCAGCAATAGAGGTATTGAAGTTGACCCCGCCAAGGTTAAAGCTATCCAAGAAATGCCAGCTCCCCACACCGAGAAGGAAGTCAGAGGTTTCTTGGGCCGATTGAACTACATTGCCGTATCTATTGACGCCTAATCGCTACTTGTGAGCCAATCTTCAAGTTGCTAAAGAAAGATCAAGTAGTGGAATGGAATGACGATTGCCGATCGCTTTTGACAAAATCAAGGAGTACCCATGTAATCCTCCTATCCCGATGCCGCCACCAAGGAAGACCTCTTATCATGTACTTGACAATATTAGAGAATTCAATGGGTGTGTTGGGCAACATGACGAGTCCTGGTCGAAAAGAGTATGCAATATACTACCTTAGCAAAAGTTTACCGATCGTGAAACAAGATACTCACATGAGAAAACTTGCGCTGGCTTGGCTGTCACGACTAAGACAAGATATGTTGACTCACACTACCTTGTTGATTTCAAGATGGATCCGATAAAATACATATTTGAGAAACCAGCTCTCTCCGAAGAATAGCAAGATGGCAAATGATCTTGACCGAATACGATATCCAGTACACTTCTCAGAAAGCGATCAAAGGAAGTGTAGTAGCCGATCACTTGGCTCACCAAGCCGTGGATGACTATCAGTGTATGCAGTTCGAATTTCTAGATGAAGACGTTTTACTAGTTACAGATTGTGAAGAACCAGGCCCGGACGAAGGACCTGAACAAGGATCCCGATGGATCATGGTCTTTGATGGAGCCTCTAACGCACTTGGCAATGGCATTGGCGCCATCATTACATATCCTACAGGCGGACACACACCATTCACCGCCAGACTTTGCTTCAACAGTACGAACATCAACAGGGGCAACCCCTTTCTCTCTCGTATACGGTATGGAAGCCGTCCTACCCATTGAGGTTCAGATACCCTCAACCAGAGTCCTCCAGACGCAGTTAGGTGAAGACGATTGATCCAGATCGCTTTGACCGATCAACTTGATTGATGAGAAACGACTCGCATCCATCCGCCATGGATGATCTATCGTAAACGAATGATCGAGCATTTAACAAGAAAGTCAAGCATCGAGTCTACCAAGTCGGTGATCTAGTAGTCAAGCGCATCATTCTTCCACAAGGTGATCTCAGGGCAAATGGACTCCCACCCACGAGGGCCCATTTGTAGTCAAGACAAGATTTTCCATGAGCTATGATACTTAGCACCATGGATGGCTAAGACTTCCCACACCCCGTGAACGCAGACATAGTCAAAAAATACTACGATAAAGAGACCCGCTAGGTCGATCGACCTAGGCAAAAATAGGGCATCCTTGCGAACCAAAAGGGTTCGCAAAAGTTAAGGATATATACAAAAGATGTACACCCGCAAGTCGAAACCCGAAAAGGCGGTTGCAAAAAGGGTATCCCAGAGACTGAAACCCGAAGGGCGGTCTAGGAAAAGTTAGGATTTAAGCGACGCTATGTCTCGCCAGATCACCTATCTCCGCACTACTATCGATTCGTGATTCAAATGGCGAAGATCAATTCACTCACTTTCTAACGACAGAAGGAGATGAGATAGTTGAAATATATGAGTACTAGCATAGTTCGAACTTAACGAGATTGCTTCCGATAGCTCTTTACTTTTCTTGTGTATAAACTACTTGGCCATACGCCACCTTCCAAATAAATGCAGATTCTTTCTTTACAATTTTCACTATTGTCGTTTGCAATAAGTCCCACGTTTGTTTTGAATGACTATACGCATTTGACAATAAGAATCTAATCACAAACATACGAAAAGCAGACATACAAAAGTAATTACTACAGGCTCTAGGAATTGAGATGACGACGAAGGTCACCAACATGTTCCCCTGCAGAGTACAAATCCCCACAGAGTCGCTAAAAACATTCCCTCGCAGAACGTAACCCCCAGCCGAGGTATCTATCATCAGCAGAATATCTCTCAACAATTCCCCTTTTCTCCAGCAGCAGTGTCCAGACCTGGAACTTGGTCAGATAGTGCATCGGAGGAAACCTACACCTCTTACACCCCTAGTAGAGCGCCTTCTAATTCTTCCTAACAAGGTCTACATACAAGACCCCCAACGGGTTTCCTCCCAGACTCTCCACAGCAAGGTTTATGCATGAGACCTCCAACGACGAGTCTCTCAATCTTTACCCTCCTCAAAGGTAGCTAGGCCCGAGACTTGGTCAGATAGTACATCGGAGGAAAACTACATTTCCCACTTTCCAACAGAGGGCTCCTCGGTGCCATCATCCCCAGCAGGGTTTGAACACAAGGTTCCCAGCAAGCCGCCCTCATTTCAAGATCCCCAGCGGAGTGATTTTCCAACTCCCACCATCCCCGGTAGGGTCTACATACAGGATACCCAGCGAAACATCTTCTATCATTATTCCCCAACAGCAGTATCCGGACTTGAAACTTGGTCAGATAGTGCATCGGAGGAGTCAAAGTCACCTATTCATATTCTTATTCAAGATCTCCATGGTTTCATCCTCAAGTAGATCGAATCCCAAGCGTAACATCCGCATCTTCTTCAAGATGGATATGTTTTGAAATACCACGATATCTATCATTCAAACATTAGTCATAAAGTCATAATTCATGCATATGTCATTCATACACGTTGTCATGCATCATACTTTGCATAAGACTAACAAATATTCTATCAAAGTTTCTTGTTTTCTCCAAAAGTGGAAATCGCTCGACGCAGCGGTGTCCGTGATTAAGCCCCGAATCTCGACGGGAAAACTATCTGAAAGCCCACCCCTAGCTGTCCTCCGACAGCAGGTCTAGGATTAAGCCCCGAATCTCGACGGGAAAACTATCCGAACGACCGCACTCGTTGTCCTCCGACAACAGATCCAGGATTAATACCCGAAGCCAGACGGGAAACCCTATCCGAACGATCACAAGTTATCCTCCGATAACAGGCATGGATCAACACTCGATGCACAACAGGGAAGCTATCCACATTCTTGCCAACTACTATTCCTCAGAGTAATCAGCACGAAGATTTATTCTGATCATTTCTTATTAACAACAGCAACTACAGAGTCTAGCGTACGACTCAGTTGCCCTGGATGGCATCCTAAGCCCATCTCCGACTACTTGTCAACATTTCTCCACCTTCAGAATGCTGCATATTTGGTTAAAAAACTAATACAAACCAATAACTTCATTCAAAGGCGGGTACTAAGTCTAGCGTACGACTTTCTCCGGATGGCATCTTAAGCTCATCTCCTATATTTCTAGAAACGACTACAAAGCCTAGCGTACGGCTCACTCCACAGCATCAACCTTTCCAGATGGCATCTTAAGCCCATCACCGTCAATTCCCATGTCAGCAACCTCGAGTCTAGCGTACGACTCATTCCCCAGCGAAATCTCTAACTTCTCCAAATGGCATCTATAAGCCCATTCCCGCATCATCCAACAGCGAGTGCAAATTTTCAGGTGTACTCGAGTGTTCAATCATCTTCTACCTCGAGGTCACGAAAGACAGGCGTGTCAATCAAAGATTCTCCATGTCAAGTTTCAAGCCTTACAAGTCAAGTTTCCTCAGACAATTGCTCAGATAGTTGAAAATCAGTTGTATTGGACAAAAAGTCAACTGTGGTCAACATACAGTCAAACTTCATAATTGTTGGTCAACATCCTCATTTTGAAGTTACATTCATCATTTGATCAAGGGTTGATCATGATTCATCAAGAAAACTCATGATTTGCACAAAAGTCAAACTTTCCAAATTAGGGTTTCTAGGTGAAAAGTCAACTGAACTTTGACTGATCATAATTTTCTCATACTTTCTCAAAAAATTTCCCACCACCTCTTGTTTTGAAGGAGATTCAATTCTCTACAAATTTCATGTCTCACAAGAATGTCCAAAAAATGCTTCATTTGAGAGGTATGGCCCAAAACATTACAGGTCATTCTCAAAGTCAACAGAAAGTCAACTTTTTGTTTTGAGGATATATTGAGCATGGGAACTTCAATTGAGATGAGACCAAAAGGGTTGGTTATAGGACTCTTAGAGCTTCCAAAAGTCCAAGAACACCCAAAAATATGGAAATTTGAGCAAGATACACTATTCAGAAGTTGGGCAATTTTGGACATTTGCACAAAAGGACATTTTGGTCAAAATGCAAAATTTTCCAAATGGGCCTAAAATCTTTTGATCCAAACTTGTTCATGACATCATTTTTGATCCATAAATGCTTGGCCATGGCAATTTTCTATTTTATTAATTTATTTTTGAATTTTAGAACATTTAATTCAAAATTAAATTATATAAAATATGAAAATGATATATTTTTCCAAAAGGGCTGATTTTATATCTTCCTTGAAGTCCAAGATAGCCCATAATTCATACCAAATTCGTGCTAGCCTTTGCATTCATGAGAAAATCAAATTTTTTCAAAGATTTGATTTATTTTTAATGGAAAATATTTGCACATTGATGGATCAATCTTTTTCACCTTTTGCCATCCAAACTTTCTATAAATACTCAGCATTGTGTACAAGCATAAACACGAAACCCTAGCCCTTACAACAACCCTTATTTTGTCAAAAATTCTCTCAAAGTTGTGAAATTCGAATTTCACTTTCCAGCCACTTTCAGTCCAAACAAACCATTCCATTGTGTTCCTTGATATTCCAGCAAGCAAAATCAACCCTTACTTGAAGCAAAATCATCCAGAATCGTGCCCTACACCTTGCTCCGATTGGGTAAAATTTTGAAATTCGAATTTCATATTTCATGCATTATTAATGTTGTTTGTGTGTTTGTATCAATTCAGGATGATGATTAGGTCAGGTTTGAACCCTTACATGCGAGCTTGAACGTCCAGAAACCATATTGCCATTGATAGGGTTTTGGAACTGTTGAGAATCGAACCAAACGATACAGGTGTTTTCAGGGCAAACGAACACCACCATCGTGTTCGCAGCCCTCGATTTAGGGGGGTAGGGTGCTCTTTTCCCTTTTATTCTACGTATTTTGCAGGTTCCATAAAGTTGCTCGCCGGAGAAGACGACCGGAGCTAGGGCTCCAGCGTCGTGGACTTTGTTGACCGGTGGCTTGCATGCGTGGTGCGATCCAACACTCTGATTCGTCTATCCATTCAACCTGGACCCCACATGGCTGACTGTGCGTTGAATCCAAAAATCCATGACACGAGAACGCTTATAACCACACGTTTGTATTTTCCAAACACCAAAGACACGTTGGCGCAGTAGTAAAGGCAAGTGGATTGGAAGATGCTCTCAATGGTCACAGGTTCGAACCTGGTCAAGACCATATTTTTACTCTTTTCCAAAACTAACACTATTTTCCATATTTCCTATTTTTCTTATTATTTCCATGCATTTTAATTAATTTCCATATTTTATTTCTGCATTTAAAAATCATCAAAAATTATTTTTCCTTTTTACATTATTCTCATAAAATCTTTATTTAATTTAGAAAATTAAAAAATACAGTTTTGCATGCATATTTAATTTAATTGTTAATTTATCATTTAATTAACTTTTAATTACATTTTAATTACTAAATTGCATCTAAAAAATCCCAGAAAAATATTTTAGCATATTAGTACTATTTCCAGCATGTCATATTTTTCTCATATAAAAACTTGCATTTTACTAACATTTTTCCTCTTGTTTCGATTCATCTCGTATTTCCAATTTTCTTATTCTTTCACAGGTTGATCCGATTCGTATAATTTTCTTTATCGCTTTACTTTTTCAAATAATGTAATCGCTATGGGATGTAATAGTTTAAATTAGGATTTTCTTTTCCGCAAGTTTAAATTATGTATCCGCCCAAAGCAATGTAATAGCAGAGACATTTACCTTTCCGCACTTTACATTCCGCATTTTAATTTCCGCACCCTATAAACTGCTAGTAACTAGGCGTGTATGGCAAGATAATAATCAACATAGCTCACTAATTTTCAAGATAACATATACCTGAATTCAACACCCTCTTTTCACACATGCACCCCTTAGGGTAATTCTCTCTCGTTGCCTTACGAATTCAAATGGTCAAGTCCCTCGAACGTAGAGGTATTCTAGCACCGTTGCCTTCAAAACAAATCATCATAGTCCCTTCGATACAAAGATCATAGACCCACGATGTCGCCTACGAATACATGATCTTGACCCTCGATTATTGCCTACGAAAAGTGATGATCGTCCCTTTCGAATGTGCTAGGATACTTCCTACAAGTTGCCTTCTATGACCATCCGATGTCCCTTCGAATGTCCCGCTTACATCCAACGAATGGAGTTACCTACCAACTAATGGTATGGCTAGCGCTATTCTAAAGGAACGTAAAATAACACGAAAACGACCAATTCTGAGTAGGTGATAAAGACTTTTAGTTGCTTGCTCGATCAAAATACTTTTCACACCACACACTTTCTTTTGTCAAAGTTCAAACACTTTTCAAAACGAAACATTTCCGAACACTTTGTATACATTCCTACATGAATCATTACAAAGTCAAAGCGAAATGCCTTTTCAAAAAACACCTTTTCAAACACACAGAAAGCAATTTTAAAAGTGATCTAAGAGCAACTAAGAGCCCGTAGATAACTACGGATGGAAAGGGATGCTAATACCTTCCCTTTTCATAACTATTCTCCGCACTTAATCTAACGAAGGTCTTTTTCTCGTACTTTTCCTTCCCTTAATTGGATAAAATAAAAGTCGGTGGCGACTTTGCTATCCGCACATTTGGATACAAAATCCTACAAAGTCAGTTCACCGACACATGGGAGTACCGACCGCTTTGATTTTCATGGGTACGGATAATCGTCGCCTGAGGTCAAGCAACAGTTTAAGTTTGGGGGAATTTGATCAGTGGTTTTTACACAGTTAATTAGCATTGAGTTTCGTTATCATTTCTTTTATTTATCTAGTGTTATTTGTCTTTTTATCGCATTTTATGCTTTGGTTGTGTGTTTAAGTATTTTCAGGGTCATAAGAATGAAACAGGATAAATCGGGGCAAAAGAAGTGCAAAAATCAGAATATGGGAGGCTACAGATGCATCAACACGGGCCCCCGTGTTAATCAACACGGCCCGTGTCAAAAAGCCATGAGAAAGCGCAAAAAAGACACGAAACGGTGGATCAACACGGGCACCCGTGTTCATCAACATGGCCCGTGTTGAATGGCCTGGAGCTTGGCATATTGATTTAGAGATCAACACGGGCACCCGTGTTCAGCAACACGGCCCGTGTTGAATGGCAGCGTGTGGAAACTTGATTTTTTCTTATTTTGGAGCTTGTTGTTGTCATTAAGGGTACTTCTGACTTTTGCCTAAAAGAGATTAGAGAGAGACTATTAGAAGGGATTTAGAGGTTAGGAAAACCTACTTTTGAAATCACGAAAGAATTATCACGGAGAATAGAGAGCGACAGAGAGGAATTCGGAGACGGCGAGATTCAAGGGCAGCCACCATTGAAGATCAAAGTCGCCATAATTCTTTGTAATGCTTAACTCTTATGTGTTGTTTTCTTCTAATATTATGAGAGGCTAAATCCCCCAATGCTAGGGGTGGTCCTGGTTTAATGATTGTATGAATTCTGATTCTTGATTACCTTAATGCATGTTATCTATTTCAATTTAATTGTGCGGTGTTCTTATGATCATGTATCGGACAAATACATGTAAACCTATGACTAACAATTGTGTGATTGTGATTGTTAGGGTTTCTACACAATTAGGTTATTAGGAGTCTCACCTAGGACTAGGAACTCTCTTTTAATTACTGGCATTCTTGATATTTTCATGGTTAAAACTAAGATTTGTTTGAAGGGACATTTGAACAAGGATTAGGGTTTTAATAGTTGTCTTCATTAAGGACTTAAGGGAGAACAATCTAGAGATAGGTAATTGATAGATTTCATATGCAATGAGGAAGTCTGAATTCGGATCATAGTTTTGTTAAATCAACCACTCACCCTAGCATCATTATCATTATATTTCATTAGTCATCACTTGTTACAAGCTGAATTGAAACTTCTAAAATCAACCCAACCATTGTTTTTGTTCAACTGAATTAAGAGCACGAATAGGTATTTACTACACAGTCCTCGAGATCGATACTTGGGGAAACTCATTATAACTACATCGGCGAAAATAGTACACTTTCTATTTTTCCGATCATTAACCAAGCCACATTACAACCTTGAAAAGCCCTTGTGATTCTTGCATTTGTATTTTCAATACGTTTTTGGATGAGTGCATAATTTAGTCTATTGTTTGCAAGATTGTGGAGGAGTGTTTTTTCTCCCTCACCTTTGTGTGTTCTTCATCTACCGATGAATTTTTGCTAGGTGTGATTCATGATTGAGCTTGTTTTATTTTAGAATGTTTTGCATGATTTTTGTACTTAGGATTTGTTTCGTTTATATGTTATTGTTGTAGTATAGTGGAAAATTTGTATTTGTCGTGTACGTTTTCATTTGAACCATACATTTGTTTTCCGTTTTAAAAACTTGTTGATTCGTGATTATTTGATTATCATCTTTTGTTTCTTTAAGTTTACTTGACTTTGTTTGAGGACAAACAATGTGTCAAGTTGGGGAGAGTTGATAAGTGCCAAAATGTAGTTATTTTGTATATACATTTTGTGGCACTTATCCGTTCTTTTGTTGATATTTAGTTGAATAATCCCGAATTTTTGTATAAATGTGTACATAATAGAATAATTGAGTTTTTGTGTAAATATTGTATCATTTGATAGTTTTTCATCTCTTTTATAGGTATTCATTCATAATTGGAGCATCGAGTAATAAAGGCCAAAGGCTAAGCTTCAAGAGTGCGATTTTGCACAATACGTCATCGAATAAAGCTCCAAATCAACAAAATAAAAATCATCAATTTTCTTGATATTTCTTCATGGTTATATAGATAATTGAATAAGCTTTCCAACGCTTCAAACCGGGCGCAATTCCGAGTTACAGTTCTCAAGATATGGCAAAAACAAGATGCTGCTAGCGCGCTTAGCGCGCCCTGCGACATCAGAATTCTTTAAAAGGGGCTCAAAACATATTTTTAGGTTATGGGTTGGGTATTTTTGAGTCCCAACACCATCAACATCATATTTTTGATAGATTTGCTTGGAAAACAACATTGGAGCTTGCATTTGGATGATCCGGAGTCGAATCCCTCGTCGATTGGTGTTGACAAACCAAGAAATGTTGGCCCTCTTCTTCACTTCTATTTGTAATCTCTTTGTTGGGTTTGTAGGTATATCTACCATAACTTTGTATATTTATCGCCTTGGCGTTGTATAAAGTTTGCTTTACAAATTTGTGTTGGTAGTTATCTTGGGTTTTACCTATGTTAGGGATTTGAGTTTGCTAGAGATAGATTCTTAGATTCTTACCTAGGATGATTATCTCGTTAGTTTTGAATGCTTAAAATGGGTTTAGAGCTGACATTCACTATAGAGTATCTGAACTTAATGCCTGCTGGTGAAGTATGCTAGAAATGGGTATGGAGGTGACGCAATGACTTCGTGTTGTTGAGGTAGGCTTATATGGCTATTGAGATGATTCGTATGATTCTCAATTTGGGTTAGAAATAGCTTAGGTTGTGAGAGGTATGTGATGACACGGACGAGTATCGTAGGCCGAGTATGACATGGGTGGTAGATTTCAGTCTGTGACGGGTAGTTTACATTCGTTCCGGACAAGCTGTCTATCCTTTATACTTTTTGTTCATTTACTTTTTGTCTTTTATTTTCAACTCTTTAATCCCAAACTCATTAACGGTAGAATTTTCGAACGATTTAATCAATAACCAATCAGGACACAATACGATATAACCTAACCGGTATATATCACCCGATAAAAATAATACCAACTCTTTGCTTCCCGCTATACCGCCGCAACAGTACCACATGCATTGCATTGCACTAAATTTCATGATGTTGCATAAATGTTGAATTATTGCTGTGAAATATGGGTGACTAAAAGTGTTGTGATGTGTTATGATGTGTTTTAGTGACGTTATGATGAAGATGTGTGTGTGTGTGTGTGTGTGTGTGTGTATATGATTATGATATGAAGGTGTGAGTACAATACTTGGTAAATCATGATGCGTAGATTTCATGATTGATGTTGTTTATAACTACTATGTCTTTTCCTTATATCTTTGTAATGAATTGTGATTACTCACCCTTTCTACTGTGATGTTGCCTCCACGTGGGTAACGTGCATGTGATCGAGAATAGTTCATAGGAGTGTGATGATAGCTTGGAGTCTTTAGTGTGCTCGTTGAATATAGAGAGTCTTGCTCTGTTACGTAACATAGGATTTGGAAAATTTCTATGTTCTTTTATTTGTTTTGTTGTTACGTATCCTAATTTATGGATTATGTTGAATCGCGTATTTTGTGGAGTTTTATTATTGTTGAGGCTAGAATGCCATGAAACCGAATTTAATTATTATTTTTCACTGCTGAACAAGTATTTTGAAACTTTATGAGAATTTAAACGTACGTGGCATCCCATTTATGGATTTACTCTGATAATTGCCGTGTATTTTACTACGAATATTAGTATTGGGAAATGGAGTGTTACATCAATGACAATACAAGTATGTGGATGAAAGAGTTTGCACTTGAGGAGGAGCATATTGGTCAGTGTAATACGGTGAACTGACTTTATAGGATTTTTGTATCCAAATGTGCAGATAGCAAGAGTCGCCACCGACTTTTATTTTTATCCAATTAAGGGAAGGTAAAAGTACAGAAAAAGACATTCGTTAGATTCTGAGTACGGGAGAATGGTTATGAAAAGGGAAGGTATTAGCACCCCTTTCCATCCGTAGTTATCTACGGGCTCTTAGTTGCTCTTTAGATCACTTTTAAAAAATTGCTTTCTGTGTGTTTGAAAAGATGTTTTGAAAAGGCATTTCGCTTTGACTTTGTAATGATTCATGTAGGAATGTATACAAAGTGTTCGGAAATGTTTCGTTTTGAAAGAGTTTGAACTTTGAGAAAAAAGTGTGTGGTGTGAAAAGCATTTCAAAGAGCAAGCAACTAAAAGTCTTTATCACCTACTCAGAATTGGTCGTTTTCGTATTTTTAATGTTTCCTTTAGAATAGTGTTATCCATACCATTAGTTGGTAGGTAACTCCATTCGCTGGATGTAAGCGGATATTCAAGGGACATCGGATGGTCATAGAAGGCAACTTGTAGGAAGTATCCTAGCACATTCGGGACTATCATCATTTTCGAGGCGACAATCGAGGGTCAAGATCATGTATTCGTAGGCTTACATCGTAGGTCTATGATCTTTGTATCGAAGGGACTATGATGATTTGTTTTGAAGGCAACGATGCTAGAATACCTCTACGCTCGAGGGACTGACCATTTGAATTGTAAGGCAACGAGAGAATTACCCTAAGGTGCGGTGTGAAAGGAGTGTGTTGAATTCTGTATATGTTATCTTGAAAATTAGTGAGCTATGTTGATTATTATCTTGCCATACACGCCTAGTTACTAACAGTTTATAGGGTGTGGAAATTAAAATGCGAGAATGTAAAGTGCGGAAAGATAAATGTCCTACGCTATTACATGGCTTTGGGGCAGATACATAATTTAAAATGCGGAAAATAAAGACCTAATTTTAAACTATTACATCCCATATACAGTTACATTATTGGAAAATAAAATGAAAATGGTAGAGAAACGTCTGAACTGGAAGAACCTGTGAAACGAACGAGAAATCGGAAAATATGATGAAATCGAAATAAGAGAAAATGTTAGAAAAAATGCAAATATTTAATTGGAAAAAATATGACATGCTGGAAATAATGTAAATATGCTAAAATAATTTTTGGGATTTTTTAGATGCAATTTAGTAATTAAAATGTAATTAAAAGCTAATTAAATGATAAATTAACAATTAAATTAAATATGCATGCAAAACAATATTTTTTTATTTTATAAATTAAATAAAGGTTTTCTGAAAATAATGTAAAAAGAATAAATATTTTTGATGATTTTTTAGTGCATAAATAAAAATGTGAAAAGAATTAAAAACAATGCAAAAATATTAAAATATATGAAAAACATGAAAATATGCAAAGTTGAGAAAAAGAAACAAAACTGGTGCCCATATGGATCGAACTCAGGACACTTTGGAGCATCTGGGAACAGTCCACGCCTTAACCGCTACGCCACGTTGCGTCTAATGTTTGAAAATGGATTGAGTGGAATATACACGCGTCGCCTCCTGGCCTCCTCGCCGCCAAGCTTCGCCTTCAACCTTTGAATTTTGAAAGATAGCGCCGCTTTTGCTCGACGCCATGCCCCGCAAAATCAAAAACACAGCATACATAATATAAATGACATCTAAGGCCATGGATCGATTCCTTGAAGCATTCCGAACACACTGGTATGGGTCTTATTGTCCAATTTTTCCGTTTAAGCAAAGCCCTAATTCGAGCTCAGAAACCCTAGCTATGGTGTAACACGATTCAGGCCATGGAAATTCAATTGGCTTGCCCAGAAAGCTTGCAAACACATTACTAAACACAAAAACAACAACAAATCGAGTTAATAATGCATGAATGAAGGAATTAATTTTGAAAATTCAAGAACAAACCGATTTCAGTTTTCACGATTCTTGATGGTTTTTGACAAAGTAAAGGTCTGGATCGACTCTGGAGATGTCAAGGAATGTGTTGGACACCTCAAAATCGATTGAAAATGGCTGGAAGTAGGATTGCCAATAGCTTGCAGGTCACGGTTTTTTGAGTTTTGGAATAGGGTTTTTAGAGCAATCTCTGTTTCTTCGATCGGTATGCATCAGGTATAAGTACTGGAAGGTTTTGGCATTGTTTTTGGTAAGAATCAATCACCATTCAATGAAAATCAATTTTGATTTTTGTACAAAATCAAATTTTCAAAATTTGATTAATTCTCAATCCAATCTTGCCAAATTTGATCTAATTTCGAAAATTGCTGGCATTGGTGAGTTACTTGAGTCTCAAGGAAAGAATAAAATCAATCTTTGCAATTAATTTTAATTTTGTACTTTATTTTTAAATTTAATTTGCATTTAAATGAATAAATTACAAATTAAATAGAAAAATAAATCAAAAATTCGTGGCATTGGGCTTGGATATTCCTAATTGTATGAGGAATAAGTTTGGATGAAGAAAAAAGCAAGCCCATTTGCAAAAAATTTGATTTTTAGAAGTATCTCCCTTTGTGCATTCTTTCAAAATTGCCCAACTTGTGAATGGTGTAACTTGCTCAATTTTCCACATTTTTGAGTGTTCTTGGACTTTTTGGAAAGCTCTAAGAGTCCTCTAACCAACCCTTTTGGTCTTATCTCAATTGAAGTTTCCATGCTCAATATATCCTCAAAACAAAAGTTGACTTTTGTTGACTTTGAAAATGACCAGAATGTTTTGGGCCATACCTCTCAAATGAAGGATTTTGGACATTCTTGTGAGACATGAAGTTGTAGAGAATTGAATTTCCTTCAAAACAAGAGGTGGTGGAAAATTTCGAGAAAGTATGAGAAAGTTATGATCACCAAAGTTCGCTTGACTTTTCACCTAGAAACCCTAATTTAGAAAGTTTGACCGAGCAAATCTTGAGTTTTCTTGATGAATCATGATCAACCCTTGATCAAATGATGAATGTAACTTCAAAATGAGGATGTTGACCAAAAATTATGAAGTTTGATCAGTATGTTGACCACGCTTGACTTTTGTCCAATACAACCGATTTTCAACCATCCGAGCAATTGTCTGAGGAAACTGGACTTGTAAGGCTTGAAACTTGACATGGAGAATCTTTGAAGCATATGAGGAGGCATGGAGACCACTGGAGATGTTGGAAGTCCATCTTGATCTGAGAATCACCAAACCCTAGCTTGGATTGGTTGTCTAGGAGAGAGTTTGTTTGGTCAACTCTTGAGGAATCCTTGAGTATGGATGTATGAAATATCTTGAGAAGATGGAGGGCAAATTTTGGGGTATGACAGCTGCCCCTGTTCAATCTTCTTGTACTGGAAGGTTAGATTGACACGCCTGCCTTCGTGACCGTAGGTAGAAGATGATTGAACACTCGAGTACACCTGAAAATTTGCACTCGCTGTTGGATGATGCGGGAATGGGCTTACAGATGCCATTTGGAGAAGCTAGAGATTTCGCTGGGGAATGAGTCGTACGGTAGACTCGAGGTCGCTGACATGAGAATTGACGGTGATGGGATTAATATGCCATCTGGAAAGGTTGATGCTGGAGAGTGAGTCGTGCGCTAGGCTTCGTAGTCGTTTCTGAAATACAGGAGATGGGCTTAAGATGCCATCCGGAGAAAGTCGTACGCTAGACTTAGTACCCGCCTTTGAATGAAGTTATTGGTTTGTATTAGTTTTTTAACCAAATATGCATTCTCGAAGTGGAGAAATGTTGACAAGTAGTCGGAGATGGGCTTAGGATGCCATCCAGGGCAACTGAGTCGTACGCTAGACTCTGTAGTTGCTGTTGATAATAAGAAATGATCAGAATAAATCTTTGTGCTGATTACTCTGAGGAATAGTAGTTGGCAAGAATGTGGATAGCTTCCCTGTTGTGCATCGGGTGTTGATCCATGCCTGTTATCGGAGGATAACTTGTGATCGTTCGGATAGGGTTTCCCGTCTGGCTTCGGGTATTAATCCGGGATCTTTTGTCGGAGGACAAACAAGTGCGGTCGTTCGGATAGTTTTCCCTTCGAGATTCGGGCTTAATCGGACTCGCCGTCGGAGGATGCCGGTGGTCTTTCGATAGTTTTCCGCCGAGATTCGGGGCTTAACTCGAACTCGCGTCAAGCGATTTCTACCTGCTTTGGAGAAAACAAGAGAAACTTTGATAGAATATTTGTTAGTCTTATGCAAAGTATGATGCATGATAATGTGTATGAATGACATATGCATGAATTATGACTTTATGAATAATGTATGAATGATAGTTGTCGTGGTATTTTAAAACATATCCATCTTGAAGAAGATGCGGATGTTCTGCTTGAGGATTTTTGATCTCTGCTTGAGGATGAAACCATGGAAATCTTGACTAAGAATAAGAATAGGTGACTTTGACTCCTCCGATGCACTATCTGACCAAGTTTCAAGTCCGGATACTGCTGTTGGAGAATAATGATAGGAGACGTTCCGCTGGGGATCCTGTACGTAGACCCTACTGGGGATGGTGGGAGTTGGAAAATCACTCCGCTGGGGATCTTGAAATGAGGGCGGCTTGTCGAACCTTGTGTTCATACCGGGATGATGGCACCGGGAGCCTCGTTGGAAAGTGAGAAACGTAGTTTTCCTCCGGTGTACTATCTGACCAAGTCTCGGGCCTAGATACCATTGAGGAGGGTAAAGATTGAGAAACTCATTGCTGGAGGTCTCATGCATAAACCTTGCTGTGGAGAGTCTGGGAGGAAATCTGTTGGGGGTCTTGTATGTAGACCTTGTTGGGAAGAATTTAGGAGGCGCCACTGGGATGTTGAGCGAGATCTAATCGAGAGCGCTTGACGGTGGCTGGAGACCGGGTCAGCCTGGAATCTCTCGATCGGGGAATAAGGTGTAGGTTTCCTCTGATGCACTATCTGACCAAGTCTCAAGTCTGGATACCGCTGCTGGAGGAAAAGGGAATTGTTGAAAGATATTCACGACGATAGATACCGGGATGAAGTGTTACAACTTGGTTAGTTGAGTGGAATCACCGTGGATTAACATATACTCACTGGGGAGGTTTAGTGAGTGACACCTCATGGGGTTACGCTCTGAGGGAATGTTTTGGTGAGCAACGACTGTGGGGATTTTGTACTGCAGGGAACATGTTGGTGACCTTCGTCATCTCAATTCCTAGTGCCTGTAGTAAGTACTTTGGTATGTCTGCTTTTCTTATGTTTGCGATTAGATTCTTATTGTCAAATGCGTATAGTCATTCAAAACAAACGTTGGACTTATTGCAAACGACAATAGTGAAAATTGTAAAAGAAAGAATCTGCATTTATTTGGAAGGTGGCGTATGGCCAAGTAGTTTATACACAAGAAAAGTAAAGAGCTATGCGGAAGCAATCTCGTTAAGTTCCAACTATGCTAGTACTCATATATTTCAACTATCTCATCTCCTTGCTGTCAGTAGAAAGTGAGTGAATTGATCTTCGCCATTTGAATCTTGAATGCTGAGAGTAGTCTGAAGATAGGTGATCTGGACGAGACATAGTCGTACGCTTAAATCCCTAACTTTTGCCTAGACCGCCTTTCGGTTTTCACCACCGATACCTTTTTGCCCAAGCCGCCTTTTCGTGTTTTCGACTTGCCGGTGTACATCTTTGTATATATCCTTAACTTTTGCCCGAACCCTTTGATTCGCTAGGATGCCCTTACTTTTGCCTAGGTCACGACCTAGCGGGTCTCTTTATGCGTAGTATTTTTGACTATGTCTGCTCACTGTGGTGGAAGTCTTCACCATCCATGGTGCTAAGTATCATGGCTCCGAAAATATCCTTGACTACAAACGGTCCTCGTAGTGGGAGTCCATTTGCCTCGGATCACCTTGTGGAAGAATGATGCGCTTGACTACTAGATCGCCGACTTGGTAGACCTGTGCTTGACTTTCTTGTTAAATGCTCGACCATTCGCTCGATAGATCTGTCCATGGCGATGGATGCGAGTCGCTTTCATCAATCAAGTTGATCCGTCAAGGCGAGTCCGATCCAATCGCCTTCACTCTAACTCGGCCCCGGAGGACTCGTTGAGGGTATCTCAACCTCAATGGTAGGACGGCTTCCATACCATATACGAGAGAGAAAGGGTTGCCCTCTGATGTTCAGATCAGAAAGCGATAGCCATGAAGAGCGAATGGTAACATCTCATGCCAATCTTTGTAAGTCACTATCATCTTCTCAGATAATCTTCTTAATGTTCTTATTGGCGGCTTCCATCGCGCCATTCATCTTAGGCCGATATGGAGAAGAATTGTGATGCTTGATCTTGAACTGCTGCAGAGTTCGGTGATCATCTTGTTGTTGAGATTAGAGCCATTATCCTGATAATCCTTTCGGGGTGCCATATCGATGATAAGATTATGCTTGATAAATCGAGCCACAACATTCTTGGTAACAGATGCATACGAGGTCGCTTTCTACCCACTTGGTGAAATAGTCAATTGCCACAAGAATGAAACGATGTCCATTGAAGTCGTGGGCTTGATTCGATCATGTCAATGCCCCACATTGCGAAAGGCCAAGGAGCTGTTAGAACATTCGAGGTACCGAGGTACGCACTTTGTCAAGATAACCGCACTTGTGACAAGATCGAGCGAAAGGACAATCGCCCATGGTGGACCAATAATAACCGTTCTCAAAATCTTCTTAGCCATAGTGTATCCACTGGAGTGAGTACCAAATGCGCCTTCGTGTAACTCTTCCATGATACGTATCGTTGTTTTCTGACCCACACAGCGGAGTAAGCACAAATCGTGGTTGCGCTTGTATAAGATGCCGTTGCTGAGGAAGAATTTGGATGCAAATCTTCTCATGAACTTCTTATTATTGATGATGCCTCTACGGATATTCCCGAGTCTCAAGATACCTCTTCACATCGTAGAACCAAGGTTTCTCTTCTGTATCAAGCTCATAACAGTATGCTGGTTCGTCAAACTTCTCAATGATGATCTGGGGGGCCTCGTTGTCCCATTTGACTTTGAACATAGACGACATAGTGGCCAATGCGTCTGCTAACTGATTCTCTTCTCGTGGAATGTGATCAAAGATAATCTCTTCGAAGTAGGGGATCAAGCTCAGAACATGCTCGATATGGAATGATATTTGATGCTTCGTGTCCCACTCCTTTAATCCGATCGATCACTAAAGTCGAGTCTCCATATACTTGTAAGAACTTGATTCTTAAGTCAATAGCAATTTTAATACCCATGATGCAGTCAGATTCGCCATGTTGTTCGATAATCAAGCAAAGTCTCGGTGAATGGTGTGTCCACAGGGATGTAATGATGGCGCCAATGCCATTGCCAAGGCGTTAGAGGCTCCATCAAAGACCATGGTCCATCGATCCTTGTTCAGTCCTTCGTCCGTCCCGGCTTCGCAATCAGAATTAGTAAAACATCTTCGTCGAAAATCGAATCGCATAGATCGATAGTCATCTACGGCTTGATGAGCCAAATGATCGGCCACTACACTTCCTTTGATCGCTTCGAGAAGTGTATCGATATCGATTCGTCAAGATCATTTGCCATCTTGCTATTCTTCCCGAGAGAGTGGTTTCTCAAAGATATATTTTATCGGATCCATCTTAGAAATCAACAAGGTAGTGTGAGTCAACATATACTGCCTTAGTCGCGAGCGTTAAGCCAAAGCGCTGAAGTTTTCTCGAGTGTGAGTATCTTGTTTCACCGGTAAAATTTTGCTAAGGTAGTATATTGCATACTCTTTTCGACTGCACTGCCATGTTGCCCCAACACACACCCCATTGAGTTCTCTAACACCGCCAAGTACATGATAAGAGGTCTTCCTTCGTAGGCGGCATCGGGATAGGAGGATTGTAGGTACCCTTGATTTTGTCAAAAGCGATCCGCAATCGTCATTCCATTCTACTACTTGATCTTTCTTCAAGAGCTTGAAGATTGGCTCACAAGTAGCGCTAGATGTGCAATGAATCGCAATGTAGTTCAAACGTCCCAAGAAACCTCCGACTTCCTTCTCAAGGGAGTCGGCATTTCTTGAATAGCTTTGACCTTGGCGGGTCAACCTCAATACCTCTATTGTCGACAACAAACCCTAAGAGTTTACCGATCCGACCCAAAAGTGCACTTGTTAGGTTAAGTCTCAATTTGTACTTCTTCAATCACAAACAATTTCGCAAATGATCGAGATGTTCTCTTCACCCGTGATCGAGCTATCATGTCGCCGACGTAGACCTCTATCTCGTGATGGATCATGTCATGAAATAGTGCCACCATGGCATCGATAAGTGGCGCTCACCGAACGGCATAACTTTGTAGCGAAAGTGCCCCACCGTAACAAAAGTAGTCTTCTCCATGTCTTCAGGAGCCATTTTAATCTGATTGTAACCGGAGAAACCATCCATGAAGGAAAAAACCTTATGCTGAGCGGTGTTGTCAACCAGAACATCAATATAAGGAAGTGGGAAATCATCTTTCGGACTCGCTTTGTTCAGATCTTTGTAATCCACACACATTGGTACTTTGCCATCCTTCTTCGGTACGGGCACCACGTTTGCAACCCATTATGGATAAGAAGTAACAGCTAGGAAACCGGCATTGAACTGTTTCATGACTTCGACTTTGATTTTCTCTGACATCTCAGGACGCATGCGACGAACCTTCTGTTTCACTGGGAGAAAACCTTCTTTCGTTGGCAATTGGTGTACCACAATATCAATGTCTAAACCAGGCATGTCTTCGTACGACCAAGCAAAAACCTCAATATAGTCTCGTAGCATCTCGAACCAACCTTTCTTTGACACTGCTCAAGACCCGCTCCTATCTTGATCTCTTTTCGCCTTCGTCAAGACCAAATTCACAACCTCAACTGCTTCTCGCGGTGGTCAGATAACTCGCTCTTCTTGTCCCCGCAAGTTCTCCCGCACTTCACAATCTTCCTCACTTTCGCCTTCGGCTAGGTAGATCGGATTATCAAGTCATATTTAGCAATAGCATAGTTATTAACAGATTCGAGTGATTCTCGCAGTATCACATGGGTGTGTGTAAGAAACACATAGCTTTGAAGGGTGATAAAGTAAAGAAATAAAACAAACAATTGAATGCAAAAGTCCAACGAATTTATTGAATGAAAATACGCAAACGACGGATAATAACCCTCGCAAACGAGCCATGATGCCCCGGGTAAGGCACTAGGCTTTAGAGTTTATTGTTCAAAACATAAAGAAATACGAAAAGCAAAACAAAACAAGAGCAATTACTCCTGGCTAAAGGAGATTGGTATGACGCCTTCGCCTTCCAATTGTCGAGCCTTTTGTCCGAGTTGGAAGATCCACTTGTCGATGTCGGCCGCTGTCGCCGCCTTCAATAGCATGGATTCCACTCTGGCTGATGCGGAAAGGAAGTTGGCCGGCACGTTCGTGGCGTATCATCTTCTGACCCTTGATGGTGAAGCCTAAACTAGTCTTGTCGGATTTGAAAGGGAGATCGGGGAGCTGACCCCAAATAGCACTACCTCCTTCTTTAACTGCTGCTTGAGCATCTTTCAGCGAGGCCATCCTAGGCGGAGCTTTGTAACTCCGGGAGAGTCGATAGGCATGACTCTGGGTATTGTTTCAAAAGCTTGACAGGGAGTCTCAAAGAATTCACCCTCCACCTCGAGATATCGGAATGATTGCAGATGACTGACCATGTATTCCTCTTCACCACATACTGTAACAACCTTCCCTTTCACCCGTACTTCACCGATGCAAGGTAGAGGTACCGCCCCATGTATCCAAGGGCCCAAGTAGGCAAGAGTAAGTCGGACGAATGTCCATGACAAAGAAAGTAGAATCAAAAGTCGGGAACCGACTTTGACAGTGTAATGAGCTTCCAAGTACTATTCGCTAGAACCATCAAAAGCTCTCACAATAATGTCACTGGGTCTCAGAACCAACCCTTCGTCATCAAGCCGATCAAAAGCATTCTTCGGTAGAATGTTCAGAGCAGAACCGGTATCTACCAAGACATGAGACAGAGTAATGCCCTTGCATTCAACAGAGACGTGCAAGGCTTTGTTGTGTTTCCTTCCGCAGAGTCAAATCAAGATCGAGAAGCTAGGTTGTTGGCAGCCAGCTAGCAATACAAACTTCGAATTGATCAAGAGTAGTGTTCGGTATGTGAGCATTCTTCAGAAACTTCACCAAGGCGTTAGCATGAGCCTCGGAGCACAAGAGCAGAGCAAGCATGGAAATCTTGGACGGAGTCTGTCCTAGCTGTTCCACAACATTGTAGTCACTTTTCTTGATAATCTTCAGAATTTCCTCCATTTCTTGTTTGGAGGTGTCTTCAGCAACTTCCTTTGGTACTTCGTTGAGCGTGATGAGTCACCGGTTCTTTCCTCTAGCTTGGGGAATGGGTTGAATAGCTGGAATGCGAGCTGGAGTCGCAGTGTCTTTTGGAGGAGAGATATCTGGAGAGAATACCCTTTCGGTTCTGGTCACCTTACTAGATCCGGTGATGTTGTCAATGTAAGGAATGGTAGCTTCAATGGTCAGATCTTCAATGGTCAGAGGGTCTTGCTTGACACCATGATAGTAAACATCAGCTCCATAATTCCAAGGAATAGCCTTGTCAGAGGAATACGGAACTGGCCTTGGAGAAGAAATGATGAGAGGTGCCACTCTAGGCACGGGATCAGCAGAGGAGATCCTTATCATGTTAACATCGGCATAGTCTTCTGGGAAATCGTCACCCCATCCGGTCGCCTTAACATCTTCAATAGGAATCTTGTAGCTATCAGGAACAGTGTACTTCACCATGTAATCATACTTTCCACTTGGCTGTCCCAAGGTATCCCACACAGGTGGTGTAGCTTCATTCGCATTGTCAATCCTCAACTTAGACATCTCTTCACACAGCTTCTGCACAAGTGGTTTCAGAAATAGTATCTCACGGTTGTCCATCATGCATTGAACACGTCTTCTCAACCAAGCACAACCATCAGGCGCAGATGGGCACCAACGACAATTCTCTGGGCATCCTGGATTGACACCGACTTGCAGCAAATTCTTCTTAACAGTCATCAGAGGAATGGTCAAGTCATCTATGTTGAAGACATAAGTATCTTCACCAACAGCATTGGAACTCTTGTCATGATTAGGCATAGGCGCGCTGATCACATTCGGAGTCTCGGTAGGAGGATCAAACTCAATCTGCTTAGCTTCAATCATGTCTTGAATCTTGTTCTTCAGAGCCCAACAATCATCGGTACTATGTCCTGGGCTATTAGAATGGTAAGCACACTTAGCATTAGGATTGTATCTCGGAGAGGAAGTGTTGACATTCGAGGAGGATCCTCAAGGTAATCGCTCTTTCTTCAACATGTGTTGCAAGGCTTGCAACAATGGCATGTTGATCTTCGTGAACCTGCCTTCGTGGCTCGCTGTTGAAGAGTGGGCCTGTTCCCATGAACATATCAACCAACTCCCTATTGGACAAGGGTGGTGAACTCACCGCTAGATCTCTCCATTTCGAGCATACCCTTGAACTTCTCGTCACGACCCATAGACATGCTTTGCGCTGCATGCGAGTGGGTGTCAATTCAAAGATTGTACCATATCGCTTATAGAAAGCATCAGCTAGGTCACTCCAAGAACGGATACGGTCATTCTCTAGCTGATAGTACCACTCCAACTGAGTTTCGGACAAACTCTCTTGAAAATAATGCATCCACAACCTTCTGTCATCAGTGTGGGGGTTGATCTTCTAAACATAGGACTTCAAATGTAGCTTAGGGCAAGACATGCCATCATACTTGGCAAAAGTAGGAACTTTGAACTTGGGAGGAATCACAACACCAGGAACAAGACTCAGATCATCAAAATTCAGCCCGGACATTTTCAGATTTTCCACAGCATTCAGACGGTCTTCAAGTTGCTTGTATTTGTCATCTTCATCAGAGTACTGGCTATGGTCAGAGCGATCCTCTTTCTCTTTCTTGGGCTCACGCTGGTCATCTTCATCACCCTTGGTACTCCCCTCTTTCTTGATGCTACTTTCAGAGAATTCTATCCGGCTGACCGTTTTAAGACCACCTTTGTGGCGTCTACCCATGTTGAGAAGACCAATGACCTTCTTCTTCATCGACAAGCTTCTTCGATCCTCTTGGCCTTGGACCAAGCTGGTGAACATCTCCTAGAACTGAGCATTCTGAGCCTGGAGATCTTTGACAGTCTGTTCAAGAGCCATTTCTGCTAAAATAAATAGCGAGAAAATGAGAAAACTGCTCTTCAATGTACCTATGATGCAATGATATGCTATGCTATGCAATGTTTATGCGAATGCCATGCAATGTTTTCAAGGACCTCTAAGAATTTAAATTTGTTAAACAAGCAATGAACAAACTTTATTAGTTATTTTTATTCTTTTTCTTTTCTTTTCT
Organism: Vicia sativa; assembly: GCA_021764765.1. Taxonomy (NCBI): domain Eukaryota; kingdom Viridiplantae; phylum Streptophyta; class Magnoliopsida; order Fabales; family Fabaceae; genus Vicia; species Vicia sativa. The sequence goes on from CM038797.1 coordinate 13,811,814, forward strand.
TCTTGAGTACAAGAAATAGTTCGGAAAAATAAAACAAAAGAACAAAAATCCTAAAGCTCTAGGTCTCCCATGGGCGCTTCCTCTTGGTGCCGAGGTAGGCGTTGATGTTTCGCTCCTCGTGAAGTAGCTTGGTCAACTCTAGTACCTTCTTCTCGCTTGCATAACACTGATCTTCGAATGTATCCCTTTCTTCTTTAAGCTGAATCCAGGATCTCTTCAAGTTTTCAAAATCAGTAGGCATGTTAGGATGATGAATAGTATATGGTACGTCACCTATAGCAACAGGTTCCATAATTACTGGTAGAACAGGCGTGAATGGCAGCATGAGGTTTTGAGCTCGAGCTCGCACCCATTTGAGGTAAGGTTCCCAAGGAATGGAGTTTTGGTGCCCCAAAGTCTTGGTATCAGTTTTCTTTACCATGCCCCAAGCGTGTATAAACCTTCGTCGGTAATTCTGGAGATCGTGATTGTAGTCGAACACAATATCTTGGAGAAGCATATCATGAGGACCATCCTTTCGAGCATAACCAAACTGACGTAGAGCTAGAGAAGGATTGTAAGTGATACCTCCTCTTATGCCAAGAAGTGGTACATTAGGGAATTCCCCACAACGCTCAATGAATGTGAAGTCCTTTTGAAAGAAAAGATTCCAACGGATGTCTGAATGAGAGAGTGACATTAACCTTTGAGACCACTTCATCCTTTGTTCGTTCTTCAAGATTGATGGAGGAAGGTGCGAAATAAACCACCTGGAAAGTAACGGTACACAACACATGAGAGTTCCTTGTCTTTTGATAGTACGAGTGTGGAGAGAATGTAGGATATCTCCAAGTAAAGTAGGCACTAGATTGCGGGTAAGGAAAATCTTGATAGCGTTCACATCTATGAATTGATCTGAGTTAGGAAATAGAACCAAACCATAAATTAGCAAGGCCAAAATGTCTTCGAATTCATGGAAACTCATAACCTTGAGGAATTCTCGGGCTTTCTTTATCAGAAACTTAGCAAGTAAACCCTTAACTCCACTTCTGGTTTCCCAATTGGCTTCAATGTCTGAGCGCTTAAGATGTAAAGCTGATGCGATGTCTTCGTACCTAGGAACCTTCTCTAAACCGGTGAATGGCATTTGGTCAAGAATAGGTATCCCAAATAGCTTAGAGAACTCTTCCAAAGTAGGAACCAACTGATAATCTGGAAATGTAAAGCAATGGTGTTTTGGATCGAAGAACTAGAATAGGACATGCATCATATCTTCTTCAAAACCGGAGGTAACCAAATCAAGTAGATAACCATGTCTCTTAGTGAACTGGGCATGATCGGGAATTTCGGAAACCAATTCTTTGAGTTGAGAAGGCAAACCCATGAAGTTGATTCGGATAGTCTTTCTAGAAGCCATAATCCCTACAAAACAGAGCAAAGATAAATTCCCTAGGTCCTTGAAATAGTTAGATATGATATGCAATGCAAATGATGTCATGATGTCATGTTTGGCACACACAAACAATTCACACAATGAGCCTAGGTTTAAGGCTTGCATGAGGTATAGGTGATTACCCCACCAAAAGTTTGAGTTGGTTCATCCTGTCCTATAATAGTAACCGGGTTCTAGGAATCTCATATCATTGATCTTTCTCGGAGGCGCTTATTTCAATACGACTACCAAGTGGTCGACCGAAAATGTCCCAAAAGTCTGATCTTAATGAGCGTAGCATCGAGTATCAGCCAACCTCGGTCTTTACCAAAGTCGGCCATCTCACTACCTTCTAATGGCCAAGATGGGTCAATTAAGGTTCTAAAAGTTTAGTTAGCGCTTGATGACACTACGCAGAAGCCAAATACTATCCTCAACTTGGAAATGAAGAGTATCAGGACATCCAAAGTGTCACACTAACGTAGCCATCATGTTGACCGTTTTGGTATACGCCTAACGGTCGTGATGATCTAATGCTACTTACCTAAAAGGAAACCCGGATCCGGGTGTAGGATCCCCCAACAGTATAATATCCAAGCAACCCTTAAAAGTAAAGCATACAAATCAAACAGAAATCGGTAAAAGTTATCTAAGAATCCCTAAGATAATTCTCTCTTTAGGGTGTTTCCCCAGCAGAGTCGTCAGTTCTATAATACGGTGAACTGACTTTATAGGATTTTTGTATCCAAATGTGCGGATAGCAAGAGTCGCCACCGACTTTTATTTTTATCCAATTAAGGGAAGGTAAAATTACAGAAAAAGACCTTCGTTAGATTCTGAGTACGGGAGAATGGTTATGAAAAGGGAAGGTATTAGCACCCCTTTCCATCCGTAGTTATCTACGGGCTCTTAATTGCTCTTTAGATCACTTTTAAAAAATTGCTTTCTGTGTGTTTGAAAAGATGTTTTGAAAAGGCATTTCGCTTTGACTTTGTAATGATTCATGTAGGAATGTATACAAAGTGTTCGGAAATGTTTCGTTTTGAAAGAGTTTGAACTTTGAGAAAAGTGTGTGGTGTGAAAAGCATTTGAAAGAGCAAGCAACTAAAAGTCTTTATCACCTACTCAGAATTGGTCGTTTTCGTATTTTTAATGTTTCCTTTAGAATAGTGTTATCCATACCATTAGTTGGTTGGTAACTCCATTCGTTGGATATAAGCGGGACATTCGAAGGGACATCGGATGGTCATAGAAGGCAACTTGTAGGAAGTATCCTAGCACATTCAAGGACTATCATCATTTTTCGAGGCGACAATCGAGGGTCAAGATCATGTATTCGTAGGCGACATCGTAGGTCTATGATCTTTGTATCGAAGGGACTATGATGATTTGTTTTGAAGGCAACGGTGCTAGAATACCTCTACGTTCGAGGGACTTGACCATTTGAATTCGTAAGGCAACGAGAGAGAATTACCCTAAGGGGTGCGTGTGTGAAAGGAGTGTGTTGAATTCAAGTATATGTTATCTTGAAAATTAGTGAGCTATGTTGATTATTATCTTGCCATACACGCCTAGTTACTAACAGTTTATAGGGTGCGGAAATTAAAATGCGAGAATGTAAAGTGCGGAAAGATAAATGTCCTACGCTATTACATGGCTTTGGGGCAGATACATAATTTAAAATGCGGAAAATAAAGACCTAATTTTAAACTATTACATCCCATATACAATTACATTATTGGAAAATAAAATGAAAACGGTAGAGAAACGTCTCAACTGGAAGAACCTGTGAAACGAACGAGAAATCGGAAAATATGATGAAATCGAAATAAGAGAAAATGTTAGAAAAAATGAAAATATTTAATTGGAAAAAATATGACATGCTGGAAATAATGTAAATATGCTAAAATAATTTTTGGGATTTTTTAGATGCAATTTAGTAATTAAAATGTAATTAAAAGCTAATTAAATGATAAATTAACAATTAAATTAAATATGGATGCAAAACAATATTTTTTTTATTTTATAAATTAAATAAAGGTTTTCTAAAAATAATGTAAAAAGAATAAATATTTTTGATGATTTTTTAGTGCATAAATAAAAATGTGAAAAGAATTAAAACAATGCAAAATATTAAAATATATGAAAAACATGAAAATATGCAAAGTTGAGAAAAAGAAACAAAACGGGTGCCCATAGGGATCGAACTCAGGACACTTTGGAGCATCTGGGAACAGTCCACGCCTTAACCGCTACGCCACGCTAGGCCCGATGTTTGAAAATGGATTGAGTGGAATATACACGCCGCCTCGCCTCTCCCGCCGCCAAGATTCGTCTTCAACCTTTTGAATTTTTGAAAGATAGCCGCTTTGCTCGACGCCACAGCCCCGCAAAATCAAAACACAAAGATACATAATATAAATGACATCTAAGGCCATGGATCGATTCCTTGAAGCATTCCGAACACACTAGTATGGGTCTTATTGTCCAATTTTTCCGTTTAAGCAAAGCCTTAATTCGAGCTCTGAAACCCTAGCTATGGTGTAACACGATTCGTGCCATGGAAATTAATTGGCTTGCCCGTAAAGCTTGCAAACACATTACTAAACACAAAACAACAACAAATCGAGTTAATAATGCATGAATGAAGGAATTCGAATTTTGAAAATTCAAGAACAAACCGATTTCAGTTTTCACGATTCTTGATGGTTTTTGACAAAGTAAAGGTCTGGATCGACTCTGGAGATGTCAAGGAATGTGTTGGACACCTCAAAATCGATTGAAAACGGCTAGAAGTAGGATTGCCAATAGCTTGCAGGTCACGGTTTTTTGAGTTTTGGAATAGGGTTTTTAGAGCAATCTCTCTGTTCTCTTTCGATTGGTATGCATCAGGTATAAGTACTGGAAGGTTTTGGCATTGTTTTTGGTAAGAATCAATCACCATTCAATGAAAATCAATTTTGATTTTTGTACAAAATCAAATTTTCAAAATTTGATTAATTCTCAATCCAATCTTGCCAAATTTGATCTAATTTCGAAAATTGCTGGCATTGGTGAGTTACTTGAGTCTCAAGGAAAGAATAAAATCAATCTTTGCAATTAATTTTAATTTTGTACTTTATTTTTAAATTTAATTTGCATTTAAATGAATAAATTACAAATTAAATAGAAAAATAAATCAAAAATTCGTGGCATTGGGCTTGGATATTCCTAATTGTATGAGGAATAAGTTTGGATGAAGAAAAAGCAAGCCCATTTGCAAAAAATTTGATTTTTAGAAGTATCTCCCTTTGTGCATTCTTTCAAAATTGCCCAACTTGTGAATGGTGTAACTTGCTCAATTTTCCACATTTTTGAGTGTTCTTGGACTTTTTGGAAAGCTCTAAGAGTCCTCTAACCAACCCTTTTGGTCTCATCTCAATTGAAGTTTCCATGCTCAATATATCCTCAAAACAAAAAGTTGACTTTTTGTTGACTTTGAAAATGACCTGTAATGTTTTTGGGCCATACCTCTCAAATGAAGGATTTTTGGACATTCTTGTGAGACATGAAGTTGTAGAGAATTGAATTTCCTTCAAAACAAGAGGTGGTGGAAAAATTTCTGAGAAAGTATGAGAAAGTTATGATCACTCAAAGTTCAGTTGACTTTTCACCTAGAAACCCTAATTTAGAAAGTTTGACTTCTGAGCAAATCTTGAGTTTTCTTGATGAATCATGATCAACCCTTGATCAAATGATGAATGTAACTTCAAAATGAGGATGTTGACCAAAAATTATGAAGTTTGACTGTATGTTGACCACAGTTGACTTTTTGTCCAATACAACTGATTTTCAACCATCTGAGCAATTGTCTGAGGAAACTGGACTTGTAAGGCTTGAAACTTGACATGGAGAATCTTTGAAGCATATGAGGAGGCATGGAGACCACTGGAGATGTTGGAAGTCCATCTTGATCTGAGAATCACCAAACCCTAGCTTGGATTGGTTGTCTAGGAGAGAGTTTGTCTGGTCAACTCTTGAGGAATCCTTGAGTATGGATGTATGAAATATCTTGAGAAGATGGAGGGCAAATTTTGGGGTATGACAGTCAGACTCACACTTGAGGAGTTGTTGAGAAATAAGTGTAAGTTGTAAATTCAGTATTGTTTGAAAAAATGGAGATTAAGCACTTTATAAGTGAGAGGACTCATATATATGATGCCTTAATATTTTAGATGAAAATGTGGTGTCTCTCTCACTTGTTCGTGGGAGTCTTTGACCCAATATGAATGCTTCCTCTCATGATGATCCATCAGTTCAAGGGAGTATATTCTAAGAAACAACATTGGGTCCCTCGTTTTTTTAACGATATTCATCCTCACAAAGCTTATAATCCTTAATCTACCTCAATGTCCTATTCTTCTTTATATCTTTAACTAATAACTTTTCTTATATTTTATGTATGATTAAGCATGAGGGAGTATCTCACTCATGCTATGGGGCTCACCTAGTACTAACTTCTCCCTAAACATGCAAACTTCCCTCGTACCTCTTTAAAAAATCTAGCATTTTAGTTTGTTATTCTCTCCCTTGATATCCAAAGTTTCTTCGATAAACCTGTCAATGTACTCATTCAAATTTTCCTTTTTTTCCTCAGTAAGATGGAGCGGTACAATCATTGTCTTTGGTTGGCGCTTCCTAGAAATAAAGTGAGAGTTGAGCTTTTCGTATTGTCTTACATAAGTCAGTTGAATTGTGTTCTAGTCCCTTGAACCAACACAAATCATCTTATTTTCAGGTGAGAACGAAGAGTTTGCACTATATTATGCTCCTGACATGGTAGAAATCTAGGATGACTTCAATATTCTTGAAGTGTTCGTGAGGATCAGTACCATCATGCACTTGTAGATTTGAGGGTTATTCCAAAGACCTAGGTATAATGCACTCTTTAATTCTTGTTGTGAATCGGTTACATTGATGACAAGTAACATATTACTCTTGAGTGTTTTGCATGTCCCTTCTTTGTAACACCCTAAGTTTTCAATTGATTATTTTATTGAATTTTTAATTGCTTTTATTTATTTAATTGAGTGATAAAATTCTTTATGTAATTTATGTTATTTATTTGGTAACTGTTGGGTTTATTGATAATTATAAGATTTTATTTAATTAAATTAATAAAATAAGTGAATTAGTGAATTATGGGGGTGAAATTAATGTGGTGAGGAGTATGATCCCAAAAGATGGGGGAAAGTTGAGAATTGTGAAACATATAATTAGGTCATTTAAATAGAAATTGGGAAGGGAGCAAAGAGTCAGTACGTGAATTTGAGAATTGGGAGAAATAGGCAAATGTTAGAAGAAGCAAAACAAAGGTTAGGAAGAGAGCTCTAGGAAGAAGAAGCAATAATCATAGCTTGGATATTTGCTGGAAATTTAGGTAAGAGGGATTACTCTAATATTGGTATCAAATTCATGAAAGGTAGATAGGGATCCTCACCTTCCTCTAGGTTTTTCTCCATTGTTGTGATTAGTGTGTTTGATTGAGGTTTGTGTGAAAACTATTTTGTTGTTGTAATTGATATAAAATTTGTGCTCTGTTATGTTGTTGATATTGTGTATGATGTGTATGTGAAAATATCAATGTTTTATGCTTAGGTTCATGAGTGTTGTCTTGATAAACATATCCTTAGATATGTACCAAACTTATGAGATAAATGATTATTTATTCGCTTAGCAAATGGATGTGAAGACTTTATTCTTGTATGACGATCTAGATGAAACAATCCTTATGAGGAAACCTGAAGGGTATCTCAAAAAGGGAAAGGAAGATTATGTGTGCAACTTGAATAGATCTTTATATGGGATGAAACAATCTCCTCGGTAATGGAATAGGAGATTCGACAAGTTCATGGCACGCATAAGATTCATTAGAAGTCTATTCGACCATTGTGTTTACTTCAGATTTCTTCCAAGTAATTCATTTGTTATTTTGTTGCTTTATGTTGATTATATTCTCATATCAAGCAACAATGTCAAATAAGAAATGAGGGTGAAGGTTGAACTTAATAAGGAATTCGAAATGAAGGATTTGGGATCTACTTTTAGGATTCTTGGGATTGACATTTGAAGAGATAGAAAGCAGTCGCAATTATGCTTATCTCAAGAGGCATATCTATGGAAGATTCTCAAAAAGTGTGGTATGCCAAATTTGAAGCCTGTTGTGACTCCAACAAACCCTCAATTCAAAATGATTATTGATCAATGTCCCAGTATTGAGGTCGAAAAAGCTTATATGAGTAGCATTCCATATGCTAATGTAGTTGATGATTTTATGTATGTTATGGTATGTACTAGACCCAACATAGCATATGCAGTAAGTCTTGTAAGTAGGTACATGGCGAATCCTGGAAAGGCTCACTGGCAAGAATTGAAGTGGATTCTAAGGTACATAAATGGGCCTCTGAACAGAGTCTTAATTATTAATGGAGCCTTGGGTGAAGATAGTAAAGCAGTAATTGAAGGATATGTCGACTTTGATTATGCATGTTATATAGATTCCAAAAAATCTATTTCTGGATATGTTTTCACTGTGTTTGGCACACCAATTAGTTGGAAAGCATCACTTCAGAAGGTTGTCGCATTATCAACAAATGAAGCGGAATATATTTATTTAATTGAAGTTGTGAATGAAGCATTGTAGCTGGAAGGTTTTGCAAAGGAGCTGAAATTTCGAGGGCAAGTTATCACTGTTAAATGTGATAGTCAAAGCGCAATACACCTGTCAAAGAATTCAGCTTATCATGAGCGAACCAAGCATATTGATATGAGTTTGCATTTCATCATAGGAGAAATCGAGTGTGGAGAAGTCCAATGGATGAAGGTTTCGACAAAATACAATGTTGTTGATATGATCACCAAGACATTTCCAAGTTCCAAGTTTTTCCAATGTATGTAGTTGATAAAGCTGCATGAAGAAAGCTAGTTCGTTCTTTGATAATAGAGTTTGTTCCAAGGTGGAGATTTGTGAGATATTAGATCGAACTCTATTGGGTCAAGGGTAGCTTCTAGTTCAACAGGATTGAGCACGTCGTCGAAGTATGTTCACATATTGGTGTCGAAGACCCACATACTGTGGTCAAAGTGTATTCTAGTATGTGGGTGTCGAAATGCTAGGGTTGTTTTCAAATTGAGTCTGTTTTTTATGTCCAATTGTTTAAGTTAGCTTGTACCCTAAGTTAGCTTGTGATGGGTATTTGTGATAAAATCCCATTAGTTTAGTATGTTAGGTTTATTATAAATAGCATACTAGTCTCTCATCATTGTATAATGCAAATTCGAATTTAGAGTGAGAGGGTTATTTGTTATTCTTGTATACTTGTAATCTTGTTTTGAAGATAAAGGAAAGAATAGTAGTTAATAACTAATTACTTGTGTTCATCGTGTTCCTCATATTTTATATCCTTGTTTGTCTTTTGATCATTAAAAACCAAGTTTATACTTTGTTTCCAAGGCATCTTATTCACAATAAATTGGTGTGGTGAGCATGGAGAAGATGCCTTCAACAAAGTATAAGATTGAAAAGTTCACCAGAGGGAACGATTTCGGTCTATGGCTCTTGAAGATGAAAGCCCTACTGGTTTAGCAGGGTTGTTTGGAAGCGTTGAAGGGAGAAGCAGCCATGAACGGAGCGTTAATGATAGTAGAGAAGACGGAGATGATAGAGAAAAGTCACAGCGCAATTTTGTTGAGCCTTGGTGATATGGTTTTTTGACAGGTATCAAAGGAGACGACGGCGGAAAGGTTATGGGTGAAACTTGAAAGTTTGTACATGACCAAATCATTGGTGAATCGACTCTAACTGAATCAAGCTTTGTATTCATTCAAGATGATTGGAAACAAAGTGTTGGCTAAGCAGTTGGATATGTTCAACAAAATGGTTCTTGATCTTGAAAATATTGATGTGAAGATTGATGATGAAGATCAAGCATTGTTGTTGTTGTGCGTTTTGCTCAGATCACATTCTCACTTCAAAGAAACCCTCTTGTATGGAAGAGAGTCCCTGACCTTTGAAGAAGTTCAATCAGCCTTGTATTTGAAGAACTTGAACAAACGAAAAGAGCATAAACCTTCGACATTTGGTGAAGATTTGGCCGTTAAAAGAAAATTCTTGCGAAAGAATAGTAAGTTCAACAATAAGAAAGGTAAAAGTCAGAAGAAGTTTTACAGTGGGGAAGCATATAGTATTTGATGCTATCATTGTAAGAAGGAGGGTCACACAAGAAAGGTGTTACCTGAATGCCTGAAAGATCATGGAGATAAGGATAATGGTAATGCAGCTATTGTCCAAGATGATTTCGAATCATCTGATGTTCTTGTGGTTTCGAGCAGCAACCCATCGAAGGAGTGGATTATGGATTATGGGTGCACTTGGCACATGAATCCAAACAAAGGCATGTTCGAGGAATTGTGTGATCAAGATGGTGGATTTGTGTTGCTGGGAAACAACAAAGCTTGCAAGATTGCAGGTGTTGGATCTGTGAGGTTCAAGCTCCAAGATGAGTCAATAAGGTTATTGACTGAAGTCAAGTATGTACCTGACTTGAAGAGAAATTTGATTTCTCTTGGTGAATTCGACAAGAAATGATATGTTTTCCAAGGAGAGAAAAGTATTCTTAGTGTCATGAAGGGGTCGAAGAAAGTATTGAGAGGCGTGAATAAACAAGGCTTGTATACCCTTGAGGCTGAAGTTGTAAGTGGTTTGACAAATGTTGCATCCACAAAACCTTTGTCGAAAACAGAAATTTGGCACATGAGGTTGGGCCATGTCAGTGAAAGGGGTCTGGTTGAATTGGGGAAACAAAATTTTCTTGGAGGAGACAAAGTCGAAAAGATGAAGTTTTATGAACCATGTATACTTGGAAAATCTTGCAGAGTGAAGTTCAACAAAGGCTAAAAAAAGAACACATGGATCCCTTGATTACATCCATAATGATCTTTGGGGGTCTGTAAACTGTCCATCACATTCAGGTGCAAGGTATTTTCTATTCACAGTAGATGACTATTCTAGAAAATTATGGGTATTCATCCAGAAGACTAAGGATGAAACTTTTGAGAATTTCAAAAGTTGGAAGACTCTGGTGAAAAACCAAACTGGCAAAAAAGTCAAGAGGTTGAGAATAAATAATGGCCTTAAATTTTGCAATGAGGCATTCAACAACTTTTGTGCTGCCTTTGGGTTGCAAGGAACAGAACTACTACAGGTACTCCACAACAAAATGGTTTTGAGGAAAGGTCTTATCGAACCTTCTTGGAAAGATTTAGATGCATGTTGACTAGTGTTGGGTTAAAAAAGGTGTTTTTGGATGAGGTTGTTTCGATAATAACAGATCTGATAAATAGATGTCCTTCGACTGCATTAGATATGAAGACACCTGAATAATTTTGGCCGGGATATCCACCAGATCTCGACAAACTGAGAGTATTTGGCTACATAGCCTATGCTCACATTAGACAATACAAGGTCGAACCTAAAGCTCTTAAATGCATGTTCATGGGATACCCTGAAGGAGTAAAATTTTATAGGCTATGGTGCCTAGAGCCAAGTCACAGAAGGATTATCATCAGTCGAGATGTAGTTTTCAATGAAGTTGAAATGACTTTCAAGAAAACTAATGATGTTGGTCGAAGTGCAGAAATATATGACGAAGAACTGGAACAGGTAGAGATTCCTGTTGAGGTGGAACATGTTGATGTTGAATTACGTATCCCAGATGAAGTTGAAGAGGAAGCAAAAGATGCTGAAGAAGTTGAGGAAATTGTCAATGACTACCTATTAGCAAGAGATGGGACAAGAAGAGTGACTCGCTATCGCACAGCGATCAAAAATGAGTTATTTTGAAAGTATAGTTACGATAACGACAACTCGAGTATCATATCGCAAAGATTCTTGATTCTATTAACTAACTGTAGTAACGATTAATTGGGGGTTTTTGGTTTGAGGTTCTATTTAGAAAACAATGCAAATAAGTGATTAAAATATGCAATTATAAAATAAGTTAATCTATTGTTTCAGTTTTCGGCTTATCACAGGTTTCTACCTTACCAATTCCCTAAAGTGCTTTGATCTATATTCAATTTCTATATTAATTGACAAGCGTGAAAGACATAAACAAGATTGACATTTCTATATTCCTAATTAAACAAACGGATTAAGCCCTTGTGAATTAAGCAAACATGGATTACAAACGCAAATTAACGACAAAGCGAAAGTTAGGGAATGCAATCTCATGAATTTAATCAAGACAATTCTATGTAAAAACAGCTTAAGCAAATGTAATTCATAGAATAGTATTGAAAGAGAAATGAAATCAATTGATAAAATAGAAACCTCAAAGCGTTGGAAACACAATTACAGTAGATTGACTATTGGTGATTAGTTCTGAACCATGACCATACAAGATCCCAATGTCTTTTTTGTGAATAGTATCACCTGATAGATACTGTAGCAGCTTCTAGGTAATAGAAGAAACAAAACAATTTGGTTTACAACCCAACTCAGTCAAATACATAACCCAGGCCCAAAATAAATGACCCAAAACAAATTACAAATCTAATGCTGCAACTTCAACGAAATTTTCAGGTTTGCTATGGTCTGAATCAGCTTCTGACTTATGAAAGAAAGTCGTAGCTCTTTCTCTTACCTTTATATAAATTCTTAGAACGTCTCAATCTGATTCCTAAAGTTCCAGTTATGAACTTTTCCGTGAAAGCTGCTAAAGTTGAAAATTAAATACGAATATCAAATTAAATCAAAAATAAACTAAATTAGAAAAACATTATAAAACATAAAAATAAACAAATAAAAACATATAAATTATTAAGTACAAACATGGAAAAATTTGCATCAAAATGCACTGATCAAATTCCCCCACACTTGAACTTTTGCACTTCGAGCAAAATAAAATCAAAAGAAACACAACAGCATCATCGGTTACTCATTCCAGGCTACAAACTGTTCTTCAGTTAAGATTGCATCGATAGATACTAATCTTGCACACTAAGGATATCTTAGGAACAATAATCCATAACTGTTCAGACATAAACCTCCTAAATATACAAATCAATTTGAATCATGTTATTATACCTAAGCCTAACTTAGTCATCCTCTTCTACTTCATTTTGGCGCAATCACATTAAGCCTGTTATCTCCATACACTCATAGTTAGGCGACCGGTTAGTGACTTTGATCCTTTTTGCATGGGATTCTGGTACCTAAGTGGTATAACCCTTTGTTTACCCAATTATAGTTGCGGGGGATCAGACTGTAATCCGCCCTACCAAGTTCAACACCAAAAACCTTTGAACCAACTAACAACGGGTCTTGAAATCATTTTTTGTAGGTTATTCAACCTTTGGGTTAATGACCGGGTGAGAGTCACCAAACTTTGAAGGTTCATTTCTTTTCTCTCTCTTTTTCTTCAAAAAAAACATGGATCACTCACTTATTTTCATCGGCTTCCTTACGTAGAGCATGTGTGAGATGGTGTTGACTGCAAAGATAAACTACTCAAGAGAAGAATGAGAATTCAAGTTTATGTCATAATAAGTATTAAAATTAACTTCCATATGCAGGAGACTTACGGTGTTAAGACGATACCGATCTTGTGAACTCTTCCCAATTATCACAACTAACCTTATATTAATCTATGGCCCAAAACTTTCAAAAAAAAATGTTTTTTAATAATTGAAAACAAAACAAAACAACAAACAAAAGCAAAGAAAACACATGATTCCCACCCCCACACTTAATACAAGCATTGTCCTCAATGAAAGGACAAAATTATTAAAGTAGAGAGAAGGAATAAGAACTCCCTGATCAAGTTGTAGTGTAGTTGGGCGCTTCCAAAGAAAGCTCAGCTATGCTTGCATCTTCAGACGCTGAACTTTCATGGAATAGCTTCGGGTGCTGCCCATTGACCTTGAAAACTTTGTCAGTGCCTGCACTTTTAATTTCTACTACACCATGATGGAAAACATTAGTAACAACAAAACGGCCAATCCACTTGGATCGAAGTTTCCCAACCATAAGCTTAAGGCAAGAATTAAACAGTAAAACTTGTTGGCCCACAGAGAATTCCTTCCTAGAAATCATCTTATCATAGAAGTTCTTAGTTTTCTCTTTATAAATCCTATAGCTCTCATAAGCCTCTAGCCTAAGCTCTTCAAGTTGTTGTAATTGGAGTTTACTTTCAATAACTACTTGTTGCATCTCCAAATTACAACTTTTCACCGTCCAATAAGCACAGTGTTCTATTTCTACATGAATATGACATGCCTTTCAAAAACAAGTCGATAAGGAGACATCCCAATGGGTGTCTTGAAAGCTGTTCTTTGAGCCCAAAGTGCATCTTCTAGACGACGGATCCAGTCCTTCCTGTTTGGATGCACCATCTTCTCTAAAACCTTTTTGATCTCCCTGTTTGAGATCTCAGCTTGTCCATTAGTTTGTAGGTGATATGCAGTAGAGACTTTATGCACAACTCCATACTTTCGGAGTAAAGCTTCCATGGTGCGGTTACAGAAATGAGTGCCTTGGTCACTTATGATAGATCGCGATATTCCAAACCTGCTAAAGATATTAGACCTAACAAAATCTACAACAACTTTAGAATCATTAGTTCTAGTGGGGATAGCTTTCACCCACTTTGAAACATAATCAACAGCAAGTATAATATAGAGAAAACCAAATGATGTAGGAAAAGGACCCATGAATTCGATTCCCCATACATCAAATACCTCATAGAAAAGCATAGGTTGCTGAGGCATTTCACTCTTACGAGTGATGGTTGTACCTGCTATCGGGCACTCTTTACAAGTGCGGTAAGTCTAATAAGCATCTTTAAAAATAGTGGGCCAATAGAAACCTGAGTCTAGGAATTTTCTTGCAGTCCTTTGAGAACCAAAGTGTCCCCCTACTTGAGATGCATGAGAAAAATTTAAAATAAATTAAATCTCATAGTCGGGAACACACCTCCTGATTACCTGATCACTACCAAACTTCCAAAGATATGGATCATCCCAAACATAATATTTGGCATCACTCTTTAGTTTGTGAATTTGTGACCTAGATGCACCTGTAGGAAAAACACCAGCAACAAGGTAATTAACAATGTCAACAAACCAAGGAGTAATCACATGCAAAAATAAAAGTTGCTCATCATGAAAGTCATCCTGAATGGGAAAAGGATCTTCATCTCTCCCTATATCCTGCTCAAGTGATTAGCCACTAAGTTCTCAGCTCCACCTTTGTCTTTAATCTCTACATTAAACTTTGGGAGCAATAACATCCACCAAATCAATCTCATTTTTGCTTCTGACTTCTCCAACAAGTACTTAAAAGTTGCATGGTCAATAAAAACAACAACCTTGGAACCTAGAAAATATGATCTGAATTTATCAAGAGCAAAAATAATAGCTAAAAGTTCTTTTCAATGGTGGTGTAATTTGACTGTGCAGAATCTAGAGTCCTAGAAGCATAATAAATAACATTGGCAGCCTGGTCAACTCTTTGTGCAATGACATCCCCAACAGCATAATTAGATGCATCACACATAAGCTCAAAAGGAAGGGTTCAGTCATGAGGATGGATGATGGGAGTAGAGGTCAATGCTTTCTTCAAGAAGTCAAACGCTTATTTTCATTTGTCATCAAAGTAGAAAGTGATGTTATTCTTCAACAAGTTTGACAATGGAAGAGCTATCTTGCTGAAATTCTTGATGAAACACTAGTAAAAACCAGCATGACCAAGAAAAGAATGAATCTCGCGAATGCAAGAAGGGTAAGGCAGTCTAGAAATCACATCAATCTTAGTAGGGTCAACAGAAATTCCTTTTTCAGAAATTATGTGAACAAGAACAGTTCCCTGCTCAACCATAAAATGGAATTTTCATAATTTAAAACAAGGTCAGTCTCTATGCATCTTTGTAAAACCAAGTTCAAACTACTCAAACATGCATCAAAAGAATAACCATAAACAGTGAAATCATCCATAAAAACTTCCGTGCAATTTTCAATAAAATCAGCAAAAATTATAATCATGCATCACTCGAAAGTTCCAGGAGCATTACAAAGACCAAAAGGCATCCTCCTGTAAGCAAAAGTACCGAATGGACAAGTAAAAGTGGTCTTCTCTTGATCTTCCGGTGCAATATGAGTCTGAAAGCAACCTGAAAAACCATCAAGAAAATAGTAATGTGATTTACCAGCAAGCCGTTCAAGTGTTATACCCCAAAAATTTCCCTCTTATTTCTCAAGACAATCCACATCTCCATACTCAAGAATTTCTCAAGGGTTGACCGGATGAACCCTCTCATAAGCAATCAACCACAACTAGGGTTTGCTTCTCTCAAGACAAGATCAAGTTCTATTACCTCAAGTGGTCACCATACCTCCTCATATGTCTCAAGAGATCACTATGTCAAGTTTCAAGCCTTACAGCGCAAGTTTGCTCAGTCAATTGCTCACATGGTTGAAAATCAGTTGTATTGGACAAAAAGTCAAATGTGGTCAACATACAGTCAAACTTCATCATTTTTTGTCAACACCAATATTTTGAAGTCACATTCATCATATGATCAAGGGTTGATCATGATTCATCAAGAAAAGTCAAGATTTGCTCAAAAGTCAAAGTTTCCAAATTAGGGTTTTTGGACAAAGTCAACTGAACTTTGACCAGCCAGAACTTTCACATACTTTATCAGAAATTTTTCCACCAAAGCTCATTTTGAAGAGAATTCAATTCTCTACAACTTCATGTCTCACAAGATTTAGCCAAAAATGCATCATTTGAGAGTTATGGATCAAAATATTAGAGGTCCTTCTAAAAGTCAACAAAATCATTTTGCAAAGAAGTGTACATGAACATGGAAACTTCAATGAATATGAAACCAAAAGGAGTGTTTATAGGACATATTGAGATTTCTAAAAAGTCCAAGAAAACTTAAAAATGTTGAAAATTGAGCAAGATACAAGTTGTGTAAGTTTAACATTTTTGAGGAGGTGCATGAAGAGAAATACTTAGAAAATGCAAATATTTTCCAAATGGGCCTAAGTTTTCATGATCCAAACTTAATCTTGACATTACCCATTTCCATAAAACTCAAGTGCACGCTGTAATACGGTGAACTGACTTTATAGGATTTTTGTATCCAAATGTGCGGATAGCAAGAGTCGCCACCGACTTTTATTTTTATCCAATTAAGGGAAGGTAAAAGTACAGAAAAAGACCTTCGTTAGATTCTGGTGTACGGGAGAATGGTTATGAAAAGGGAAGGTATTAGCACCCCTTTCCATCCGTAGTTATCTACGGGCTCTTAGTTGCTCTTTAGATCACTTTTAAAAAATTGCTTTCTGTGTGTTTGAAAAGATGTTTTGAAAAGGCATTTCGCTTTGACTTTGTAATGATTCATGTAGGAATGTATACAAAGTGTTCGGAAATGTTTCGTTTTGAAAGAGTTTGAACTTTGAGAAAAGTGTGTGGTGTGAAAAGCATTTGAAAGAGCAAGCAACTAAAAGTCTTTATCACCTACTCAGAATTGGTCGTTTTCGTATTTTTTACGTTTCCTTTAGAATAGTGTTATCCATACCATTAGTTGGTAGGTAACTCCATTCGTTGGATGTAAGCGGGGACATTCGAAGGGGACATCGGATGGTCATAGAAGGCAACTTGTAGGAAGTATCCTAGCACATTCGAAGGGACTATCATCATTTTTCGTAGGCGACAATCGAGGGTCAAGATCATGTATTCGTAGGCGACATCGTAGGTCTATGATCTTTGTATCGAAGGGACTATGATGATTTGTTTTGAAGGCAACGGTGCTAGAATACCTCTACGTTCGAGGGACTTGACCATTTGAATTCGTAAGGCAACGAGAGAGAATTACCCTAAGGGGTGCGTGTGTGAAAGGAGTGTGTTGAATTCAGGTATATGTTATCTTGAAAATTAGTGAGCTATGTTGATTATTATCTTGCCATACACGCCTAGTTACTAACAGTTTATAGGGTGCGGAAATTAAAATGCGAGAATGTAAAGTGCGGAAAGATAAATGTCCTACGCTATTACATGGCTTTGGGGCAGATACATAATTTAAAATGCGGAAAATAAAGACCTAATTTTAAACTATTATATCCCATATACAGTTACATTATTGGAAAATAAAATGAAAACAGTAGAGAAACGTCTGAACTGGAAGAACTTGTGAAACGAACGAGAAATCGGAAAATATGATGAAATCGAAATAAGAGAAAATGTTAGAAAAAATGCAAATATTTAATTGGAAAAAATATGACATGCTGGAAATAATGTAAATATGCTAAAATAATTTTTGGGATTTTTTAGATGCAATTTAGTAATTAAAATGTAATTAAAAGCTAATTAAATGATAAATTAACAATTAAATTAAATATGCATGCAAAACAATATTTTTTATTTTATAAATTAAATAAAGGTTTTCTGAAAATAATGTAAAAAGAATAAATATTTTTGATGATTTTTTAGTGCATAAATAAAAATGTGAAAAGAATTAAAAACAATGCAAAAATATTAAAATATATGAAAAACATGAAAATATGCAAAGTTGAGAAAAAGAAACAAAACTGGTGCCCATAGGGATCGAACTCAGGACACTTTGGAGCATCTGGGAACAGTCCACGCCTTAACCGCTACGCCACGTTGCGTCTGATGTTTGAAAATGGATTGAGTGGAATATACACGCGTCACCTCCTGGCCTCCTCCCACTCGCGCCAAGCTTCGTCTTCAACCTTTTGAATTTTTGAAAGATAGCGTCGGCTTTTGCTCGACGCTACAGGCCCGATTTCAGTTTTCACGATTCTTGATGGTTTTTGACAAAGTAAAGGTCTGGATCGACTCTGGAGATGTCAAGGAATGTGTTGGACACCTCAAAATCGATTGAAAACGGCTGGAAGTAGGATTGCCAATAGCTTGCAGGTCACGGTTTTTTGAGTTTTGGAATAGGGTTTTTAGAGCAATCTCTCTGTTCTCTTTCGATTGGTATGCATCAGGTATAAGTACTGGAAGGTTTTGGCATTGTTTTTGGTAAGAATCAATCACCATTCAATGAAAATCAATTTTGATTTTTGTACAAAATCAAATTTTCAAAATTTGATTAATTCTCAATCCAATCTTGCCAAATTTGATCTAATTTCGAAAATTGCTGGCATTGGTGAGTTACTTGAGTCTCAAGGAAAGAATAAAATCAATCTTTGCAATTAATTTTAATTTTGTACTTTATTTTTAAATTTAATTTGCATTTAAATGAATAAATTACAAATTAAATAGAAAAATAAATCAAAAATTCGTGGCATTGGGCTTGGATATTCCTAATTGTATGAGGAATAAGTTTGGATGAAGAAAAAGCAAGCCCATTTGCAAAAAATTTGATTTTTAGAAGTATCTCCCTTTGTGCATTCCTTCAAAATTTCTCAACTTGTGAATGGTGTATCTTGCTCAATTTTCCACATTTTTGGGTGTTCTTGGACTTTTTGGAAAGCTTTAAGAGTCCTCTAACCAATCCTTTTGGTCTCATCTCAATTGAAGTTTCCATGCTCAATATATCTTCAAAACAAAAAGTTGACTTTTTGTTGACTTTGAGAATGACGTGTAATGTTTTGGGCCATACCTCTCAAATGAAGCATTTTTTGGACATTCTTGTGAGACATGAAGTTGTAGAGAATTGAATTTCCTTCAAAACAAGAGGTGGTGGAAAATTTCTGAGAAAGTTATGATCAGTCAAAGTTCAGTTGACTTTTCACCTAGAAACCCTAATTTAGAAAGTTTGACTTCTGAGCAAATCTTGAGTTTTCTTGATGAATCATGATCAACCCTTGATCAAATGATGAATGTAACTTCAAAATGAGGATGTTGACCAAAAATTATGAAGTTTGACTGTATGTTGACCACGCTTGACTTTTGTCCAATACAACTGATTTTCAACCATCTGAGCAATTGTTTGAGGAAATTTGACTTGTAAGGCTTGAAACTTGACATGGAGAATCTTTGAAGCATATGAGGAGGCATGAAGACCACTGGAGATGTTGTAAGTCCATCTTGATCTGAGAATCACCAAACCCTAGCTTGGATTGGTTGTCTAGGAGAGAGTTTGTTTGGTCAACTCTTGAGGAATCCTTGAGTATGGATGTATGAAGTATCTTGAGAAGATGGAGGGCAAATTTTGGGGTATGACAGCTGCCCCTGTTCAATTTTCTTGTACTGGAAGGTTAGATTGACACGTCTGTCTTTCGTGACCTGTAGGTAGAAGATGATTGAACACTCGAGTACAGCTGAAAATTTGCACTCGCTGTTGGATATTGCGGGAATGGGCTTACAGATGCCATTTGGAGAAGCTGGAGATTTCATTAGGGAATGAGTCGTACGCTAGACTCGAGGTTGCTGCCATGAGAATTGACAGTGATGGGCTTAAGATGCCATCTGGAAAGGTTGATGCTGGGGAGTGAGCCGTGCGCTAGGCTTCATAGTCGTTTCTGGAAATACAGGAGATGGGCTTAAGATGCCATCCGGAGAAAGTCGTACGCTAGACTTAGTACCCGCCTTTGAATGAAGTTATTGGTTTGTATTAGTTTTTAACCAAATATGCAGCATTCTAAAAGCAGATAAATGTTGACAAGTAGTCGGAGATGGGCTTAAGATGCCATCCAGGGCAACTGAGTCGTACGCTAGACTCTGTAGTTGCTGCTGTTGATAATAAGAAATGATCAGAATAAATCTTCGTGCTGATTACTCTGAGGAATAGTAGTTGACAAGAATGTGGATAGCTTCCCTATTGTGCATCGGGTGTTGATCCATGCCTGTTATCGGAGGATAACTTGTGATCGTTTGGATAGGGTTTCCCGTCTGGCTTCGGGTATTAATCCTGGATCTGTTGTCGGAGGACAACGAGTGCGGTCGTTCGGATAGTTTTCCCGTCGAGATTCGGGGCTTAATCCTGGACCTGCTGTCGGAGGACAGCTAGGGATGGTCTTTCAGATAGTTTTCCCGTCGAGATTCGGGGCTTAATCCTGGACCTGCTTGCGTCAGAAGCGATTTCCACCTGTTTTGGAGAAAACAAGAGAAACTTTGATGCATGACAATGTGTATGAATGATATATGCATGAATTATGACTTTATGAATAATGTATGAATGATAGATGTCGTGGTATTTCAAAACATATCCATCTTGAAGAAGATGCGGATGTTCTTCTTGGGGATTTCTGATCTCTGCTTGAGGATGAAACCATGGAGATCTTGACTGGGAATAAGAATAGGTGACTTTGATTCCTCCGATGCACTATCTGACCAAGTTTCAAGTCCGGATACTGCTGTTGGGGAATAACGATAGAAGATGTTCCGCTGGGTATCCTGTATGTAGACCCTACTGGGGATGGTGGGAGTTGGAAAATCACTCTGCTGGGGATCTTGAAATGAGGGCGGCTTGTTGGGAACCTTGTGTTCAGACCTTGCTGGGGATGATGGCACCGAGGAGCCCTCTGTTGGAAAGTGGGAAATGTAGTTTTCCTCCGATGTACTATCTGACCAAGTCTCGGGCCTAGATACCATCGAGGAAGGTAAAGATTTGAGAAACTCGTCGCTGGAGGTCTCATGCATAGACCTTGCTATGGAGACTCTGGGAGGAAACCTGTTGGGGGTCTTGTATGTAGACCTTGTTGGGAAGAATTAGAAGGCGCTCTACTGGGGATGTTGAGCGTAGGTCTAACTGGAGAGCGTTTGACGGTGGCTGGGAGACCGGGTTGGGGCCCGTTGGAATCTCTGACTGGGGGGAATATAAGGTGTAGGTTTTCCCTGATGCACTATCTGACCAAGTCTCAGGTCTGGATACCGCTGCTGGAGGAAAAGGGAATTGCTGAAAGATATTCTGCTAACGATAAATACCTCGGTCGGGGATGAAGTGTTACAACTTGGTTAGTTGAGTGGAATCACTGCTTGTGGATTAACATATACTCCGCTGGGGGAGGTTTAGTGAGTGACACCTCTGCGGGGGTTACGCTCTGCGAGGGAACGTTTTTGGTGAGCAACGACTCTGTGGGGATTTTGTACTCTGCAGGGGAACATGTTGGTGACCTTCGTCGTCATCTCAATTCCTAGTGCCTATAGTAAGTACTTTTGTATGTCTGCTTTTTGTATGTTTGTGATTAGATTCTTATTGTCAAATGCGTATAGTCATTCAAAACAAACGTTGGACTTATTGCAAACGAAAATAGTGAAAATTGTAAAAGAAAGAATCTGCATTTATTTGGAAGGTGGCGTATGGCCAAGTAGTTTATACACAAGAAAAGTAAAGAGCTATGTGGAAGCAATCTCGTTAAGTTCCCACTATGCTAGTACTCATATATTTCAACTATCTCATCTCCTTGCTGTCAGTAGAAAGTGAGTAAATTGATCTTCGCCATTTGAATCTTAAATGCTGAGAGTAGTCTGAAGATAGGTGATCTGGACGAGACATAGTCGTACGCTTAAATCCCTAACTTTTGCCTAGACCGCCCTTTCGGGTTTTCAGTCTACCGGGATACCCTTTTTTGCCCAAGCCGCCTTTTCAGGTTTTCGACTTGCCGGGTGTACATCTTTTGTATATATCCTTAACTTTTTCCCGAACCCTTTTGGTTCGCCAGGATGCCCTTACTTTTGCCTAGGTCAGTCGACCTAGCGGGTCTCTTTATGCGTAGTATTTTTTGACTATGTCTGCGTTCACAGGGTGTGGGAAGTCTTCGCCATCCATGGTGCTAAGTATCATAGCTCCGCCAGAAAATACTGTCTTGACTACAAATGGTCCCTTGTAGGTGGGAGTCCATTTGCCCCTGGGATCACCTTGTGGGAGAATGATGCGCTTGACTACTAGATCGCCGACTTGGTAGACTCGGTGCTTGACTTTCTTGTTAAATGCCCTAATCATTCGCTTCTGATAGATCTGTCCATGGCAGATAGATGCGAGTCGTTTCTCATCAATCAAGTTAATCTGGTCAAGGCGAGTCTGGATCCAATCGTCTTCACCTAACTCTGCGTCCTGGAGGACTCTGGTTGAGGGTATCTGAACCTCAATGGGTAGGACTGCTTCCATACCGTATACGAGAGAGAAAGGGGTTGCCCCTGTTGATGTTCGTGATGTAGTGCGATAACCATGAAGAGCAAATGGTAACATCTCATGCCAATCTTTGTAAGTAACTGTCATCTTCTGTATAATCTTCTTAATGTTCTTGTTGGCGGCTTCCACTGCGCCATTCATCTTAGGCCGATATGGAGAAGAATTGTGATGCTTGATCTTGAACTGCGTGCAGAGTTCGGTGATCATCTTGTTGTTGAGATTAGAGCCATTATCTGTGATAATCCTTTCGGGGGTGCCATATCGACAGATAAGATTATGCTTGATAAATCGAGCCACAACATTCTTGGTAACAGATGCATACGAGGCTGCTTCTACCCACTTGGTGAAATAGTCAATTGCCACAAGAATGAAACGATGTCCATTGGAAGCTGTGGGCTTGATTTCTCCGATCATGTCAATGCCCCACATTGCGAAAGGCCAAGGAGCTGTTAGAACATTCAGAGGTACTGGAGGTACGTGCACTTTGTCAGCATAAATCTGGCACTTGTGACAAGATCGAGCGTAGCAGTGACAATCAGCTTCCATGGTGGACCAATAATAACCTGTTCTCAAAATCTTCTTAGCCATAGTGTATCCACTGGAGTGAGTACCAAATGCGCCTTCGTGTAACTCTTCCATGATACGTATCGTTGTTTTCTGACCCACACAGCGGAGTAAGCACAAATCGTGGTTGCGCTTGTATAAGATGCCGTTGCTGAGGAAGAATTTGGATGCAAATCTTCTCATGAACTTCTTATTATTGACAGATGCCTCTACGGGATATTCCTGAGTCTCAAGATACCTCTTCACATCGTAGAACCAAGGTTTCTCTTCTGTATCAAGCTCATAACAGTATGCTGGTTCGTCAAACTTCTCAATGATGATCTGGGGGGCCTCGTTGTCCCATTTGACTTTGAACATAGACGACATAGTGGCCAATGCGTCTACCAACTGATTCTCTTCTCGTGGAATGTGATTGAAAGTAATCTCTTCGAAATAGGGGATCAAGCTTAAAACATGCTCTTGGTATGGAATGAGATTCGGATGCTTCGTGTCCCACTCGCCCTTAATCTGACTGATCACTAAAGCTGAGTCTCCATATACTTGTAAGAACTTGATTCTTAGGTCAATAGCAGCTTTGATACCCATGATGCATGCTTCGTATTCGGCCATGTTGTTCGTACAACTGAAGCAAAGTCTTGCGGTGAATGGCGTGTGTCCGCCTGCAGGGGATGTAATGATGGCGCCAATGCCATTGCCAAGTGCGTTAGAGGCTCCATCAAAGACCATGGTCCATCGGGATCCTTGTTCAGGTCCTTCATCCGGTCCTGGCTCTTCGCAATCAGTAACTAGTAAAACATCTTCGTCTGGAAATTGAACCGCATAGACCGATAGTCATCTGGCTTGATGAGCCAAATGATCGGCTACTACACTTCCTTTGATCGCTTTCGAGAAGTGTATTAGATGTCATACGGTCAAGATCATTTGCCATCTTGCTATTCTTCCGAGAAATGGTTTCTCAAAGATGTATTTTATCGGATCCATCTTGAAATCAATAAGGTAGTGTGAGTCAACATATCTGCCTTAGTCGGCGAGCAGCCCAAAAAAGCGCAAGTTTTCTCGAGCTGTGAGTATCTTGTTTCACAGTCGGTAAACTTTTTGCTAAGGTAGTATATTGCATACTCTTTTCGACCAGACTCGTCATATTGCCCCAACACACACCCCATTGAATTCTCTAATACTGTCAAGTACATGATAAGAGGTCTTCCTTCGGTAGGCGGCATTAGGATAGGAGGATTTTGTAGATACTCCTTGATTTTGTCAAAAGCGATCTGGAAATCTTCGTTCCATTCTACTACTTTATCTTTCTTCAGCAACTTGAAGATTGGCTCACAAGTAGCAGTTAGATGTGCAATGAATCTGGCAATGTAGTTCAATCGGCCCAAGAAACCTCTGACTTCCTTCTCGGTGCGGGGAGCTGGCATTTCTTGTATAGCTTTGACCTTGGCGGGGTCAACTTCAATACCTCTATTGCTGACAACAAACCCTAAGAGTTTACCGGACCTGACTCCAAGAGTGCACTTGTTAGGGTTAAGTCTCAACTTGTACTTCTTCAATCTGTCAAACAACTTCTGCAAATGATCAAGATGTTCTTCTTCAGTCTGTGATTGAGCTATCATGTCGTCGACGTAGACCTCTATCTCGTGATGGATCATGTCATGAAATAGTGCCACCATGGCACGCTGATAAGTGGCGCCTGCGTTCTTCAGTCCGAACGGCATAACTTTGTAGCGTAGTGCCCCACCGTAACAAAAGTAGTCTTCCATGTCTTCGTGGAGCCATTTTGATCGATTGTAACCGAGAAACCATCCATGAAAGAGAAAACCTTATCTGGCGGTGTTGTCAACCGAACATCAATATGAGGAAGTGGAAATCATCTTTCGGACTCGCTTTGTTCGGATCTCGGTAATCCACACACATCCGTACCTTGCCATCCTTCTTTGGTACGGGCACCACGTTTGCAACCCATTGTGGATAGAAAGTACAAGAAGCCCCGAATTGTTTCATGACTTGGCTTTGATTTTCTCCGACATCTCGGGACGCGCGAACCTTCGTTTCACGGGAGAAAACCTTCTTCGCTGGCAATCGGTGTACTACAATATCAATGTCTAAACCAGCATGTCTTCGCATTTACCAAGCAAAACCTCAATATAGTCTCAAGCATCTGAACCAATCTTTCTTTGACACTTCTCAAGACCCGCTCCTATCTTGATCTCTTTTCTCTTCAAGACTCAAATTCACAACCTCAACTCGCTCTTGGTGGTCAGATAACTCGCTCTTCTTCTGTAGCAATCTGGCAAGTTCTCCTGGCACTTCACAATCTTCCTCGCTTTCGTCTTCGGCTAGGTAGATCGGATTATCGAAGTCATATTTAGCAATAGCATAGCTGTTATTAACTGATAACACGATTTTATATAACATATTTGATGTATTTTTCATAAATAATGTTAATGCTTTTATTTAATTATTTCACTTTATTTCTATATTACGTTGGTATTTTCTATGTTTCAGGTATTTGCATTAAATAAAGATAAATCGAGCAAAGAAGTAAAATCGAGGAAAAATCGGATTAAAAAGCAAAAGAAATGAAGCAAAGAGTGATATATAGCAAAAGGGAAGAGGTATGGAAGGAGAAAACAATTATTCATATAGCAAAGACTAAGCCCAAAGCAAGCAAGCCCAAAGCAAGCAAGCCCAGCCCAGCACGCGTGGCCCACAAGACAAGAATTCAAATCCCACTTGCCACGTCGTGTGAGACGGTCGTCTCACACCCCCACCTAGATAGGAGGCGCCCGCCTCGGGTGGTCCCCACTCACTTCCCAAAATCTGAGATAGGACTGTGGACTTGCAGTCTGCTGATTAATAGACGATAAAGTCGCGATCAAGTTTTTGGCGCCGTTGCCGGGGACTATTTAAGTCGATATTGTAACTCTGGTGTTACACCGTATAGACTAAGGCATTTTTATTTTATTTACCATGTATGACCCAAATTTTTCCTACGCCCGTTATCAGTATTATGAGGAACCACAAGAATCCCATAGATCCGACCTTGAAATACTGATGGAAAACTTTAATGCTTCACAAACCTACTCCTACCCCAACTACCTTCAGAACTACCAATCCCCCTATTTTGAGGAACCACAAGAAACTTATAATTTCAACCAAACTTTTCCTCAACCCAAATTCTTCCTACAATTATCACGCCCAATATTTTGAAGAATCACCAGAACCATATAAATCTGATCTCGAAATATTAATGGAAAACTTTAATGAATCATGTAGAATGATAGAACGCTTTGGGGAAACACAAAAAGAGACTTTAACTTACTATCAAGACTCTGAAGAATCGCAAGATTTTAATTTCGAAACATCGATAGAGGATTCATATGAGATGATAATTAACTCTAGGATAGAGTCTATGATTAAACACTTTATAGAGGCACAAACTATCCAAATTGAAGAAGCAAGAAAACAAAGTCTTTAATATAATGAAACCCTTAGCCAACTAACCAATACGGTTGAATCCCTCGCGTCTCACAGTATGGTGTTAGAAACTCAAACCTCCCAACTCGAACAAAACCTTCTAGGACCTCTACCTGAGGAAGATGTGGATGTTGAAACAACCATTATGGAAATACTACTTGGAAATCTAGAAAGCGATGATGAGTTTGAGGAGAAAGATATTGTGGCCGAGGAAAGTTCTGACAAGAAAATAGTGGAGATTGAGAAAAATCCATCAACACTGTTCAAAGAGGAGGTTGTAAAAGAGGTAGAAAAGGAAGCATCTATTGTAATCCCGAATCACTACATCCCACTGATTCCCTTCCTGAAAATTTTTATGGAAACTCCGATAGACTCCCAATCTAAAACGTGCGTTGCGGTATTGAAAAATATCCATACTAATTCACCATTATTTGAAGTCTTGCCTAAAAAGCGAAAATTAGAGGACCATAAAATTAGGGATATAATTACTGTTAAAAGGGTGAGGTTAACTTATGAGGCGATGGATGAAATCACTAAGCCCGAAATTGAAAAATTTATACTTCGGATAAATCCAGGACCACTACCAAAATTTCGAAAGAATAAACCGCCCTACAAACGTAAGAAAAGAAAAGGTGAGGGATATGTGAGATGGCTTGATAAGTGGCCATGGAAAATCAACGAGTAGTCGTTCTAGTTTCTATTTTTAATTTCAAATTTTAATTTTTCTTTTTCGTATTTTCAATTTTTCTATTTTATGTTAAATTTTAAATTTTTAGTCGGTTATCTGTTGCACCCTTTCTTCTGATGCGCTTGAACTATTTCCCCGTAATACCGATAATTAAACTCAATAAAAATTTCACGTTAATATTTATAATTATAATTGAGTAATATTTTAATTATCGCATTTCTCTTATTAATATACCAAATCAATATTTCCTAATGTTTATTATATTAATTAAAAGCCATTATAAAAATTAGTATATATATATATATATATTAATTAATCAAGATTCTCAAAGCAACGAGTGATCACCTTTCTCCTTTCTGATTCCTCCTGGTTTTATCGCATTGAGGACAATGCTTATTTTAAGTTTGGGGGAGTCAGAACATTTCTTTGTTCATTTTTATTTTCTTTGCTCTATTTAGTTTTTTCCCTTTTAGTTTCCTTTTTCTATATATTGCAAAATTTCCATTCAATAAAATACATGTTTATGAAATTTTAGTCTTTTATGTTTAAATTTCGTGCTTATTCGAATTCCTCCTTTTTCTTGAGCCATAACGACAAATTTTAACAAAAATTAAAATGCATATATTAACACATTCAAATAATACTAAGGGTGCCTATTTTTAAATAAGAATTCGAGCGCGACTTAGCAAAATTGTTAGCGTCCTAACACTTTAAAACCCCCGATGTGTTAGATTGATTTAAGTACTTATTATACCAACACCTTAAGACTTAGTTTTAAAGTAATCCCGAGTAGTTTATTAAGCAGTCGGCACCGCCTTAAACGACAAACTACGTGGAGAATCGATGAATATAAGTGATTGATCAAGATTTTTAAAGAAAATTTTTATTAGAAGATGCACTTATTAAGTTAGATGGTCCTTACCAGATCATTTAATTCAACAGTCGCAGAAACTATAAAATATTAATGCAAACATCCATTATGAATTGGTTCAGTGGTCCCTGGTGCTGAATTTGGTAGGCGGATGACGATCCGATCCCCCGCAATTTGTAATTGGATAAAGGAGTACCAAATATAATTACGTGACTCCTAATGGATTATAAAGATCAAAGTCACTAACGGTTACTCCACTATGTGCGCGTAAGGTAATGGGCTTAATGTGATTGCGCAAGAATGAAAACGGGTGAAACAAAACGAAAGTATTAGGTCGAGCTATAATTCATGACTTAAATCGGTCTGCATAAATGGGGTTGTCTAGTGTTATTACGGTGATTTTGGTGTCAAAGTCTAAACTCGAGTTATCCAACAAAGAAGTGAATTGCAACTTAGTACAAATTGAATTGTGTTATATAATTGCGTTTGACATATGCTCAAGTGATTTTTCATTTTTAATTTTTGCTTGAGGACAAGCAAAGGTTTAAGTATAGGGGAGTTTGATAACACGATTTTATATAACATATTTGATGTATTTTTCATAAATAATGTTAATGTTTTTATTTAATTATTTCACTTTATTTCTATATTACGTTGGTATTTTCTATGTTTCAGGTATTTGCATTAAATAAAGATAAATCGAGCAAAGAAGTAAAATCGAGGAAAAATCGGATTAAAAAGCAAAAGAAATGAAGCAAAGAGTGATATATAGCAAAAGGGAAGAGGTATGGAAGGAGAAAACAATTATTCACATAGCAAAGACTAAGCCCAAAGCAAGCAAGCCCAGCCCAGCACGCGTGGCCCACAAGACAAGAATTCAAATCCCACTTGCCACGTCGTGTGAGACGGTCGCCTCACACCCACCTAGATAGAGGCGCCGCCTCGGTGGTCCCCATTCACTTCCCAAAATCTGAGGCGTCCGTCTCGCTCCACTCTCTCAACGTGGAGGCGCCCGCCTCCGACTCTCCAGGCCATATTTTCTCCACGTTTTGCTTGCGTACGAAGTTTAAGGAATGGGCAGTTACTATATGGATCTATAAATACCAGTTCAACTCTCAGAATCAGGGTCGTCGGCATTTTTACCGAACAACCGCTATTTTAATATTACGCAATTTTATTTCCAGTATTGTACTTTGAATTTATTTTATTTCAGTTTTCACTTATCTAACCTTACGTTAGATCTAGTGCCTTTTTTATTCCTTGTTTATTTTCTTCTTTCGAATTCAAGAAGTCTCCGAGCAGATCCAACCGACCTGTGGTGGATGTTCGTTTATTTCGAAGAACGAGATTATTTCCAGCATTCTTAATTTCAGGTTTTATTTATTTTATTTATTTTATTTTATATCCTGTTGCCTGATATTATTTATTTGATTGTGGAAATGTTTAAATATATCGAATCGTATTATTTAGGCATGTCTAAATTAATTAATATGTCTGGCTAAGTCTTTTCGATATTGGTATGTAAATTAATCGATCCAAAGGAATCTAAAATAAACTGGCATAATGTTACGTTGTTAAAAAAATATTCTTTCTGACTTAGATATCTAATTTAATTTATTAAAAGGTTTAGAAACCAACAGAGCGAAAGTTTGAGGTTTATAAACTGGACTAAGGTTAGAAACCAACAGAGCGACAGTTTGAGGTTTAGAACCAGATAGTGGATACTAGGTATTAATTTTAAAGACTCATGACATTTTAAAAGAGATTAAACTTTATTTATTTTCAAAAAGTGTTTTTAAATTCGGCGGGATAGCGAGAGCATACGTTGGGATTTAATTGCATGATCCAATTCAATAGAGCGACAGTTTGAGATAGGATCTTTAGATGAATATTGTTTGCTGAAATAAGATTTATATCAACTTAAGTAACAAGCCAGTGGAAATTCAGATCCCCTTAGGTTAGACGAATTACATACTAATATCTATTTATTTATTATATTTTCCTTAACCAAAAACCTTAAAGAATTATTCGCTTTAGTCAGATACCGTAACTTAGGATAACAATAGTTCGATTTATAGTCTCTGTGGGTTCGATATCTTTTAAAACTACGCGATAGAACTGTGCACTTGCAGTCTGCTGATTAATAGACGATAAAGTCGCGATCATTAACGAGATTCGGAGTGATTCTACAGTGTATCACGTGGGTGTGTGTACGAAACACATAGCTCTTTGAAGGGGTGATGAAGTAAAGAAAGAAAACAAACAATTGAATGCAAAAGTGCAACGAATTTATTGAATGAAAATACGCAAACGACAGATAATAACCCTCGCAAACGAGCCATGATGCCCCGGGTAAGGCACTAGGCTTTAGAGTTTATTGTTTAAAACATAAAGAAATACGAAAAGCAAAACAAAACAAGAGCAATTACTCCTGGCTAAAGGAGATTGGTATGACGTCTTCAGCCTTCCAATTGTCGAGCCCTTTGTCCGGTTCGAAGATCCACTTGCGATGTCGAAGCCGTTGTCGCCGCCTTCTATAGCATGGATTCCACTGGCGATGGAAGGAAGTTGGCCGCACGCTCGCGGCGTATCATCTTGACCTTGATGGTGAAGCCTAAACCGCCTTGTCGGTTGAAAGGGAGATCGGGAGCTGACCCCAAATAGCACTACCTCCTTCTTCAAACCGCTGAGCATCTTTCAATGAGGCCATCCTAGGCGGAGCTTGTGTAACTTCAGAGTGACAGGAGAGTCACAGCATGACTGGGATTGCTTCAAAAGCTTGACAGGAGTCTCAAAGAATTCTCCTCCATCTCGAGATATCGGAATGATTGCGGATGATGACCATGTATTCCTCTTCACCACATACCGTAACAACCTTCCCTTTCACCGTACTTCCGATGCAAGGTAGAGGTAATACCGCCCCATGTATCCAAGGGCCCAAGTAGGCAAGAGTAAGCTAGACGAATGTCCATGACAAAGAAAGTAGAATCAAAAGTCGGGAACCGACTTTGACAGTGTAATGAGCTCTCCAAGCCGCTAGAACCATCAAAAGCTCTCACAATAATGTCACTGGGTCTCAGAACCAACCCTTCGACATCAAGCCGATCAAAAGCAGTCTTCGGAAGGATATTCAGAGCAGAACCGGTATCTACCAAAACATGAGACAATGTAGTGCCCTTGCATTCAACAGAGATGGGCAAGGCTTTGTTGTGTTTCCTTCCTGCGGGAGTCAAATCAGTATTAGAGAAGCCTAGGCCGTTGTTAGCAGCCAGGCTAGCAATACAAACTTCAAATTGATCAGTAGTAGTGTCTTACGGTACATGAGCATTCTTTAGAAATTTCACTAAGGCGTTTGCATGAGCCTCAGAGCACAAGAGCAGAGCAAGCATGGAGATCTTGGACGGAGTCTGTCCTAGCTGTTCCACAACATTGTAGTCACTTTTCTTGATAATCTTCAGAATTTCCTCCATTTCTTGTTTGGAGGTGTCTTCAGCAACTTCCTTTGGTACTCCGTTGGCGGTGATGAGTCACCGGTTCTTTCCTCTAGCTTGGGAATGGGTTGAATAAATGCGAGCTGGAGTCGCATCTCTTTGGAGGAGAGATATCCGAGAGAATACCCTTCGGTTCGTCACCATCGGATCCGTGATGTTGTCAATGTCGAATGGTGGCTTCAACCGTAAGGTCTCCAATGGTCAGAGGTCTTGCTTGACGCCATGATAGTAAACATCAGCCCCATAATTCCAAGGAATAGCCTTGTCAGAGGAATATGGAACGGCCTTGGAAGTAATGGTGAGAGGTGCCACTCTAGGCACGGATCAGAGGAGATCCTTATCGTGTTAACATCAAGATAGTCTTCGGGAAATCGTCACCCCATCCGTCGCCTTAACATCTTCAATAGGAATCTTGTAGCTATCAGGAACAGTGTACTTCACCATGTAATCATACTTTCCACTTGGCTGTCCCAAGGTATCCCACACAGGTGGTGTAGCTTCATTCGCATTTTCAATCCTCAACTTAGACATCTCTTCACACAGCTTCTGCACAGGTGGTTTCAGAAATAGTATCTCACGGTTTTCCATCATGCATTGAACACGTCTTCTCCACCAAGCACAACCATCAGCGAGATAGCACCAACGACAATTCTCGGGCATCCTGATTGACACCGCTTGCAGAAATTCTTCTTAATACCATCGAGGAATGGTCAAGTCATCTATGTTGAAGACATAAGTATCTTCACCAACAGCATTGGAACTCTTGTCATGATTAGGCATAGGCGCGTTGGTCACATTCGGAGTCTCGGTAGGAGGATCAAACTCAATCGCTTAGCTTCAATCATGTCTTGAATCTTGTTCTTGAGCCCAACAATCATCAAGACTATGTCCCGGCTATTAGAATGGTAAGCACACTTAGCATTAGGATTGTATCTCTGAGAGGAAGTGTTGACATTCGAGGAGGATCTCTCAAGGTAATCACCGCTTTCAACATGTGTTGCAAGGCTTGCGACAATGGCATGTTGATCTTCGAACTGCTTCGTGGCGTTCGCCGCGCTGTCTCACGAGGTTGTCCGATGTAGGATTAGAGATTACAACCCCGCATTGAGCGGTCGGTCTTGGCTCGGCTTTTTGACCATACACATTAGCTTCTTTCTTACTACCAAAAGATCTCTTCGCAGCATTCAAGATGTCTCTATCTCAATCTTCCCACTCTTGATACCATCTTCAATACGCTCATTGTCAATATCACTCGGTGAATCCTGAGGAGTTTCCAATCGATGATTGAAGAATGGGCTGCCATGTTCCATGAACATATCAACCAACTCCCTATTGGACAAGGTGGTGAACTCACCGCTAGATCTCTATTTCGAGCATACCCTTGAACTTCTCGTCACGACCCATAGACATGCTTTGTAGTTGCATGCGAGTGGGTGTCAATTCAGCATTGTACTCATAC
Source organism: Vicia sativa (assembly GCA_021764765.1). NCBI lineage: Eukaryota > Viridiplantae > Streptophyta > Magnoliopsida > Fabales > Fabaceae > Vicia > Vicia sativa. The sequence goes on from CM038797.1 coordinate 13,844,930, forward strand.
TGCCTATAGAAAGCATCAGCTAGGTCACCCAAGAACGGATACGGTCATTCTCTAGCCGATAGTACCACTCAACCGAGTTCGGACAAACTCTCTTGAAAATAATGCATCCACAACCCATCATCGTGGGGGTTGATCTTCTGAACATAGGACTTCAAATGCAGCTTAGGGCAAGACATGCCATCATACTTGGTGAAAGTAGGAACTTTGAACTTAGGAGGAATCACAACACCAGGAACAAGACTCAGATCATCAAAATTCAGCCCGACATTTTCGATTTTCCACAAGATTCAGCGGTCTTCAAGTTGCTTGTACTTGTCATCTTCATCGTGGCTATGGTCGAGCGATCCTCTCTCTTTCTTGGGCTCACGCTGGTCGTCTTCGTCACCCTTGGTACTCCCCTCTTTCTTGATGCTACTTTCAGAGAATTCTATCCGGCTGACCCTTTTAAGACCACCTTTGTGGCGTCTACCCATGTTGAGAAGACCAATGACCTTCTTCTTCTTACTGACAAGCTTCTTCAGATCCTCTTGGCCTTGGACCAAGCTGGTGAACATCTCCTGGAACTGAGCATTTTGAGCCTGGAGATCTTTGACAGTCTGTTCAAGAGCCATTTCTGCTAAAATAAATAGCGAGAAAATGAGAAAACCGATCCTCAATGTACCTATGATGCAATGTTATGCTATGCTATGCAATGTTTATGCGAATGCGATGCAATGTTTTCAAGGACCTCTAGGAATTTAAATTTGTTAAACAAGCAATGAACAAACTTTATTAGTTACTTTTATTCTTTTTTTTTCTTTTTGAGTACAAGAAATAGTTCGGAAAAATAAACAAAAGAACAAAAATCCTAAAGCTCTAGGTCTCCCATGGGCGTTTCCTCTTGGTGCCGAGGTAGGCGTTGATGTTTCGCTCCTCGTGAAGTAGCTTGGTCAACTCTAGTACCTTCTTCTCGCTTGAGCTTGAATGTATCCTTTCTTCTTGAGTGAATCCGTGATCTCTTCAAGTCTTCAAAATCGTGAGGCTTGTCGATGATGAATAGTATAGGATACGCCACCTATAGCAACAGTTCCATAATTCCGGTAACAGCGTGAATGGCATCATGAGTTTTTGAGCTCGAGCTCGCACCCATTTGAGGTAAGGTTCCCAAGGAATGGAGTTTTGGTGCCCCAAAGTCTTGGTATCGGTCTTCTTTACCATGCCCCAAGCGTGATTAAACCTTCGGCGGTAATTCTGGAGATCGTGATTGTAGTCGAACACAATATCTTGGAGAAGCATATCATGAGGACCATCCTTTCGAGCATAACCAAACTGGCGTAGAGCAAAACAAGGGTTGTAAGTGATACCTCCTCTTATACCAAGTAGTGGTACATTAGGGAATTCCCCACAACGCTCAATGAATATGAAGTCCTTTTGAGAGAAAAGACTCCAAGGGATATCGGAATGAGAGAGTGACATTAGCCTTTGAGACCACTTCAATCTTTGTTCATTCTTCAAAACTGATGGAGGAAGGTGCGAAATAAACCACCTGGAAAGTAATGGTACACAACACATGAGAGTTCCTTGTCTTTTGATAGTACGAGTGTGGAGAGAATGTAGGATATCTCCAAGTAAAGTAGGCACTGGATTGCGGGTAAGGAAAATCTTGATAGCGTTCACATCTATGAATTGATCCGAGTTAGGGAATAGCACCAAAAGATAGATTAGCAAGGCCAAGATGTCTTCGAATGCATGAAAACTCATGGCTTTGAGGAATTCTCGGGCTTTCTTTATCAGAAACTTAGCAAGTAAACCCTTAACTCCACTTCTAGTTTCCCAATTGGTTTCAATGTCTGAGCGCTTTAGGTGTAAAGCTGATGCGATGTCCTCGTACCTAGGAAACGTTTCTAAACCGGTGAATGGCATTTGGCCAAGAATAGGTATCCCAAGTAGCTTTGAGAACTCTTCCAAAGTAGGAACCAACTGATAATCTGGAAATGTGAAGCAATGGTGCTTCGGGTCGTAGAACTGGAATAGGACATGCATCATATCTTCTTCATAACCGGAGGTAACCAAATCAAGTAGATAACCATGTCTCTTAGTGAACTGGGCATGATCGGGAATTTCGGAAACCAATTCTTTGAGTTGAGAAGGCAAACCCATGAATTTGATTCGGATAGTCTTTCTAGAAGGCATAATCCCTACAAAACAAAGCAAAGATAAATTCCCTAGGTCCTTGAAATAGTTAGAAATGATATGCGATGCAAATAATGTCATGATGTTATGTTTGGCACACACAAGCAATTCACACAACGAGCCTAGGTTTAAGGCTTGCATGAGGTATAGGTGATTACCCCACCAAAAGTTTGAGTTGGTTCATTCTGTCCTATAATAGTAACCGGGTTCTAGGAATCTCATATCATTGATCTTTCTCGGAGGCACTTATTTCAATACGACTACCAAGTGGTCGACCGAAAATGTCCCAAAAGTCTGATCTTAATGAGCGTAGCATCGAGTATCAGCCAACCTCGGTCTTTACCAAAGCCGGCCATCTCACTACCTTCTAATGGCCAAGATGGGTCAATTAAGGTTCTAAAAGTTTAGTTAGCGCTTGATGACACCACGCAGAAGCCAAATACTATCCTCAACTTGGAAATGAAGAGTATCAGGACATCCAAAGTGTCACGCTAACGTAGCCATCATGTTGACCGTTTTGGTGTACGCCTAACGGTCGCGATGATTTATTGCTACTTACCTAAAAGGAAACCTGGATCCGGGTGTAGGATCCCCCAACAATGATACCCAAGCAACCCTTAAAGATAAAGCAAGCAAGTCAAACAGAAAGCGGTAAAAGTTATCTAAGAATCCCTAAGATAATTCTCTCTTTAGGGTGTCTCCCCGGCAGAGTCGCCGGTTCTGTAATACGGTGAACTGACTTTGTAGGATTTTTGTATCCAAATGTGCGGATAGCAAGAGTCGCCACCGACTTTTATTTTTATCCAATTAAGGGAAGGTAAAAGTATAGAAAAAGACCTTCGTTAGATTCTGGTGTACGGGAGAATGGTTATGAAAAGGGAAGGTATTAGCACCCCTTTCCATCCGTAGTTATCTACGGGCTCTTAGTTGCTCTTTAGATCACTTTTAAAAAATTGCTTTCTGTGTGTTTGAAAAGATGTTTTGAAAAGGCATTTCGCTTTGACTTTGTAATGATTCATGTAGGAATGTATACAAAGTGTTCGGAAATGTTTCGTTTTGAAAGAGTTTGAACTTTGAGAAAAGTGTGTGGTGTGAAAAGCATTTGAAAGAGCAAGCAACTAAAAGTCTTTATCACCTACTCAGAATTGGTCGTTTTCGTATTTTTTACGTTTCCTTTAGAATAGTGTTATCCATACCATTAGTTGGTAGGTAACTCCATTCGTTGGATGTAAGCGGGACATTCGAAGGGACATCGGATGGTCATAGAAGGCAACTTGTAGGAAGTATCCTAGCACATTCGAAGGGACTATCATCATTTTTCGTAGGCGACAATCGAGGGTCAAGATCATGTATTCGTAGGCGACATCGTAGGTCTATGATCTTTGTATCGAAGGGACTATGATGATTTGTTTTGAAGGCAACGGTGCTAGAATACCTCTACGTTCGAGGGACTTGACCATTTGAATTCCGTAAGGCAACGACGAGAGAGAATTACCCTAAGGGGTGCGTGTGTGAAAGGAGTGTGTTGAATTCAGGTATATGTTATCTTGAAAATTAGTGAGCTGTGTTGATTATTATCTTGCCATACACGCCTAGTTACTAACAGTTTATAGGGTGCGGAAATTAAAATGCGAGAATGTAAAGTGCGGAAAGATAAATGTCCTACGCTATTACATGGCTTTGGGGCAGATACATAATTTAAAATGCGGAAAACAAAGACCTAATTTTAAACTATTACATCCCATATACAGTTACATTATTGGAAAATAAAGTGAAAACGGTAGAGAAACGTCTGAACTAGAAGAACCTGTGAAACGAACGAGAAATCGGAAAATATGATGAAATCGAAATAAGAGAAAATGTTAGAAAAAATGTAAATATTTAATTGGAAAAAATATGACATGCTGGAAATAATGTAAATATGCTAAAATAATTTTTGGGATTTTTTAGATGCAATTTAGTAATTAAAATGTAATTAAAAGCTAATTAAATGATAAATTAACAATTAAATTAAATATGCATGCAAAACAATATTTTTTTATTTTATAAATTAAATAAAGGTTTTCTGAAAATAATGTAAAAAGAATAAATATTTTTGATGATTTTTTAGTGCATAAATAAAAATGTGAAAAGAATTAAAAACAATGCAAAAATATTAAAATATATGAAAACATGAAAATATGCAAAGTTGAGAAAAGAAACAAAACGGTGCCCATAGGGATCGAACTCAGGACACTTTGGAGCATCTAGGAACAGTCCACGCCTTAACCGCTACGCCACGTTGCGTCTGATGTTTGAAAATGGATTGAGTGGAATATACACGTGTCGCCTCCTGGCCTCCTCCCGCTCGTGCCAAGCTTCGTCTTCAACCTTTTGAATTTTTGAAAGATAGCGTCGGCTTTTGCTCGACGCTACAGGCCCGATTTCAGTTTTCACGATTCTTGATGGTTTTTGACAAAGTAAAGGTCTGGATCGACTCTGGAGATGTCAAGGAATGTGTTGGACACCTCAAAATCGATTAAAAACGGCTGGAAGTAGGATTTCCAATAGCTTGCAGGTCACGGTTTTTTGAGTTTTGGAATAGGGTTTTTAGAGCAATCTCTCTGTTCTCTTTCTATTGGTATGCATCAGGTATAAGTACTGGAAGGTTTTGGCATTGTTTTTGGTAAGAATCAATCACCATTCAATGAAAATCAATTTTGATTTTTGTACAAAATCAAATTTTCAAAATTTGATTAATTCTCAATCCAATCTTGCCAAATTTGATCTAATTTCGAAAATTGCTGGCATTGGTGAGTTACTTGAGTCTCAAGGAAAGAATAAAATCAATCTTTGCAATTAATTTTAATTTTGAACTTTATTTTTAAATTTAATTTGCATTTAAATGAATAAATTACAAATTAAATAGAAAAATAAATCAAAAATTCGTGGCATTGGGCTTGGATATTCCTAATTGTATGAGGAATAAGTTTGGATGAAGAAAAAGCAAGCCCATTTGCAAAAAATTTGATTTTTAGAAGTATCTCCCTTTGTGCATTCCTTCAAAATTGCTCAACTTGTGAATGGTGTATCTTGCTCAATTTTCCACATTTTTGGGTGTTCTTGGACTTTTTGGAAATCTCTAAGAGTCCTCTAACCAACCCTTTTGGTCTCATCTCAATTGAAGTTTCCTTGATCAATATATCTTCAAAACAATAAGTTGACTTTTTGTTGACTTTGAGAATGACCTGTAATATTTTGGGCCATACCTCTCAAATGAAGCATTTTTTGGACATTCTTGTGAGACATGAAGTTGTAGAGAATTGAATTTCCTTTAAAACAACAGGTGGTGGAAAAATTTCTGAGAAAGTATGAGAAAGTTATGATCAGTCAAAGTTCAGTTGACTTTTCACCTAGAAACCCTAATTTAGAAAGTTTGACTTCTGAGCAAATCTTGAGTTTTCTTGATGAATCATGATCAACCCTTGATCAAATGATGAATGTAACTTCAAAATGAGGATGTTGACCAAAAATTATGAAGTTTCACTGTATGTTGACCACAGTTGACTTTTTGTCCAATACAACTAATTTTCAACCATCTGAGCAATTGTTTGAGGAAATTTGACTTGTAAGGCTTGAAACTTGACATGGAGAATCTTTGAAGCATATGAGGAGGCATGAAGACCACTGGAGATGTTGGAAGTCCATCTTGATTTGAGAATCACCAAACCCTAGCTTGGATTGGTTGTCTAGGAGAGAGTTTGTCTGGTCAACTCTTGAGGAATCCTTGAGTATGGATGTATGAAGTATCTTGAGAAGATGGAGGGCAAATTTTGGGGTATGACACACGCCCATCCTTTATTTACTTGATTTATTTTTTAATTTAATGATTTAAATTCAATTTTAATTAAATAAAATACAAAGGTAAGAATTAAGATGAATTGGGTCTTATTTATACTTGTCTTGAGGTCCAAGATAACCCATGCTAGCTGGAAATTTCGTGCACCATGCATTAAGGTAAGATTGAGCCACTTTTGGAAAGTTTTGATAAAATTTTCAATGGAATATTTTTGCATTCAAGACAATATATTTCCTCTCAATTCTTGACCTATTTCTCATGCTCTATATATACTCTACACATTCACAAGAAACAGGATAGGGAATGCTTGCCTCCAAACATGAATCCTTGCCTCCAAAAACAAACCCTAAACTCACAAAAATTCTCAAGAAACTTACAAACTCGGTTTCAAAGTTCCAGCCTCTTTCAATCAATTCCAAGCATATAAACGTGTTTCTGAGGTATTGCAGGATAGGTATATGCCCAGAACCATGGCCAGAACATGTTGAATCATGCCATACATACACCTCTTTTGCATATTTTTTCATGAATTCGTATTTTTCTTTTTATTGTGTTTTAATTGAAACTAACAATTCTAACGTGCTCTTGAGGTTCACTAGAGCAGGTTAGATCGACCGTAGCAAGCTTCTTATGGATTAATTGTGAAACACCATTGTTAGGGCTCATAAATTGTTGAGCTTCATATCCATGGTTACATGCAGTTTCAGGCCAAGATAACACCATCATCGAACTCGTAGCATCCTAATTATTCAATCTGGACTATTTGTTTTCATTTTTTATGGATTATTGCAGGTTTTAGAAAACCCTTCATCGGAGAAGGAGGTGGAAACCACCGTCCATGGTGGTCAAGGGTTTCAGAGGGAGACTCTGACTCTCGCGTGGCAAAATCTTGCCTTCTGATTGGTACATTCAAACTCCCTGGGGTCCATGTGTGTTTTGCTATGATCCTCTGATGAATTTGATACTCTGACATGTTTATGTTTAGTTTCAGCAGATGTTTTGACTCAGGTACTAGAATGAAACTCTACACTGTGTTGAGCAGAAGATGAACTTAGAAGTTCTAAGAAAGAAATTCTGGAACACGCACGCTATAAAGTAAGCTTCTGAGTGAAGATTTAAATACAACTTCTGATAGAAGCCTCCAAGCGCAAACCTTTGATAGAAGCACCATGTGCAAACTTTTGATAGAAGTAACTTCTGATAGAAGTATGCAAGCGCAAACTTCTGATAGAAGCATGCAAGCGCAAACTTCTAATAGAAGCATGCAAGCGCAACTTCTGGGTTCGATCCCTGCTGACCCCCTTTCTTTTTCTCACTTTTCTAACTTTTCTTATTTTCTTAATTTAATTTAATTTACTTTTCAAAATTAATTAAAAACTTTTCAAAAATCACAAAACAACTATTTCTTTTCTAGTAATTAGGGTTACTAACCTAAAACCTTTTTTTTACTAATTTCCAAAATATTTTCACTAACATATTTCTTATTATCCTGATTATTTATTTGCTATTCTGCATTTACAATTCTAGAAAAGATGTATAGGTCGCAAAGTTTTTATTCTGTAATAGCGTAGATTTACATTTCTGCCTTTACTTTCCGCACCTCTATTATGTATCTGCCCCAAAGCCATGCAATAGAGAAGGATGTACATTTCCGAACTTTACATTCCGCACTTTACTTCCTGTACATATATCTAACTGCTAGTAATTAGGGTTTGCATGCTAAGACTAAAATCAACCCTAGATCACGTCTAATCTCAAGATAACATATCTGAATACAACACATTCTTCACACTTGCACACCCCCTTAGGGTATCCTCTCTTGTTGCCTTACGAATAAACAATGGTCCTGTCCCTCGAACGTAGGGATACCATTAACAAAGACGCCTACGAATAACATCATCATAGTCCATTTGATACAAAGATCATAGTCCCTCGATGAACCTCGATTGTTGCCTACGGATATATGATCTCGTCCCTCGATTGTTGCCTACGAAAAGTGATGATCGTCCCTACGAATTGCTAAGGTATCCCTACATGTTGCCTTCTATGACCAAATGATGACCCTTCCATTGTCCCTTCACATCCAAACGAATAAAGTTACCTACCAACTAATGGTATGGATAGCCTTATTCTAAAGGAGAAGGAAAATAACATGGAAACGACCATTCTGAGTAGGTAATAAGACTCTAGTTGCTTGCTCAATCAAAATTCTTTTCACACATCACACTTTTCAAAAAAAATTCAAAACACTTTGTATACATTCTAGCGTGAATCATTACAAAAGTTAAATATTTTCCAAACAAACATTTATGAACACTTCGTATACATTCCAACGAGAATCATTACGAAGTCAAAGCTAAATGTCTTTTCAAAATACTTTTCAAAATACTTTTCAAACTACACAAACACAAAAAGCAAATTTTTCAAAGTGAGCTAAGCAACTAAGAGCCAATAGATAACTACGGATGGAAAGGGTGCTAATACCTTCCCTTTTCATAACTGCCTCCCTTACTCAGAATCTAACGAAGGTCATTTCCTGTTCTTTTCACCTTCCCTTTATTGGATAAAATAAAAGTCGGTGGTGACTCTTGTTATCCGCAACATTTGCGATCAAATGCAAAACAAATAAGTTAGTTCTCCCATCGTGTTACATCAAGCATTTTTTTCAATGAACAATAAATGAAAGGCATCATTTCTAGTAGTTTGGTTCAATCTCCTGTAATCAATACAAACTCTCCAAATGTTCTGAACTCTAGTAAGAACAAGTTCATTCTTTTCATTTTTCACCACTGTGAGTCCAGATTTCTTAGGTACAACCTGCACTAGGCTTACCCATTTATTGTTAGAGATAGGATAAATGTTACATGATTGCAAGAGTTTGGTTACCTCTTTCTTTACAACATCGAGAATCAAAGGATTAAGCCTCTTTTGGGGCTGCCTTACTATTTTTGCACCATCCTCAAGTAAAATCTTGTGCATACACATGGAAGGACTAATACCTGGGATGTCAGTTAATGTCCAACCAATTGACTTATTGTGCTTCTTCAAAACCTGAAAAAGTTTATTTTCCTGCTCGAAATCAAGGTTAGAAGAAATAATAACTAGGAATTTTTCACCACTCTCCAAATAAGCGTATTTCAGATTATCTGGGAGTTGTTTCAGCTCTAAGGACGGGGGCTGCTCGGTAGATGGAGTGTTAGGGGAAGTCAAGATGTCAAGAGCTTCAGCTACATAAGCAACTTCATTGACAACAACTTCACACGTAGGAAACATGTCACCCTACAGAGCAACATCAATCTCAGCACATACAACACAAAGGTTAGTGTTAGAACAATTGGCACATGAGAAAATATCATCAAACCTAGATAAGGATGGAAGATCAAATGAAAACAATTCAGAAGAAGTGTCATCAACTAATTTAGAGATCAATTCAATATGGAAAACCGAATGATCTTCCAAGGGATGTTCATGGCATCATCAATGTTAAATTTTGCGATAATGTCACCAAATTTCATGGACATGGTTCCACCATCAACATCAATTTTTTTTTTCGTTGTTTTCATGAACGGTCTGCCTAAAATGATGGGGGCCCTGCTTGACTTAGTTTCTCCATCCATGTCCATAATGTAGAAATATGCAGAAAAAATCAAATCGTTAACTTGAACAAGGACATCTTCCACCATGCCAGCGGGGCGGGCATTGCTCCCGTTCGCCAATTGAATGATTAAAATTGTATGTTGCAAAGGACCAAGAAAAAGGTTATTATAAGTAGAAGTAGGCATAACATTAATGCATGCTCCTAAATCAAGCATGAAATTCTCGAATTTATTATCCCCTATGGTACAAGGAATAGCAAAAGTTCTCGGATTCTTCTACTTTTTTGGCAAGACCTAAGTGAGGGTTGAAACATTTTGCTCGCCTGTAGCCCTTTCAAAAGAAGGCTTGGGCTGAATAAAAGCAGAAACATTTCTTCCCAAGTTGACTTTTCACTTCCTTTCATCCTCCTCTTGTTTGTACATAAGTCTTTCAGAAACTTTGCATACTTAGGAACCTGCTTAATAACATCAAGAAGCGGAATATTTACCGTAACTTTTCTAAAACCATCCAAGATCTCTCTCTCTCTTTTTCTCCATCCTCAACCACTTTATTTTTCAGAATTCTATACGGGAAGGGGACTGGTGGTACAAACTTTTTTTCTTTCTGCTTCTACAACAACAAAAGGAGGTGGAGAAGGTTCATATGTTACCTGTATAATTTTTTTGAATTTTTCAGGGGCTGGTTTTGTAACCTTTTCGGACCGCAAGGAAATTGCACTCACATTAGCATTAGCATCCTTTAGATTCACAACTATTGGGGCAGGAAGTTGGTTTGATCCTTGGGCTTGCAGGGCATTCATTGAGGTGGCAAGTTGTCCAATCTGTATCTGCAAGGTTTGAATACTAGATTTCCTTCTTTGTTGAAAATGTATATTTTTAATAGTTAGTTGCTTGACCAAGTCCTCTAATGAAGGTCCAAAAGGTGTAGAAGTGGTAGCTGGTGGAGTGCTATATGGTTGTGGTAGGGGTAACAGTAATTGTTGTTGTGTGGGTTGTTGGTTCCCATATCGAAGGTTGGGATGGTTCCTCCAATTGGGATGGTATTTGTTGGTGGACAGGTCAGGAGTGTTGTTGTACTTATTCTGGTTGTTGCCTTGAGTGTAAAGGTTTGATGGATAAGCTTGAGCTAACTTAGTCTTACTAATCTTGCAAAATAGGACAAGTATCAGTCAGTGTTCAGAAGAAGTACAAATACCACACAAGGTTGCTGCTTGAGTTTTACTTACTTTCAACTTTTTCACCAAAGAGGTGAGCTCCTCAATTCTGATTTCTAAAGCTTTGTTGGAAGCAACCTGAATTTCATTCACACCCTTTGCATGAACAGAACAGTTTTTGGCTGTGAACTGTTGGGAGTTGAGAGACATATTTTTAATCAAAGTTTTAGCGGCATCTGGAGTTTTATCAACGAGGGCTCCACCACTAGCAGCATCAAGAATATTTATGTCCATCGGCAACAAACCCTCATAAAAGTACTGAATAAGTAACGGTGATTTGACGTTGAGGACAACTGGACACTAATTTCTTGAATCTTTCCCAATACTCAACAAGTGACTCATTGTCCTATCTGATACCACAAATCTCTTTTTTGATCGAAATAGCTCTGGAGGCAATAAAATATCTTGCTAAGAACACTCTTTTTAGAGCATTCCATCTTGTGATGGAATTCAGTTCAAGGTAATATATCCAATATTTTTCTACACCTTGCAATGAGAATGGAAAAGCCCTGAGTTTGATATGATCTTCAGACACCTCCAGGCCTCAATGGTATAGAGAACACAACCTGGAATTCCTTCAGATGCTTATGCGGATCTTCACCTGCAAGACCATTAAACTTTGGAAACAAGTGTATCAAACCATATTTTAATTCAAAGGGGGCATCAGATTCAGAATACTCAATGCATAAACCATTATAATTAACACCAGGGGAAGCCAACTGTCCTAAGGTTCTTTGATCAGCCATATCAAAAACAATTTCAGCAATGTCAGTGTAAGGATCAATTGTGGGTGGTGAACTATTGCTAGCCTGGACTGCTCTATGTTGTGTGTGCAAAGTTATTTCTACTTCAGGATCAAAATCAGAAAGATTAGAAAAGGATGACCTAGTAGCCAGAACTAATGCAGCAATGCAACAATAATTATGAAAATGCCAACAATGTCCCTATAAGGCAGAAACAAACATAACAAAGGGAATCGATTAAAATAAATATAAAAAAATATAAAAACACCAAAATTAATCTAATGAAGATAAATACGAATTTTGATAATTTTTTTGGATTTTTCTGAGACTATGAAAACAGTAAATAAATCATAAAAAATATAAATAAATAAAAAAGAGGAATTTGGGAATTTGAGGGTGGAATCCCATAACTCTTTCCAGGAGTAAGGGAATAATTACCACGTGATTTTTCTGCTAAAGATGATCGGAACAAATTTTCAATCGGACGCAATTTTCCCAAAAACCAATTTTTGATTTTTTAACTCTAAAATGCGAATTGGCTAGAACCGTAAGGAAACTAGGATCTAGACGTGATAACACTAAACCTATGTCTCTAAAAATAGTTAATAATAACAAGAATCCCCGGCAACAGCGCCAATTTGATTCGTTGTCGCACACGAATCAAAAACGAGTTATTTTGAAAGTATAGTTACGGTAACGACAACTCGAGTATCGCATCGCAAGGATCCTTGGTTCTATTAACTAACTATAGTAACGACTAATGGGGGTTTTGGTTTGAGGTTAGATTTATCAAACAGTGCAAATAAGTGATTAAAATATGCAATTATAAAATAAGTCAATCTACTGTTTCAGTTTCCGGCTTACCACAGGTTTCTACCTTACCAATTCCCTAAGCGGCTTTGTTCTCTATTCGATTTCTATATCAATTGACAAGCGCAAAAGAGATAAACAAGATTGACATTCCTATATTCCGAATTAAGCAAAAAATTTAAGCCCTCGTGAATTAAGCAAACACGAATTACAAACGCAAATTAACGACAAAGCGACGCAACAACGAATAAAAGTTAGGGATGCAATCTCACGAATTTAATCAAGAAAATTCATGTAAAAACAGATTAAGAAAATGTAATTCATAGAATAGTATTGAAAGAGAAAAGAATTCAATTGATAAAATAGAAACCTCAAAGCGTTGGAAACACGATTATAGTAGATTGATTGTTGGTGATTAGTTTTGAACCATGATCGTACAAGCTCTCAATATCTTTTTTCATGAATAGTGTCACCTGATAGATATTGTAGAGGCTTTTAGGTAATAGAGGAAACAAAACAATTCGGTATGCAACTCAACTGGGTCAACTACATAGCCCAGGCCCAAAACAAATGACCCAAAATAAATTATACATCTAATGCTGCAATTTCAACGAAATTTACAGGTCTTCTACAGTCTGAATCAGCTTTTGACTTATGAATGAAAGTCGTATCTCTTTCTCTTAGATTTTTAGAAAGTCTTAGAAAGCCTAAATCTGATTCCTGAAGCTCCAGTTATGAAGTTTTCTGTGAAAGTTGCTGAAGCTGAAAATTAAATACGGAAATCAAATTAAACCAAAAATAAACTAAATCAAAAAAACATTATAAAACATAAAAATAAACAAATAAAAACATAGAAATGCTTAAGTACAAACATGGAAGAATGTACATCAAAATCCACTGATCAAAGAATCATCAAAGCACCTCAAAGACTTGGGTATGAAAATCTTATAGCTTATGCATTAATCTCTGCAAGTGAGATTCTAGACAAAGAACCAAGAGACCACAAGGAATTTATGAGGAGTAAAAATAAGACTGAATGGCTGAAGGGAATGGATAATGAGATGAAATATCTTCATGATAACAACACTTTGTAATTGATCAAGAAACCTGTTGGAGCCATTTTAGTCAGATGTAAATGGATTTTCAAAGTTTAGGAAGGAATCGAAAGAGTGGCGTCGAAAAGAAACAAGTCAAGGTTGGTTGCAAGGGGTTTCACTCAGAAATAAGGTGTAGACTTCAATGATGTGTTTACTCCTGTTGTGAAGCATAGTTTCATTCGAATGTTGCTAGCCATGGTGGCACATTTCGATCTTGAACTGGAATAAATGGATATGAAGACTGCGTTCTTGTACGGTGATCTAGATGAAACAATCCTAATGAGGAACCTAAAGGGTACGTCGAAAAGGGAAAGGAAGATTATGTGTGCAAGTTAAATAGATCATTATATGGGATGAAACAATCTCCTCGACAGTGGGATAGGAGATTTGACAAGTTCATTGCACGTATAAATTTCATTAGAAGTCAGTTCGACCACTGTGTTTACTTTAGATTTCGTCCTGGTAATTCATTTGTTATTTTGTTACTTTATGTTGATGATATTCTCATAGCACGCAACAATGTCGAAGAGGTAATGAGGGTGAAGGCTGAACTCAATAAGGATTTTAAAATTAAGGATTTGGGAGCTACTTCTAGGATTCTTGGGATTGACATTCGAAGAGATAGAAAGCATTCAAAATTATGCTTATCTCAAGAGGCATATCTAATGGAAGATTCTCGAAAAGTATGGTATGTGGAATTTGAAGTTTGCTGTGACTCCAACAAACCCTCAATTCAAGATGAGTATTGATCAGTGTCTCAATACTGAGGTCTAAAGAGCTTATATGAGTAGCATTCCATATGCTAATGTAGTAGGTTCTTTGATGTATGTTATGGTATGTACTAGACCCGACATAGCATATGCAGTAAGTCTTGTAAGCAGGTACATGGCGAGTCCTGGAAAGGGTCACTGGAAAGCATTAAAGTGGATTCTAAGGTACATAAATGGGTCTCTGAACAAAGTCCTAATCAATGTCCCAGTATTGAGGTCGAAAAAGCTTATATGAGTAGCATTCCATATGCTAATGTAGTAGATTATTTTATGTATGTTATGGTATGTACTAGACCCAACATAGCATATGCAGTAAGTCTTGTAAGTAGGTACATGGTGAATCCTGGAAAGGCTCACTGGCAAGCATTGAAGTGGATTCTAAGGTACATAAATGGGCTGCTGAACAGAGTCTTAATTATTAATGGAGCCTTGGGTGAAGATAGTAAAGCAGTAATCGAAGGATATGTTGACTCTGATTATGCAGGTTGTATGGATTCCAGAAAATCTATTTATGGATATGTTTTCACTATGTTTGTTACATCAATTAGTTGGAAAGCATCACTTCAGAAGGTTGTCGCATTATCAACAACTGAAGTGGAATATATTTCTTTAACTAAAGTTGTGAAAGAAGCATTGTGGCTTGAAGGTTTTGCTAAAGAGCTGAAAGTTTGAGGGCAAGTTATCATTGTTAAATGTGATAGTCAAAGTGCAATACACCTGTCAAAGAATTCAGCTTATCATGAGCGAATCAAGCACATTGGTGTGAGGTGGCATTTTGTCAGAGGAGTAATCGAGCGTGGAGAAGTCCAAGTGCTGAAGGTTAAGACATTGCCAAGTTGCAAGTTTTTCCACTGTATCCAGTTGATAAAGCTGCATGAAGAAAGCTAGTTTGTTCTTTGATAATAGAGTTTGTTTCAAGGTAGAGATTTGTGAGATATTGGATCAAACTTTATTTGGTCGAATGGTAGCTTCTGGTTTGACAGGATTTAGCATACCTTCAAAGTCTATTCACATGCTAGTTTCGAAGACCCACATATTGTAGTCGAAGTGTGTTCTAGTATGTGGGTGTCGAAATGCTAGGGTTGTTAGTATTTCGAATTGGGCTTGTTTGCTATGTCTAATTATTTAAGTTAGCTTCTACCCTAAGTTAGCTTGTAATGGGTATTTGTGATAAAACCCATTAGTTTAGTATGTTAGGTTTATTATAAATAGCATACTAGTCTTTCATAATTGCATACTGCAAATCCTAATTTAGGGTGAGAGTGTTATTTTTTATTCTTGTATACTTGTAATCTTGTTTTGATGATAAAGGAAAGAATAATAGTTAATAACCAATTCCTTGTGTTCATCGTGTTTGTAACACCCCATTTCTACCCGACGAATATTATTAAAATCAAAGTTTCAAAAATTTGACATACGAATAGGATGCTACACTTACTACTTAAAAAAAACAACATTTAATAGCATGTAACACAGATACATAACACATAAATTCAGATGAACCGATAATAACATAATTTAGTCTTTAAGATAAAACAACTTTCAAATTACGCAGCGGAATCACAATTTTCAACTTATGAATAACATAACATCTTTGTCCAACTATAAGTAACCTCGAAACAACAACTACTTAATAAAATCAACGTAAAGATTCAACAACTGAAGTAATAACAACAACAAAGCAACAAGCGTTCATCCCCCTGAGTGTTACGTATCAGAGCGACGATACCGACTCAAACTAATGAAGGTAGACAGCCTTCACTCTAGATTACCTGCATGTTACCAATATAAGGTAACATTCAAACAGAAGGGGTGCGATATCGAACAATATAATCAGATGTAGGATAAATACTATATTAGAATCAGTTCATGCAAAATCATCGCTTCACAGCTTTAAACAGCATCAATCACAACATAAACATCAACATAATGTAACGATTAATTTACCATGACAACAACTCAAAATATGCAACATGAAATGCAACTCGTTAAGATGCACATGCATGTGGTACCAACGGAGCAAAACTCTCAACTTATTATTGTTAATTAATAGAGGCATCAACAAGGCATAAGCCTTCCACTTCAACTTTTGTCAATCCAGGCCAACTTACAGAGCATGAGCTCCCAACTTGTTATGCTATGTATGTGACAATATTATGAATGTAATAATAACAATAACAATAATTCAACAACAACTCAGCATCCATGCAACATTGGCCATGAGCCTACAACTTTATTCTTCGCAATAAATAGAGGCATTCCAACAAATATTCAACACCACCTGCAAATTTACATATTACAACAAGGTATGCAATACGTGTATCAACCAAAATATGCTACAAACATTCCGTGTAATTAATCGGTCAATTTCATCTATTTCCAGTGAATTAATTTCCTGCTAAAACTACTAATATTTCTACTCTATACTTATATTCTTAATTCCAGACTGTTACTACTGGTACAGGTATTACCTGCTAGTCCATAATACTACTTCTAGTACTCACTTATTAGTTTACTACTAGTTACTAATATTATTCTTTTGCTAAATTACTGACTCTGTTATTTTAACAACTCTACTAATTATTATCATTACTTTTGTAATATACCGCTATTAAAATATCTCTGCTAATTTCCAATAACCTTGCCACTACACTTTTATATATATATATATATATATATATATATATATATATATATATATATATATATATATATATATATATATATATATATATATATATATATATATATATATATATATATATATATATATATATATATATATATATATATATAATTGGACTAATTAATCTAATTAACTAAGTAAACCAAATATTTATTTATAACCTCAAAACTCTTAAAACTAATCATACTATTATTATTATTATTATAAGGAAAAATATGTATCAATAAACTCATCACTCTACGCTACATACATATATCATAAATTGGTGTATATGTGTATAATTCTTAATAAAACAATGTTTATAAGTAGCATACATATTATAAAAAGTGACGAAGCAGTACCATATATATATATATATATATATATATATATATATATATATATATATATATATATATATATATATATCATGGGGGTGTGCCCCTCGGCACATCCACCCCATCATAATGTGTCGCTCGATACAATATGCATGCCCCTCGGCATGTTCTTTCAACTGTTACCCTTGGCACAACTTAAATTTTTACGCATACTTCTCTGTTTCATTTGTTGTTTCAACGCAGAATCTCAAAATAATTTCATCGGTCAATGATTTCAGTCCACAACAACATGACAATTATATCACTCATGGAATAATTCTCAATATTAAATTCATCGGCATTAAACAAGTTTAGAAATAACCACAACAAATATATACGCACAACAACAATTTTACACAACCTAATTCTCATATAATATTCATCATATACCCTATTATAAAGTCAGAACTCCACCCTTACCTTGGATTGAAGGTCGCTCTATAACTCTCCGATTGCACCTAGATTTTTGCCTCTTTTCCCTTTTTCTCTTCTAAATCAGAATCAAAAGCTAAAACTTTTCCCAAATATGCAGCTACAGTGAGATGATGATATCTCTCAACTCAGACCTTATTTTGAAGATCCCAACGGTCAAAAGTTAAATATAGGTGTTGCGAACTTACCCTCAAAATTTGAGCATGGTCCAACGGTTAACGAATCGAGGATCGTCGATTTAGTGAGACTGCTGCAAGAAAAACGGGAATGAGTTTCTCTCTTTTATTCTCTCTTCTCTACAACTTCCCACAATCAATTCTCCAACTTTCTTCTC
The DNA here is from genome assembly GCA_021764765.1 of Vicia sativa. NCBI lineage: Eukaryota > Viridiplantae > Streptophyta > Magnoliopsida > Fabales > Fabaceae > Vicia > Vicia sativa. Next base: position 13,862,978 of record CM038797.1, read on the forward strand.
AATTAACCTAATTCTCCTTATTTAACTTAACCTTATAACTTTATTATTCTTATTGGGCTTAACTTTCATGCCGTACCTTTACAATAACCAACCACCTAAACAAGCCAAACAATTCACCTTATTAATATTATAATGTTATTACTAAAACCAATCCCAATAATTCACCTTATTAATATTATAATGTTATTACTAATATTAATCAACTAATTAACCAAATAATAACAACATAATAACTTTTACCAACATAACATAACATTTCAACAAATAATTCGAAAATATGTAATTAAATAATTAATTAAATTAACAGGCATTACAGTGTTCCTCATATTTTCTACCCTTGTTTGTATCTTGATCATTAAGAAACAAGTTTATACTTTGTTTCCAAGGCATATGATTCGCAACATAAATGATGTGTGTTTAATGTGTGAAGAAATTCTGAGCGTAATGGTTTTTACATAATCAAAATTGGAGCTTCTGAAGCCCTCTGAGCTTCGGAAGCCCTCCAATGGTGAAAATTGTATTTCTGGGTTTGCATATATGTGTGTTTGTGGTTAGAGAGGGGGGGCTCACGTAGCTAGATACTACGACGTCAAAATTTTATGATTTTTTTTCATCATAACTTGAGTTTAATGGCTCATTTTGAGGCGTAATTTGAAGCATTGAAAACCTAACACATAGTGTTACCTCATGGTAAGGTCCTAAAATGTTTACAGGCTACTTGAGAGCATGATTATATAGTATTATTTGTTGTGCAACGCTAATTGATGGTTAATGACGAGGGAAACATTTTGTTTTGATTGTGGTGATTGATTTCCCCATGAGGAGGGATGTTGATGTTGAGATGGTTATTGATAAGAAATTATATGACCTTGAGTTTTTGTGTTGAGATAAATTATTATAATGAATTTAATAATATTTGAGAATTTTTACATATTTATGTGTATGAGTTGTAAATTGTTGGTATAATTATGTATTGATCAATATAATTATATGATGTTGATGTTGAGACGTGTTAATGTTGTAAATTGTTGTATTGTTTGTGTGGTGTTTTGTATGCGGTAGTACAAATACACATGAGGAGCAATAGTTGTTGTGAGGTGGAAGATGATATTGAGGCTTTCTTCGGTTATTTATCATTTTACTTTGTTTATATTTTATTTCTCTAATTTGTAACACTGGTAACATGTCGTTCGTTAATGCTTGAGTTAATTTTTTGGATTATTTAATTTAATCAAGTACTTTATTTTTTAAGAGGCAATTTAAAGTATGTCTTATTTGTTGAGTTTTGTTGCATTCTTAATTATTTTGATTGAAAGAGTATGACATGACGAGTATGTGTAACAAATTACTTAAGAATAATATTGTTTATCTTTTAAAATTAAAGAGTCGTGATATAGGGTGCTACATAATTAGTATCAAAGCAGGTCAGTTCATCCGACCAAGTTTCTATGATGTTATTTGTTCCCAAGTATGCAACATGTGTATGGACACTCTCGATGCAAGTTTTTTCTAATGGATGTTTACTGGTGTGTAGAAGAATGGCTAGAGGTAGAAATAATCAAATAATTGGTTATGCTCTAGGAGCGCTGGCTTAGGTGATGGCTCAAGCGAACGAGGCTTTTCAAGCTCGGAAGAATCAACAGAGAGCGCTTGATTAATTTTTTCGGTTGAGTAAGTTTAAGAGGAACAATCTGTCTAATTTCAAGGGAAAGTACATTCCTAAGGGTGCCTAGACTTGGCTTCAAGATATTGAGAAGGTATCATGGGTTATGGTTTGCACTAATGAGAAGAAAGTGTTGTTTGGGACATATATACTATTAGAAGAGGCTGAGTATTGATAGAATAATGTTTGCTAGAGGTAGGGAGTTGTAGGAACTGATATCGCTTGGGAGAACTTCAAGAAAGAGTTTCTGAATAAGTATTTTAGGCTGATGTTTGCAGTAAGAAAGAGAAGGAATTCTGGAAGCTAAAGAAAGGAAGCATGATTGTGGTTGGCTATGTGGCTAAGTTTGAGGAGTTGGTAAGATTGTGTCCTCACTATAATGGTGTGGAAGTTGAAGGGTCAAAGTGTGTGAAGTTTGAGATCAGCTTACATCCTGAGATCAAGGAGTTCATGGGTTACCAGGAGATCTGTCAGTTCTCGGTGTTGATTAACAAATGAAGGATCTATGGTGAAGATTACAAGAGTGTTAGGGAAAAGAGTAGTGGGAACCAAAACCATCGTAAAACTTATGGGGCTCTAGGTGATAAAGGAAAGCAGAAGTTTCCAGCAAAAGGCTTCAAGTAAGAAGGAAGAAAGTGGGGAAGACACTTCTTCTGCTTTGAGATGTTTTAAATGCGGAGGGTTGGGTCATCGTGCTAATGACTGGAAGAGTATAGATCTAAAGTGTTTCAATTGTGGGAAGTCATAACACTATTGTTGAGTGTAAGAGTATTATTATAACTTGTTACAACTGTGGAGAATTTGGTCATATCAGTACCCAGTGTTCGAAGCTAGAGAAGACTCAATCAAGTGGAAATGTCTTTTCCTTGAGTGGTGTAGAGACGTTTGGGGCAGATAACTTAATTATAGGTACATGAATCATTAAAGGTGTTTCTCTTATTTCTATGATTGATATTGGTGTGAATCATTAGTTTATATATGTTCATTGTGCTATGCGGTTAAATTCAAAAGTGTCTTTATGTTTAGTAGTATGATTATTGATACCTCTTTTGATGGTTTGGTGACTACTACATTTGTGTGTTTGAATTGTCCTTTGATAATTTATGGTAGAGATTTTTGGGTTGACTTGGTATGTTTGCCTTTGAGTCAACTCGATAAGATTTTGGGAATGGAATGGCTATAGTTTAACCATGTTCTTATCAATTATTTCAAAAAGATTGTGTTGTTTCGCAAACCCAGAGAAAGTACAGATTTGAGATTTATATGTCTGCGAGTCAGTTTGAGATGTCTTTGAGGGAGAATGATCAGGTGCTCGTGATGTTCACTTCCTTGAGAGTAGAGAGGGATGTTGGGGGTAGTGATTTACATATAGTGTATGAGTACCCTGATGTTTTTCTTGATGATATTTTCGACTTGTCTCCAGAGCGAGAAGTTTATTTCGCCATAGACTCGGTACCTGGTGCTAGTCCTGTGTTGATGGAACCATATCTAATGTCCTTGTCAGAGTTAGGCGGGATGAAGAAACAGTTAGAAGAACAGTTAGAAAAGAAGTTTGTCAATCCTAGTGTTTCACTGTGGTGATCACTAATGTTGTTGGTTAAGAAGAAAGATGGTACCATGAGGTTATGTGTGATGATGTTGAGTAAATCAAAAGATAGTATTTATCATCATATCCACTGAGACTGGAGTGATATTGCTAACGTTTAAGATTATTGAAATTTATTCAAGCTAGTATTACATAATAGTTTGTTTGAAATGATTAACCAAAATGTAAATGATGATATAAAAATATATAATTTTAGAATGACGAGAATTCTTGCTGGGATTAGATTTACTCTACCGTAGATGTATATAGGTTAACCATTTAATTAATTATTGTTGCATACTTATTCATGTTTCTATATACTGTTCATAATGATGGATATTCATGTTTCAAAACATATTTGGAAATAGAATTTTGATTTCATATGTTTAAAACAATAATAACAAGATAGAATCATAAAGAATATATAATTAAAAGTAAAATCGGTAAAGATATGTACTCGTCTGAATATTCTTCCAATCCTAATAATAAGAGGTTTAGATATCCGATGTCATGGTAGCTTGTACAAAATTGAAGATGTAAAGATGAATATGCATCAAAAATGATTCCTCGAGTCTTGATGGGTATCCATCTCGATTCTTCAATTCTCTCCTCTACTATTCTCTATTACAATGATTTTCTCATAAACTATGTTAAGCTATTACAATGGTATTAAGTTGAAATCAGATCCCCCTTCTGCACTGATATTGGTCTCCTTTTAAAGCTTTTTTGGCTACCTGAGTTCACTAAGCGAGATGAAGTTTGCTTAGCGAACTTTTTGTTACTTCTGCTCTAAGTTTCCTTTATCAAAATATCTTCTAAACCACCGTAGTTTTCTAAGAGAAGTTTGGCTCGCTTAGCGAACTTGCTTTCTTTAACCTAAAGCTTTTTTCAAATTCAAATTGCCTTTAGGATACCGCCAAAGTTTGTTATGCTAACTATAGTTCACTAAGCGAACATTACTTTTTTGCTTCTTCTTCGCTCCCAGCGAACCTGGCTGAAAAGATACTGACTTCATTCGCTACTGGTTCGTTGTGGTTCGCTTAGAGAACACTCTTTCGCCGCTTCTCATTGTTGGCGGAATTTATTGATTTTGACACTGACTTGTTGTGCTGGAGCTCGTTGTAACTCGCTAAGCAAACATGCTCGTTGTAACTTCACTTAGCGAAACAGGGCATGTCTGAGTTTTATGGTTTTTCCTTATTTTTGATTATTTCCTGCAAAGTTTAAACATATACTTTCAGCCATATCATTTTATTGAAAAAGTAACTATTCTTTTATGGTTTTATTTTACTTAATTCTATAAACATCGTAATTTTGATATGCAAAGTACTTGTAATTTGACGTTTATTAGTTGACTATTGAAAACCTAATAAGGTACTATTAAGAATAAGTAACATCTTCCTAGGATCGATGACCTAATGGATCAGTTGGTTGGTGCTTGTGTGCTCAGTATGATTGACTTGAGATCAGGTTATCATCACATTCGAATAAAGTTAGAGGATATTTTGAAGACTACATTTAGCACTTAATATGGTCACTATGAGTACTTAGTGATGCCTTTATGTATGTTTAATGCCTCGGGTGTGTTTATGGAATATATGAACATGATATTACATCCTTACTTGGATAAGTTTGAGGTTGTGTTCATCAACGACATTTTGGTATATTTTAAAATAGTCGAAGAGCATTTAGGACATGTGTGAGTTATGTTGGAGGTTTTGTGAGAGAATAAGTTAATGCCAAACTGTCTAAGTATGAGTTCATGATGCAAGAAGTGAGTTTCCTTGGTCATGTGATTTCCAATGGTGGTATAGAAATTGGTCCATCTAATATGGACACAATGTTACAATGGGAGACTCCAAAGACAGTTACTGAGATTAGAAGTTTTTTGGGTTTGTCTATAGTTACTGCAAGAGATTTATTGAGGGATTTTCGAAGTTAGAGTTGCCTATGAATCAGTTGACTCAAAAGGGTCAAGCTTTTGTGTGAAGTGTTAAGTGAGAGGGAATTTTTCAGAAGCTAAAGAAGAGGTTAACATCGGTGCCAATTTTGATTTTTCCAAATGCGAAAGAATCTTTTATCGTGTATTGTGACACTTCCAAGATAGGCTTGGGAGGTGTGCTTATTGATGAGCGATAAACCTAATGTGTCTAACGGTATCTTAACTGCAAGCGCACAGCCTATCGCGGTAGTAATAAAAGATTGTCGAATCCACAGGGACTTTGTAATCACTCTAGTGCGGGAAAGTAATGCTAGTTTAGCTAAGGCGGAAATTGTCACGTTTGGTTTTAGGAAAGTTAAGGAAGGTAAATTAATTGGTTTTAAAGTAACTATGAAATGAAATGGTCGGTATGCAATAGAGTCAACTTGAAGGATCTAATCTGGCTTAGGCATATTAAGATGGTCAACTTGGTTTGTCCGTAGAATTAATCAGTTTAAAAACCCTCAACTCACACTTTCATGGTCTTATCTCGGATTATACGTCTAAAGCCCTATACCTGCTTTCGCTAGCCTATAAGTGTTTAGAAGTAATTTTTGGAAACTTAATTAATTCTAATTTGGTTTAAAGCGCTTTCACTGTGTTTAAATCAAATGCCTAACTTTAGCTATCCGGTTAAAAACCTCACACTTTCGTGGTTTCGATCTAACCTATTTACTCTTCTTACTATCGTAACGAAGGTTTTGTTTTTAAGCATAAAAAGTTATAACCAGAATTAAGTTGATTAAAGTTTTAGCCTAAGGTATTGATCAGATGCCTACTGTCTCTTACTATCCCATACCGACACTAAAGGTTTAGCTAGCCATGGAAATTAAAACTAACGCACAGGAAGTAAAAGCAAACAAACATAAATTGGACATTGTAAATAATAAGAATTTAAACTTGCATTAATTAATTAAAGAATACTGTAATACAATTGCAAAATAGAAACCTGAAAATAAAGCAGCCCAATACTTCGATCCTTCTTCCACAAGTCGGAAACTCGGATTCGGTATCGGTAAAGTAACGAATTCTGAAGCTTAAATAAAAATCCTAAACTATAATAATAATTTCCTGATGCTGGAAATTATTATTTGGGCAATGGAAATGAAAAGGAATAACTGAATGTAGAGGAAAATTAGAAACTGAAAATAATATCGGGTTTGAATTCGGCAGAGCTTCCGCACAAGAAAATCATAAAATGCCCTTTCTCTCTAACACTGAAGGGTTGAGGTATTTATAGAGGAATGAATATGGCAGTTGGATTTGAATTCACACACGTAGCTTGCCTTGAAAATCTGCTGGAATATAGGGATGTGGGTTATTGCCTTTGAACGTGGCTTCTGTGGTTGAGAGAAAACAGGAGTGTTGGAAACTCCTTCAGTCAAAGCCTCGCCACGATCTGCTCTTCTAATTTAACTGTAATACGCGTTACGGTCGTGGTCTTTGTGTTACGAGCAGGGTTGGTGTTTTCTCCGTGTTACGGTCGTGGTGGATGTGTGACGGTCGTGGCACTCTTCAGAATGTGTTACGGTCGTGGCCTGGGCATTACGAGCATCACAGCTACAAAAACTGTGTCTTTTGACAGATTTGTCTTTTTCTTCTGTTCTTTTGGCTCTTTCTTGTATTGTTTCATGTTTCCTCTTGTTTTGAGCTAAGTTGTGAATACCTGCAAAAAGTAATGACAATCTCGAAATATTCGGGAGTTAATCGGGTCGATATAATACAAAACGGGTTAATTTCATGTAAAATAAACGATATGATTTCGTGTTATCAAATTCCCCCATACTTAAACCTTTGCTTGTCCTCAAGCAAAATAATCGATTTAGAAATATCGGACAAGTTTTATAAACGCACATAACTAGTATACCTTTCGTTTCAAATAGTTGCAAGAAATCCTAGGTTAGTTCGGCCAAGAAAATCGAATGAAACAACAACGATACGCTAATGACACAAGCAACAAGCTAGTCGACGACTATCCGTTTTAAACAAAAACGTCCAACTATACCGTTATAATTCAACTCAAGATTTCTCGTTCCTATTTCACCCGGTTTCGTTCTTGCGCAATCACATTAAGCCCATTATCCTTACACGTACGTAGTGGAATAGCCGGTTAGTGGTTCTGATCAAAACACAACGGTTTCTGGCACAATTATGTGGCAACCTCTTTTATCCGATTGTAAGATGCGGGGGATCAGACCGTAGTCTGCCCTACCAAGTTCAGTACCAGATGCTTCTGAACCACCTAACAATGGATTCTTATGTTACTTAGTAAAAGCTTTCGCATCCATTGGATTAAACGATCGGGTGAGGATCGCCCAATTTAATTGATGCTTTGGCTATTTCCTTAAATCATGTAGCATTGCTCTGAATAATTTACTGAGATCATCCACTTATATTCATCGGCTTTCCACGTGGTTTGTGTTAAGACTGGTGCCGACTGCTAGAATAAACTACTAGGGGCTAATTTAAGACTTAAAACTCAGAATATCGGTATAACGAAAATGGAGACGATTCGCGTAAGTAGGGAGTCGAAGGTGTCATAATCGTATAGTTCTCGTTGGATCGCTCTCGGCCTACTAACTAAGATTTTGGTAAAAGTAGGTAACTGACGATTATGCGAATATAAATGCGGAAAAATTTTTGGTATGGCTAAATAAAACGGGGAGAAATGAAATAACGAATTATAACTAAAATAGACATGAAATTACTTGTTCTGGAATTAAAATTGCAGTACTCCTCCCACACTATATCAAACATTGTCTCAATGTTATGATATAATGGCGAGGTTAAATGAAAGATACAACGGAAAACAAGGAAAGCAACAAGAAAAAGAAAAACTACTGGCGACCTGGCGGCTTCGGGTTCTTGACCTTCTGGAGGGAGTAGCTTCAGAGTCAGTGCTCTGTGGTCCAAGAGATGTAACATCCATCCTCAAAGCGTTCAGCTCGCTTAGCACTTCATCGAGCCTTTCATTAGTCGAGCGCTGACCACTTAAGATTTGAGCATTTTGTGCGACTAAGGCGTCGAAGCGCTCCTGATGCACCCTCTCGGCTCTGGCAGATATAAGATTTTGATGGTGGATAGCTCGGAGGATTTCGTCAAGAGACGTAGGTGGAGGAGCAGAGGATGACTCGGGAATGTCAGGCACTGGAACAGCTCGATCCAATTCTTCCTGCATCTCATCAGCGGGGCCGACATGAGGTTCTTCTTGAGCAGCAGCAGGGCCTTCAGGGTCTTCAGTGTTAAATAGCCAGTTGGCTTGGTTCTGAGGGTCGATACGATCCCTGCAAGGCAAAACAATATTAGTGTAAACTCGATTCTGGATCACCGGATGGAATTTTCCATCGTCCCGCTCGTAGATGAGATGAGCTGATTTGCAATGGTCAAGAGTGAGCAGAACTGGTGGTCGGGATGGCAAATGACCAAGGGTGTTACCATGGTTGAGTGCTAATGCAAGAGAAGTGACAAGCCCTCCAAAATAGAAAGGTTTTCCCCCTCTGGTGCAGATGGAGTGAATATGGGCCAGGAGGAAAGGTGTGGCATTTATTTTTTGACCCGAGAAAGCACAATACATGAAAAACAGCTCCTTGGAGTTGAGCTTGTGGTTACTGTCTCTAGCGAAGATTGTGTTGCAAAGGATACGGTGGAAGTAGCGTATGGCTGGGTTATGGATTTGAGTGGCGTTGAGATGATCATAGGAGTGAGCTCGGTTGTTGGTGAGGCGATGCCAAAGGTCGAAGGACTCTTCTCCAAAGTTGTCGGGTACACGGAGATGGGAACCTTCCTCAAGTGCAGAAATCAAGCAATCGTCCGAACGCGTTCTGAGAGAACTCGTATTCGGTACCAAATACGCGAAACTTCACAACACCAGAAAGTTGGTTTGTGGAACCAGGCGGAGTGATGTAGCAGAAGGAACTGAGGAACTCGAAAGTGAGATTCTCGTACGTTGGTTGGGGTTGGCTACACAGGCTCCACAGATTGACATTCTGAAGAAGGCGTTGAACACCTTCAAGCAAATCAAGGTCCCTCAAACAGTCAGTATCAACATACCGAGTGGGGTGCAGACCACGGCGTTGGAATTTCAAAAACTTAATGCGTTGGGTCTCACCGTGCTCACCATCACGTAGGATAACGCCAGGAATAGGCTGGGGATTGTTTGCCATTTGCATGCAAGGGTTGTTGAGTGAGAATGGGTATTGTTAGTGAATGAGAGAATGGGAATGTGATACGGGTAATGTGTGTATATATAAGGGAAGGAGATAGTGGGAAGTTTGAAAATTGGAAGGAATTTGTGGTGAGTTAAGTGGAGTTAATGGGGAATGAATGGAGGTAGTGGGACGGTTTGGGAGTTATGGAAAAGAAGAGGGAAAGGTTGAAGAAGAGGAAAAGAACGCTGTCTGCTAACAGGGGTTACTGATATAACCCGTGTTACGGTCGTACACACATGGCTGACGAGCGTAACGCGCTGAAGGGAGCGTTACGGTCGTGGGGAGTGGATTACGATCGTGGCAGCTACAAATTCTGTAAATTTTCACAGAACAGAACACCAGAACACAGAATGACAAATATATGTTTTACAGGATATTTCAACCATTCCAACATAAACATAACACTAATCCATTCAACATATATATTCCAATATAGATAATTAATTCGCAATAGAGCAGAAAACCATAAAACATTGTAAGCATAATAATGATTGTAAAAACTGAAAACAAACAAACAATTGCATTGAATCAAATTAAGTAATTTGTTCTTTTTGGCAGAATTTAAATGACTTGTAAATCGAAATGCGGTAATTTAACCAAGAATTGAAACTACCTAGAAACAAAACGGAATGGGAAAATTCTAAATACTAAGAATTGAAAAAAACTGAAAAACTGAAGAAAAAAAACTAAAAACTAAGAACTGCTTCATCCAATCTTCTCTTTTAATATCTCTAAAGCCTTGGTGATGTTATAGAATTGTTCCACTGTGATGTCTGTTAAGCCAATAAGATCCAAACGCATGGTCTTTAGTTCATTCTTTATTCCATCAATGTCAGTTTTATAGGCATCCAAAGTGGTCAGAATGGTGTTCAATTGTGTAGTGTGTTCTCCTTGGTTTATGTCAGGGCCTACTTGAGCTTCAGTCATATTTGTAAAGTCATGGTAACCAGGAGGAGTTTCAGGATCTGTTTCGTCTTCAGACATGAAATTATCAGCAACAAAACGTGATTGTGGTGTTTCTGGTGTTGGAGGGTGGTCAGGTGGATTCAATTCATACAACCAATTATCACGGTTATGGACACTAACTCGGGCATGGTTCGGAAGGGTAAAAAGGGTGACAACTTCGTTTCTTATCAGGTAATCATAAGGTGCAGAGCCTAAATTTCCTATTATCAAGTTGTTGATACATAAATCAATATTCATAGGCCTAATTGATCCAAATGGTGCACAGTTATTAAGTTGGTAACGAAGTCCAAGAGCATTTGCAATCATTGTAACCAATCCTCCCACACTGACAGGAACATTAGGGTCCTCACTAATGCGGGTAAAGGTCTTCATCAGGAGTGGGACAGCATTGACAGGGCGTCCGAGGTTCATACAATAAAGCAGAGATAGTTCATCCTTGGATACAGCATTTTGATTTTGTTCTTTTCCAAACACAGTGTGGGCAAGAATCCTATGGAAATAACGGATGGCTGGGTTATGTATTTCATTGTTATCCATGTCTTCTGGGTCAGGGTGATAATTTCCGGTTAAAGTACCCCAAAAGTAATCCAGCTCAAAATCCAATGAATCCGCCTCAGGTGTCGTAAAAGCCAAGGGTCCACTGGGGAAACCTAACAAAGCAGCTAAGTCTCGATGGTTATAGGTGAACTCAATACCAAAAAGTCTGAAGGCGATGAATCCTTTTCTGATTCCGACACCGTGCTCAGGTATATAGACTAAAAAACTCAGGAACTCAAGGGTGAGCTCTCGGAAAGTGATAAACCTATTTTTCAGGTGTGCTTTCTCCCATCCTAACTGGTTAAACATGTAGTAAACACTATCAGTTATGCCTAAAGTGTCCATAGTGGGTTCATCATAATACAGGGTTAAACTGATGTCTCTTTGAGACAAAGCCTCAAATCTTCTCCTTTGGTTCCTACCTCTAAAGGTGGTTTCCATAAAATTCTGTGGGGGGTCCATAGCAAAAGTAAATCGGGTGAACAGAGTAGAGGAGAAAGTAAAGAGAAAAAGACTTTTCAGAAATCCTGTGGCAAGTAAAATTGTTTTGAAATCAGCAGCAGTTTTATAAAAGTTTAAAAAGATGAAAAGTACTTAAAAAACAAAAAAAAACAAATAAAATAGACAAAATAGCAAACAAAAACAAATAAAATGGGTTGCCTCCCATGAAGCGCTGTTTTTAACGTCATAAGCCTGACGAAACGCCTAGTGAAAGATTAGTCGGGAGAAACAGGTGGTAATTCTGCGAGTTTAAGCTTATTCGTATAGTCTCTATTATCTATACGATGATACTGTTTTAACCGCTGCCCGTTTACAATAAACGGGGCACTATTTCTATCCCTAATTTCTATCGCTCCGCTAGGAAATACTTTCGTAATTTCGAAAGGACCGGACCATCTAGATTTAAGTTTTCCAGGGAAGAGTCTAAGTCTAGAATTGAATAAAAGTACGACTTCTCCCACACGAAATTCTTTCCGAGATAAACGTTGATCGTGCCATTTTTTAGTGCGTTCTTTGTAGATTTTAGCGTTTTCGTAAGCGTCTAGTCTTAATTCTTCCAATTCATGTAAATCGAGGATTCGTTTCTCACCAGCAGCAGTGTAGTTAATATTGAGTGTCTTTATCGCCCAATAAGCTTTATGCTCTAATTCTACTGGGAGATGACAGGATTTTCCGTAGACAAGCTTGAAAGGTGTAGTTCCGATAGGAGTCTTGTAGGCTGTCCTATAAGCCCATAAAGCTTCGTTAAGCTTGGATGACCAATCTTTTCGAGATATAGCGACAGTTTTTTCTAAAATTTGTTTAATCTCTCTGTTCGAAACTTCGACTTGTCCGCTAGTTTGCGGATGATAAGGTGTTGCTATGCGGTGTTTCACTCCATATTTAGATAGTAATTTATCAAATATCTTCGAGATAAAATGTGATCCACCGTCACTAATAACAAGTCGAGGAACACCAAAACGCGGGAAAATTATATTCTTGAAAAGCTTTATCACCACTCGTGTGTCATTTGTAGGAGAAGCTATTGCCTCGATCCATTTTGAAACATAATCGACAGCTACGAGTATAAACTTGTTTCCAAAAGAAGATGGGAAAGGTCCCATGAAATCGATTCCCCAAACATCAAAGACTTCAACTTCAAGTATTCCTTTCTGAGGCATTTCATCGCGTCTTGAGATATTACCGGTGCGTTGGCATCGATCACAAGTTTTTAACGGCGATGTGGACATCCTTCCACAGATTAGGCCAGAAGAGGCCGGCTTGGAGAATTTTGGCACACGTTTTAGAGGTGCTAGCATGTCCGCCATAAGGAGATGAATGACAATGGGAAATGACGTCTTCTATTTCTTCGTCGGGTATACAACGGCGGAAAATTCCATCAGGTCCTCGTTTAAATAAAAGTGGTTCGTCCCAATAATAACTCTTGAGATCATGGAAGAATCTCTTTTTCTGTTGGTAAGTTAGATCGGGTGGAAGCGCACCGGCAGCTAAATAATTAACGATGTCAGCATACCAAGGCAATCCTATGGTCATGTCAATGGCTTCCATAACTTCCTTAGCTTCTGGTTTATGTAAGTCCAAATTAGCTAGATCGCTTATCACATGTGCTATCAGATGTTCATACGGAAAATCATCGTTAATGGGCACTTGTTCGGGTTTAATACCTTCCAAACGGGATAAATGATCCGCTACGACGTTTTCGGTTCCTTTCTTGTCCTTAATTTCCAAGTCAAATTCTTGTAAAAGCAAGATCCATCGCAGGAGTCTCGGTTTTGCATCTTTCTTGGCAAGTAAATATCGAATAGCAGCGTGGTCCGTGTAGATGATGATTTTTGCTCCTACAAGGTAAGAACGGAATTTGTCAAGCGCGAAGACCACGGCTAAGAGTTCTTTTTCAGTTGTGGCGTAGTTCATCTGAGCTGAGTCTAGCGTTCTGCTGGCGTAGTAAATTGCGTGAAGTTTCTTATCTTTTCTTTGTCCAAGAACTGCGCCTACAGCGTAATCACTTGCATCGCACATAATTTCGAAAGGTAACCTCCAATCGGGCGGTTGCATGATTGGTGCAGAAATGAGCGCGACTTTAAGAGTTTCAAAAGCTTTAAGACAATCGTCATCGAATATGAACTCAGCATCCTTCATTAACAGACCCGGTAAGTGGTTTTGTAATTTTCGAGAAATCTTTAATAAAACGTCGGTAAAAACCTGCGTGTCCTAGAAAACTTCGTATCTCTCGAACGGTCTTAGGTGGTTGGAGTTCTTTAATCACTTCTATCTTAGATTTATCGACTTCAATTCCTTTATTGGAAATAACATGTCCAAGTACGATTCCTTCTCTGACCATGAAATGACATTTTTCCCAGTTGAGCACAAGGTTTACTTTCACACATCGTTCTAAAACACACTCTAAATTAGATAGACATCCTTCAAAGCTTTGTCCACACACAGAGAAGTCGTCCATAAACACTTCCATGATGTTGTCAATGAAATCTGCAAAGATGGCCATCATGCATCGTTGGAAAGTTGCAGGAGCGTTACACAATCCAAAAGGCATTCGTCTGTACGCGAATGTTCCATAAGGGCATGTGAATGTAGTCTTCTCTTGATCATCAGGGTGAATTGGAATTTGGAAAAATCCGGAATAACCGTCTAAATAGCAGAAATAGGAGTGTTTGGCTAATCGTTCTAACATTTGATCAATGAAAGGTAAAGGAAAATGGTCTTTCCTAGTAGCTTTGTTCAGTTTTCTATAATCAATGCACACTCTGTGTCCACTAACTACTCTTTGTGTTATCGATTCGCCTTGTGCGTTTTTCACGACAGTAACACCTCCTTTCTTAGGTACGACATGCACTGGGCTAACCCATTTACTGTCGGAGATCGGGTATATAATTCCAGCTTCCATTAGCTTTTTGATTTCATCTCTGACTACAGTACTGAGGATAGGGTTGATTCTTCTTTGAGGTTCTCGAGAAGTTTTGCAATCCTCTTCTAATAGAATACGGTGCATACAAATTGAAGGACAAATTCCTTTTAAGTCTGATATGTTGTAACCTAACGCAGTAGGATATTTCCTTAGAACGTCTAAAAGTTTCTTAGTTTCAAGCGTTCCTAAACTGGAATTCACTATTACAGGTCGAGTTTGTTCAGCATCAAGGAATTCGTATCGCAGATTTTTAGGTAAAATTTTCAATTCTAGTTTTGGTTTCTTGGGACATAGCATATGATTAGGTGTAAGTGCTAGACTTTCACTTAGACTGTCATCTTTATATGGTTCTCGCCAATTATCGTCTTCGAATATCAGAGGGGTTTCAATTTTCATTATTTCGGAATATGTGGTTTGTTTAGCTTCCATCTCTCTCACGCACTCGTCTATTATATCGAGTAAATAACATGTGTCATTCATGGCGGTGCTTGTAGAAATTGAGTGAGGATGAATTCCACTTTTCCTCTCCGACTTGAATGTTAATCGCCTTCTTTACATCAATTATAGCTCCAGATGTAGCTAGGAATGGTCTTCCTAATATGATAGGGGTAACTGAATCTTCGGTAATGTCCATGATTATAAAATCGGTCGGGATATAGAATTGACCTATACTAACTGGAACATTTTCCAATATACCTACAGGATACTTAAGCGATCGATCGATTAATTGAATGTACATTTTGTAGGTGTAAGTTCTCTCATTTCCAGCTTTTTGCAGATAGATAAGGGCATGACACTGATACTTGCTCCTAAGTCGCGTAGAGCTTTGTCTATGACGAATTTTCCAATATTACAGGGTATAGAGAAACTACCTGGGTCTTTTAGCTTAGGAGGCATGTTATTCTGAATGATAGCACTACATTCAAAGGTGTTCGTTATCTTCTAACTTTTCTTGTTAGATAGGATTTCCTTAAGAAATTTAGCATACGATGGCATCTGGGTAATGGCTTCTGTGAATGGTATTGTGATATTTAGTTGTTTCAGAAGTTCCACGAATCTCTTAAATTGGCTCATCGATTTAGAATTGGTTAATCTCTGAGGATACGGAACTTGTGGTTTATAGGGCGGTGGAGGCACATAAGGTTTCTCTTTTTCTACAGCCTCTTGAGTTTCGTTTTCCTTTTCTTTGGGTTCGTTCTCGTTTTCACTCGGCTTGTCTTGCTTCTGATACATAGCTGGGTTTTCTAGTCTTGGATCAACAGGTCCGTCAAGTTCTTTTCCACTCCTAAGTATGCATTAGCGTGTCCTTTCGGGTTAGGTTGTGGTTGACCAGGAAATATTCCAGCAGGAGCAGCAGTAGGTGCCTGCTGTTGAGCTACTTGTGAAATTTGAGTTTCAAGCATCTTGTTATGGGTAGCTAAAGCATCGACCTTGCTAGCTAATTGCTTAATTTGCTCATTGGTATGTAAGTTCTGATTTAAAACATCCTTATTGGTCTGGGATTGAGAAGCAATGAAGTGTTCTATCATAATTTCGAGGTTTGATTTCCTAGGAACATTGGAAGTATTAGGTCCGTTATTAGGATGATTCGGGATAGCTTTCGGATAACCAGGTGGTGTAGCAGGAGCTTGTCCAGGAGCATACAACGCATTGTTGTTTTTGTATGAAAAATTTGGATGGTTCTTCCAACCAGGGTTATACGTATTGCTGTAAGGATTTCCTTGCACATAGTTAGCTTGTTCGGCTGGTACTCCGGTCAAAAGGGGACATTCTGGAGCAAGATGTGATTGAATACCACATAGATCGCAAGTTGGAATCACCGCACTACGGTAGGCGGGAGTGGCGAAAGGTTCTCTAATTTTTGGGTAAGAGCTTCCACTTTAGCATTAACTTGATCCAGGCTATTCACTTCGGCCTTGATACCTTTCGGTTGATATTTCTCTACACTAACTCTCTCGCTTCCCCATTGGTAGTGGTTCTGAGCCATACTTTCAATAAGTTGGTTCGCCCGGCATATGGTTTATCCATCGATGCGCCACCAGCAGCGTCTATGGTTAATCTTGTATTGTCAGAGACCATTATAGAATGTGTGGATAATCAACCATTCTTCTAAACCATGATGAGGCGAGTCTTAGCATATCCTTGTATCGCTCCCATGCTTCAATAAAGATTCATTGTCTTTCTGTTTGAAACCATTGATGTTAGCTCGAGCATAGCGCTTTGCTTGGAGGAAAATATCTAGCTAAAACTTTCTTCAACTCAGCCCAAGTGGTGATTGAGTTGGCAGGAAGAGATTGAAGCCAAGCACGAGCTTTGTCTCTTAAAGAAAAAGGAAATAGGCGCAATCGTATCGCCTCGAGATTTACTCCATTCGCTTTCACAGTGTCTGCGTACTGCACAAACACGGATAGATGTAGGTTCGGTCGCCGTAGGAGCTCGAGAACCGGTTGAACGGAAAGAAGCGAAGGTTTTAGCTCGAAATCGTTTCGAGCAATAGCAGGAGCTGCAATACTGTTATGAGGCTCCGCTTGAGAAGGAACAGCGTATTCCTTAAGAGGACGAGGAGCAGGAGGTGCTGGATCAGCCATTCTTCGTAATCCGTCAAGATCTGGGAGAATAGACGGAGGAAGATTGTTGAGTTCACGGTACTCTTGAATTCATCTTCTCAATCGAAAATAACGCTCGATATCGTATATGGGTATATGCAAAGGCGCGCTTTGAGAGCGAGTATTTGGCATACACAGAGGGAAAATAAATAGTTGCCTTAGTCTAGATAGTGTTACTTTAAGAGTACACTAGTGACTAGATCAAAGTCCCCGGCAACGGCGCCAAAAACTTGATGAGCGATAAACCTAATGTGTCTAACGGTATCTTAACTGCAAGCGCACAGCCTATCGCGGTAGTAATAAAAGATTGTCGAATCCACAGGGACTTTGTAATCACTCTAGTGCGGGAAAGTAATGCTAGTTTAGCTAAGGCGGAAATTGTCACGTTTGGTTTTAGGAAAGTTAAGGAAGGTAAATTAATTGGTTTTAAAGTAACTATGAAATGAAATGGTCGGTATGCAATAGAGTCAACTTGAAGGATCTAATCTGGCTTAGGCATATTAAGATGGTCAACTTGGTTTGTCCGTAGAATTAATCAGTTTAAAAACCCTCAACTCACACTTTCATGGTCTTATCTCGGATTATACGTCTAAAGCCCTATACCTGCTTTCGCTAGCCTATAAGTGTTTAGAAGTAATTTTTGGAAACTTAATTAATTCTAATTTGGTTTAAAGCGCTTTCACTGTGTTTAAATCAAATGCCTAACTTTAGCTATCCGGTTAAAAACCCCACACTTTCGTGGTTTCGATCTAACCTATTTACTCTTCTTACTATCGTAACGAAGGTTTTGTTTTTAAGCATAAAAAGTTATAACCAGAATTAAGTTGATTAAAGTTTTAGCCTAAGGTATTGATCAGATGCCTACTGTCTCTTACTATCCCATACCGACACTAAAGGTTTAGCTAGCCATGGAAATTAAAACTAACGCACAGGAAGTAAAAGCAAACAAACATAAATTGGACATTGTAAATAATAAGAATTTAAACTTGCATTAATTAATTAAAGAATACTGTAATACAATTGCAAAATAGAAACCTGAAAATAAAGCAGCCCAATACTTCGATCCTTCTTCCACAAGTCGGAAACTCAGATTCGGTATCGGTAAAGTAACGAATTCTGAAGCTTAAATAAAAATCCTAAACTATAATAATAATTTCCTGATGCTGGAAATTATTATTTGGGCAATGGAAATGAAAAGGAATAACTGAATGTAGAGGAAAATTAGAAACTCTGAAAATAATATCGGGTTTGAATTCGGTAGAGCTTCCGCACAAGAAAATCATAAAATGCCCTTTCTCTCTAACACTGAAGGGTTGAGGTATTTATAGAGGAATGAATATGGCAGTTGGATTTGAATTCACACACGTAGCTTGCCTTGAAAATCTGCTGGAATATAGGGACGTGGGTTATTGCCTTTGAACGTGGCTTCTGTGGTTGAGAGAAAACAGGAGTGTTGGAAACTCCTTCAGTCAAAGCCTCGCCACGATCTGCTCTTCTAATTTAACTGTAATGCGCGTTACGGTCGTGGTCTTTGTGTTACGAGCAGGGTTGGTGTTTTCTCCGTGTTACGGTCGTGGTGGATGTGTGACGGTCGTGGCACTCTTCAGAATGTGTTACGGTCGTGGCCTGGGCATTACGAGCGTCACAGCTACAAAAACTGTGTCTTTTGACAAATTTGTCTTTTTCTTCTGTTCTTTTGGCTCTTTCTTGTATTGTTTCATGTTTCCTCTTGTTTTGAGCTAAGTTGTGAATACCTGCAAAAAGTAATGACAATCTCGAAATATTCAGGAGTTAATCGGGTCGATATAATACAAAACGGGTTAATTTCATGTAAAATAAACGATATGATTTCGTGTTATCACTTATGCAAAATGGTCAGGTTCTAGCTTATGCCACCCTACACTACATAATAAAATGGAATTATTGAGAAGAATAATAGGACCATCCTAAACATAGTAAGGAGTATGCTAAGAGGAAAATACTTACCTAATAACTTGTGGGGTGAGACTATGTCGACTGCGACATACATCTTTAATAAATGTCCAAGTAAGAAGATGGAGTGGATTAAACCAAAAGATTGTTGGTCTGGTGTTAAGCCTAGATTGAGTCATTTAAAGGTGTTTGGATCAATATCACATAGACTTGTGCGTGATTAGTTGAGGAAGAAAGTTGACGATAAGTCGAGCCTAATGATCCTGATAGGATACCATTCAGTTTGAGGTTACAAATTGTATAATCCTGTGAACAAGCAAATAGTGATCAATAGAGATGTAAGCATTGATGAGTTGAAGGAATGGGAGTGGAAAAATAGAATAAAAAGGATTGAGTAAAAATCTTATGTGATGAATTAGCTAGTGAAGCTGAAAAAGAGATTCAGTCAGAAGAATGCAGATTTCAAGCAGGTTCAAGCAGACCTCAAAGAGGAAGAAACATGCATGCAAGGTTGCATGAATGTGTGATAACATCATATAATGTAGTATATAATGAAGGTGAGCTGGTACATTATGCTTTCTGTGAAGATATTGAGTCAATCAATGTAATTGAGGCATTGAAGGACTCTGAGTAGATGAAATCCATAATGGAGGAACTGAAAGAGGCAATAAAACTTGGTCACTAGTCACATTGCCACAAAGTGATAAGGAATTTGATGTGAAATTAGTGTACAAAGTGAAGTTGAATCCAAAAGGAGAAGTAACAAGACACAAAGTAAGACTTGTAACCAAATGATTTCTTCAAAAAGAAGGAATAGATTTTGATGAAGTATTGTTTGCACCAGTAGTTAGGATCGAAACAAATAGGTTAGTTGTTGGCCTAGAAAACATAAATAACTGATAGATGTGTCATATGGATGTGAAATGTACATTCCTGAATAACCCATAAAATGTGCATTTTTGAACTTGTCTTGCAACCAAGGTTTGGTTTAATCACTCGAGTGAAAAGTGAATAACGAGAATCTTGAATCAATCAAAAAATTATTGAATCTTGTTCTATCAAAGATCAATTCCAACGAAATATTGGTTATTCAAACATTCTTCATGTTGAGATGATAGTACTATATCGTGGTTTGCATATTGTATGAAAAATTGGTATCAAGACTTATCTCAGAATCTGTTAATATTTGACATCACTGTGTCGCAAATTTTCACAATATTAAAGAGCTTATTTTTAGAGAATGGTGAATTTAAATATCTATAAAAAAAATGTTTCTGCTGATATTAAACAAATATGAGATGCGGTGTCCTGGTATTTTGTGAAACTTTATGTTAGAAATAAAATATCTTCTGCTAGCTTACACTAGCTACTTTATTTTCTAAAAAATTTGTTGTTTTTCTTTTACTTAAAAAAAAAATAAGAGAACCGAATTTTTCTTGTCTGATCTTTCTTGCCGTAAAGATAGATCTCATTCTCTTTTCTTTTTAAAAAAAAAATAATATATTTTTTATATATTTTTAATTAAAAAATTGTCCCATATCAATTTATATCTTAATTTGAAAGGTGGTAAATTATAGAAATTATATTTTTAAAAGAGTAATATTATTTTATAAAAGTTTAAAGATAATATATTATTAGTAATGTGAAGTTATATTCCACGTACATTTAATCAGAATTTTTAAATTAAAAATTTTTAGATTATATTAATTTTTGAAAAATAAAAACTAAATTGGAAGAGAATACATTTTTTATTAATTGAGAGTATGGATATTATTTTTTTCATTTATAATTTATATTTGTACTTTTCTGCATGGAGAGAGTGGGTAATAAAATCCAAAGGCTTACACGTATTCACTCGTCATGCAAACACGTACACCTGAATTTGACAAGTATCAAATCCTGCTCAATCCAAGATATGTTTCAAAGAATTCGTAAGACTTATCTTTCAATTTTAATTCAAGAAAAAGAAATTTTTGAATACTTTTCTTTAAATTGCTTTGCACTCATTTTATCTTTCTTTTTTTCCTGTTCTAGCAAAGGAAGGGGGTGATGGAGGAATCTGGTGGACGTGCAGAAATGAAGAGGATGAAAATGAAAGTGATGGTTGCAGTAGACGATAGTGATGGAAGCTTGTATGCTCTTAAATGGGCACTTGAAAACCTCTTCAATGCTATGACTAGTATGGAAGATGATGCAACAAGTTCTGAAAATGAGGGAATGGTTTTTCTTGTTCATGTTGAACCAAATTTTCAAAACTACGTGCATGCTATTGGACCTGCTGGTGCTGGTTCGTATTCTCCTTTGCTAATATTTATTAAGATTATACAAACAAAAATATATTTCGAGATTGAACAAATAAAATTCATGTTAAAGGAGCAACGTTCAGGAAATACTGAGTTCGATTTCTGACAAGAATAATATTTAGATATTTGAATAGTATTTATATGTCACTTCACGAGCTCTGGATTATTACAGTTTCATTCCCCTATGAGCCAGGGTGTAAATTTAGTGCAATTTTGTAAGGAATGTTATTGATGTGTTTTTTTCAACAGCTTTTTATCCAGCATCTGTAGTTGTGGATTCAGTGAAGAAAGCTCAGCAAGAAAAATCTGTAGCTATTCTTTCAAGGGCTTTGCAAATATGCAAGGATAAGTTGGTAAATTTATATTCCTTTCACTTTTGTATGTACTCAAGGAGATAGTATGAAATAAGCAAAATACTCTTCTTGTAGGTAAAAGCAGAGAGTGTAATTCTAAATGGAGACCCAAGGGAGATGATTTGTCAAGCTGCAGAACAAATGCATGTTGATCTCTTAATCATGGGTAGTCGTGGACTTGGCACAATCAAAAGGTCACTTGTTTTCTAAATAAAAATTTACTATTCTCTATCCATTTTTTCTAATATTGTAGTCAGATATTTTTAGAAAACCTACGACTGCAAATACTGCTGCAACAAAGCAGTTTTGAAAAGTGTCGATATATCAATATCACTATTATTTTAAAACTTTGTGGTAGTATTAAATTGAAGTGATTAAATAACCTTGGTATTAATTTGGGTTTCAGAGCATTACTTGGAAGTGTAAGCGACTATTGTGCACATCATGCAAAAGCGCCTCTTCTCATTGTGAAACCACAAGAGGAGCAACATAAGAACCACTCATAGTTTTATGTTTAATGATGTCTTTTAATGGATGGTAGGATTTGTACTATCTTTAAATATCCTTTTCTTGAGTAGTCGGTAATTTTCTGCACTTTTTTTTGTAACTAATGATGAATTACTAAGAAAGAAACTCGTGTGTTTTATGTGAATGTTGTTTTATTGTTTTAGTCATATATAATTCATAATATTTTATTAATAAAAACATAATAATAATCATTTGAGTACTACTCTTTTCTTTTGGAGTTTTGTAACTGTTGTGTATAGCTCGAACGCATTTGAGCGTACGATCTGTCCACATGATGCTACGACCAATTCGATTTTACTACGTCGTTTCGATGCTTTCTGCGAGCATTCCCGTCATAACGAGCTTGATATCTATCTGACCAAGCGGAGCCTGCCCAAGTAGCGGTCGCGATCTCCGGTTTTGATTTGGTCAGACCGAATAGCTATATTCATGGATCCGCGTATTTCGGTCCATACTCAGCGGCCAATAAGAATCTTCCTATGGTATTATATAAATCTTCATATCTTTGAGGGCAAGGTATCTTTTTTCTTACACTCTAATCACTCAAATACTTCTAACCTATCCTTTCCAATCATTTGCTTACTTTAACATCGGAGTGTCTTGCAGGTACACCACCCCTTCTTCTCCAGTTTGCCCGGAAGATAGTCAACTGCTCGGCGGTCTCCAATTCTGGTCAACAGTTTAGATCAGTGGCGCCCAATACACAACATGGTTGTCCAACCCTGTATTAGTCAAAAAAAGTAATGAAAAATGGCGAATGTGCATTGATTATTCCGAGCTTAATAAGGCATGTCCTAAGGACGCCTATCCTTTACCCAACATCGACAAACTCGTCGATAATTCAGCTGGTTTCAAATTATTATCATTCATGGATGCCTAATCAGGCTACAATCAAATTCCCATGGCAAAAATAGATAAAATCTATACGGCCTTCATGACCGAATCGGGGGCAACTACCACTACAACGTGATGCCCTTCGGTCTGAAAAATGTCGGCGCAACATACCAACGAATGATGAACAAGGTTTTCAAAAAAGAAATCGGGGATATGGTCGAAGTATATATGGACGATATGATTGTAAAATCCCAAGAAGAAGTCGATCATGCCCGACATCTCAAAGTCGTGTTCGATCAGGCCAGAAGCGTCAAAATGAGATTCAACTCAGAAAAATGCACCTTTGGAGTCAGAGCGGGGAAATTCCTCGATTTCTACCTCACCGAGCGTGGAATCGAGGCCAACCCAGACAAATGTCAGGCGTTCTCGGAATTTCCCACCCCGAAGTCCAAGAAATCAATCCAAATCCTCAACGGGATGCTAACCTCTTTAGCCCGGTTTGTCGCGAAGTCGGCCCAGCACGCCCTTCCCTTCTTCAAACTCTTAAGAAAGGAGGCCGCGTTCGAATGGTCGGAGGAGTGCGAGCAAGCCCTAAACCATCTAAAGCTGACACTGTCACGACCACCTGTGTTGTCACGACCAGGCAGGGGAGAAACCTTATATTTGTACCTGGCTGTAACAACCGAGTCCGTTAGCGTCGCGCTCGTCCGGGAGACACAAGACGGGCAAAAGCCCGTTTACTTCACGAGCAAAGTCCTACAGGGTCCCGAACTAAGGTTCCAGCAAATCAAAAAATCGCCCCTTCTTCTCCAGCTTGCCCGGAAGATAGTCAACTGCTCGGCGATCTCCAATTCTGGTCAACAGTTCATATCAGTAACACTCCACACAACATTATATATCTAGAATCATATTATTTAAAATATTAAATAATTATAATACTCTCTTGTATTATAAAAATGTATATAATACAAATGAAAATAATACATCAGATGTCTTGAAATAAGACATCAAGGCTCCCGATCTTAGAGTCAACGATTGATTATAAGCAAATTTTAAAAGTTTTAAAATCTTATATCTCGCGTTCAGTTACCATTGAGTATCCAAGTGTTTTCACTCACACGTTCTTATGACCAATTGGGGAATTAATAGCAAAACCAATTAGGATTGTACGACTGTGTATCAAGCATATTCTAGCTTGATCATTATTTCATGTTAAAACAGTCTCATATCAAGGAGTGTTACAATTTACAATCTGATTGTTCAATCACATCAGCATGTTTAAACCAAGACGACATTAATTCATACATATTTCATAACTTGAATATTACTTTCCTACTAACACCAGCATCTTTCCATGATTATTTATAACATGAGGTTTCATCATAGTAAGATAGTTCATTGAGCTAGTTTTCCAACGTGAGGTTTCATCATAATATAAGATAGTTCACGTTTTCTTTCCCAAGCCTCATCTCCAATTCTGATTTTGAGTGGGATGGTGTGAGTAGAAAATGAGGAAAAAGTGATCCAATTCACTTATATACTAGCTAGGCTAAAATACCATTTTGCTCTTGCATCTCTACATATTTCACTAACATGTCACTCTTAGTTAAATAGGGTCATTAGCATACTAACTCATCAATTAATCACACTAGTACCTTATTAGCATGATAATCATTTGGTGTTAGGAAGCCAAGGGATTACAGCTAGCTGAGTTTGGCATATAAACTTCTTTACTACATATCACATTCATTAAATATAATATTTAATCGACTTAATGTCTTGTTTAACTTGTTTTACAACAACAAAGGAGATCGGCATCATAGATCAACTTTTGCCGTCCGTGACAACTTGATAGCAGGGTCCTTACATACATACTACATCAATTTAGACTCTCAAAGCAAGCAGAGATGAAAGTCACCTATTTTTCCCATCCTCCCAGTCTTGTTCCAGGGTCATAGTTAGTAAAAACCCGAAATTCGTTTCCAAGTTTACTTGTGTGATGAGGCTTAAAACCACAAGGACGCAACCCCAAGATCTCAGCTGCCCTTTCTTTCTGCACTTCACCTGAATATTATTGTACATTTAGCAATTTTTTAGATTGATGATATCATCATGAACATTCTATTATGAGTTTCTTTATGTTCAATGCAATGATACAAAACAAAAAGCATAAAGTTCATTGTTACCTGTGAGTAGAAGCAAAAATGACTCTCCAGGTTGTCTGAGAAAGGAAATTGTTTCAGCAATTTTCTCCAAGCATTCTTGGCTCTGTTATCAAAGCAACCAGGGCTTAATAAGAGAAACAAGGACACTGCTATATCAATTAGAAAAAAAATCTACACTATTTTAGTCCCACAGATTAAATAACAAGTATAAACATGAAGGCTTGTCGCCAGTATTCATTACGATTTTTACAGTTTGAAACTAATTGACTAACGGTGTAAAAACGTTTTAACACCAATAGTATATATGAATTAAATTCTCTTTTAAGATAGATATACCGATAAAGCGCCCTTACTCACTCCTCTCTCATAAACCAAACACTTCCCTTCTTTTTCCCTGCTGCAGAACACAACCTGATCAATACGTTCATGAGCTCGACACAACTTTGTTAGCAAATAGTAACCTTTGATGGTCAGCCAATCACCTAATCAGGTTGTATCCCTCTCTTGGGCAAGTTTACCTTCTCCACTAGCCCCCCTATTCAAGAGATCTTTGATCCAACAAAGACAAAAATAAATGCAACAGTTACTGCCCATCTCTTAAAGATGTTTAGTTCCAGAGGTTTTGAAGAAGACGTTTTACAGAAAAAACCACTGCAACCCACCCGTGTATCCGACGAGTTAAACTGCCACCCACCTAAAGTGATTGCACAAATGGTCGGCAGTGGGTGATGGCACCCACATTTTGACTTGGTTTACAGTTTTGGATCCGAAACCAAACAGTTTGTCCACCCCTAAATAAACTCAAAGCATGTAAAACTACTGCAATTAACTCACCAAATAAGGAGGATCCGCAATAATAACTTTGTAGGAATGCTTCAACTCCGATGGTAAGTCCTCGGGGTGATTGTAGTCATAGAATGTGTAATCACTTCCATATTGCTCAAAACGTTTGTCGTACTCAAGAAGTTGCACAGAAATACTTGGATCCATTTTCTGAAAATTGAAAATCAATAAATATCAAGAGAAATTCTAACATCTTCTCTCAAGTCATCTATTAATATAGTATAGTAGTACTAAAGATAGAAACTTTGTATTAAAATTTATGCAACAACAACAGCCGAGTCTTATCTCACTAAGGGGGGTCTGCTACCTAGAACAGTTTCCGCCATAATGTTCTATCTAGAATCATGCATCTATCGAATTCGTTAATAATTTATCTTATACAAATAAAACTTTTCAAGAATTCATCAGAAAACAGTTACAAAACAAAAAATAGAAATAAGGGAGAGACCTTAAGATAAGCATAGAGGGTAGGGCAAGCGACACACGCCACTCTTGAATCAACGCCATCGGAAAGAGCAATAACCTCTTCAGCAACCGTCTTTGCAGTTTCTGCATCGTACCAGAACTGACTCAGTCTCCAATCTTCGGATACGAGAGAAACCTCAGAGTCCCCGGCGTCGGAATGACTCTGCTCCGTGGAGAGGAATTCTTGGAGAGCGGCGAGAGCGTAGGAGCTTAGAACCGGTGCATCGTCGTCTTCGAGAGGAGGTAAGGAGGACTCACTGAGTTCGTTCACCGAGTTAGGGTTTAACTCAAGTTGCTCCTCCATGTTTGTGTTGTGACCGTTCAATCGACCAAAAAATTGTCCTTAAGTTTTAAAATAGAATTTTAAAACTAAATCACTAAAAATAGAATGACTAGAACAACTGAATTTTAAAACGACAACTAATGTTCTGCCCAATGTAAATGTTTTTTTAGCATCTCATCAGAGTCCATCTAAAAACCTTTCTTAGTATTTTTTTTTTTAAAAATAAACATACGTTACGGAGGTGTAAATACTCATATCAATTAAATTTAGGCTAAATTTTTCTTTATGTCTATTTTTGGATCCATCTTGATTCCTCAATTTTTTAAATAAAAAAAAAGAAATTATTGTTTCATCCCTTATCTTTCCAAAACGTTTTATGTTGGTCTCAAGTGTCATTTTGGCTCATACGGCATTAGTCTTTGTACTCATGGCACCTTAGTGCATGTTTAATTTCACGTCCACTCTTGTAATATCATGTCTCAATGTAGTTTTCACCGTGATTTCTTGAAACTAGAAATTCAAGTTTCTCATTAAACGTATATTTGGTGAAACTCTACCGTGGAAACAAACAGACATTTAGTATGGGTGGTCATCTTCTTTGTTTTATTTTTCACTAACATTTTTGGAAATATTGATTTCTGCGAATTTATGGAACCCTAAATCGAATTTAAGGTAAAACATTCATTTATCTTCAATTCATATATGTTGAAACTGTGATTGCCATCAACAATGAGTTTTGCACGTTGTTCATCCACTACGAAACAGAAGACCCATAGGAAGTTATGATTCTAATGTGTGATGGAAACCAACATGTCATTGTGGAGACATAGTCGTTCTTCGTAGAGCAACAACAAATAGCAAGTTTGCCAAATAATTTTGGGGTTATCCACATTTTAAAGTTAGTTTTCTCTGTCTTTTAAATCCAAATATAACATTGTACTTTGGTTATTTGGATTATATAGGAAACTACTCAAGCTAGTTGTGATTTTTTTTACTGGTTCTATGAAGATGTGGGAGCGAGAAAGATCAATTTTTGATGAAGTAAAAGCATAAGTTGGAAAAGGTAACAAAGGAACTTGAGACAGCAAAAACGGAGAGGTTCAATAGATGAGGGTTACAACTGAGTAATAAAATGCAGAACTATTGGAACTTAAAAAACAAATGAAGAACATTGTCAATTGGAATAAATTTTTGAAGTTATTGTTATTTGTTGTTTTCATTGTAACATTTTTAGGATGTTTTAATCTTGGTTCAATCTATAACATGTTGTGCATTGTTATGAATTCTCTTGTAATGGTTCAGTTTGTAACATGTTGTGTCATTTTGTATCATTTCCTATAAGTTGGTAAAAGTTTGTAACATGTTGTGCCATTTTGTATCAGTATGTAGCAATTTAACACAATTGGCATCAATTGGTAATACTTTGTGCCCTTTTATTTCATTTTGTATCATTATTTAGTTGGTAACAATTTTACTAGGAATGTGTTATACATAAGGTTCAATCTGTCTTCACATTAGAATTTGATCAACATGTCTTTATACCAGAATTTGTTCAACATGGCAGGTTTTAATTACATACATAAGGTTCAACATAATAGCTTTTTCAACATAGGCATTATGTCAACATTATACATAAGGTTCAAAAGATAAGCATTATGCTAACAAAATACTTAAGGTTAAAAAAAATCATTATGCCAACATAAGGTGCAAAAGAAAGGCATTATGCCAATAATATATAGGCAGTCGAGCTCAAAAGTCAAGTCCACCTCACATCAGTCCGTCAATTTTTTTTTTATTTCACAATTTGATTTACTACATAATTTAGAAAAAAAATATTGTTAACAAAGAGGTCAACAAAAGAAATTTTTTAACGACGCATAATAAAACTTCAACATGTATTAAGTCCAAATAATTCAAAAAATTCAAAAAATAAAATAGAAAAAGACTAATTACAATAAAAAAACAAAATAAGCTCTAGCACGGTAAAAAAAAAATATCTAAATAAATAAATAAATAATACATATCATCTTAATCCTATTTAAGAACTAACTTTTAAAAGAACTGAATTTAGAATTTACACAACCAACAATGATAACAATTACACTGCATAAAATAGTAGTGCATAAAATATCAACATCGAACTTTGTCACTGTTTATATCATATAGGCTCTTATATCGACTAATTCCTTAATAGTTAAATTCTAAATTTATCACACGTATACACTAATCAAATTCTTCATTTTCTTAAAATCAACATCTATTCTAAAGAAAACATATGAGTTAATGTATTGACAACTTATAATTATGCATGTCATATAATTGTTCTTTTATTTCAAGTTTTTCCAATCAATGTGAGTATTAGAAAGTTATAGAAAGAACAATGCAATTATAATACAATCGGTTTGTATAATAATTTATAATATAATTCAATCAATATAATCCTAAGAGAATAGTGTTGTTTTTATTATTAAAGTTGTTTTAATTCTAAATAAAAAATAAAAAGTTTAGATGGGGCGGGACAACTTAAGGTACCAAGCCGAAAACTTAATCCAACCCGCCAAAAATGACGGGTCAAACGGCCAACTCAACGAACCCGAACCGTTTTGCCACCCTAGTTTCAAGTTCTATTTCCAGACAACATGGTTTATTCTTTCATGTTAATCTCTTTGATCTGTTGGAGAATCATAGTACCGGAACAATAACATATTGTGGAAAAAAATAGCATTGCTTATATAATGTTAGTCCCACATTTGATTTATTAGAATTATATTCATAATTTATATAGCTTAGTCAAACAGTAGGAAGTGTCTACTTAGAGCATAAATATTTGGGGTAGTATTTGCCTACATGTACCACTCTTGTCAGAATGGTATGGATAATTGTATTCAAATGCATGATATAAGAAAGTCACCATGGTCAAATAATACTACGGTATCTTAAGTTTTTTCTTTATATTTTACAAAGATTGAATCTTATATAATAGAGTTGGTGGGACCCAATTTAAACTTTTGTATAAATGGTATGGATATTTACAAATACTAAAGTGGCTTAAAATTAAATGGGACCCATTTAAGACACCAAAATAAGTATCATGGATATTGATGCTCTTATGGGTTCAGAAGAAACCATGCATATTGGGTCACGAGCCCATAAATATTTATTTTAAAAGTTTGTATGAATTAATAAGTATTTCAAAATAAACTTAATTAAAATTGTTAATTTTTAATTTATCTATAAAAGATATTAATTAATAAATAAGTCTAATCATTAATGCCATGTCATTAAAAATAATATATAATAATATTTTTGTCCTAATCATCATTGTCATGTCAATAAAACTGAAGGGGTATGAAATCTCATATGAGGTAAAACTTAGGGACTAAAAAATTGATTTTTAAAATGGAAGGACTAAAA
The DNA here is from genome assembly GCA_021764765.1 of Vicia sativa. Lineage (NCBI taxonomy): Eukaryota > Viridiplantae > Streptophyta > Magnoliopsida > Fabales > Fabaceae > Vicia > Vicia sativa. The sequence goes on from CM038797.1 coordinate 13,893,068, forward strand.
TTTTAAAAAAAAAAAACTTGAAAATAGGAGGACTAAAAGTACATTTAAATTAAAACATTTTAAGGATGGAGAAGGTAGGTATGGTGGTTTTGATTCTGAGAAGGTTTAAAGTTTTAGAGATTTCGAAAGAAGAATATGAAATGTAATGAAGGTAAAAATGCAAAATGCAAATTATATAATGAAAGATTGTATTATAGGGATTTAATGAAATGAAGACATTAATGGATGTCACTAAAACATTTGTCACTTAATTTGATTCATGGTATAAGTGAATTGAGTTAAAGATTATTGTTTATGAGTCTATACAAAGACTTTGTAAGTTGATTGACACAGTAAAATAATTATTAAAAAAATTGTTGAAAATAAGTCCTCCCTAATATTTGATTTAATGATAACAAATCATGTAATTGTTTTGCATACAATTAGCACAACAGAGTTACAGTGAGGAATAAGTTAATTATAAGGATTTATAAAACTCTAGAAGGTTATATTAGAACCATATGCTGAATTGTAACTGAGTCTAACCCACTCAGATCGATCTGTTCAAATTATATATTCTATTGTATTCAATATTCATTTTCTATTAAATAGAATAACAAAACTACAATTTATATGTATTCTAACAAACTTAAGATGAAAAGTTATTCAGAATTTCCACTTATATATTAATCACAAGCATCCCTTTATCAAAATAATATCATGGTCATCAAGAACCTTGTCCAACGTTATCATGATTCTTTTTAACTCCTTGGATAGTTAAGGTAACATACCACTGGCTCCTCAGGTGGAGAAATTGGTATAGACCTAGAAATAGTGTGTATGGAATTGTCGTTAACATTCCTACTAATTATGTGGTTCATCTAGTCATTGTTTGCTTAACCTGCTTGTAAATGGTGGTGTTGGTTTATCCATATATTTGAGGTTATATACATACCATGGGTGCATATAGTGTATGATAGCTTACACCACTGATTATCTTTTTCTGTAAATGATTTAACTACGGGAGAATCTTCGTCCTTTAATTGTGAGTTCCTTAACTACTCCAAAATGTATTAGTACGGGCTTCGGAACTTGAACTACTAGCCTAAAAAATGCATCATTAAGCAACAAGTATATAAAATGCATAAAATAGATTTGATTGATTAGATGGTGTTTAAAATTTTACATAGTAGGGTATTTATATAGGAAATTATCTTATTGGCGATAACATTATGGTCCATAGAAAATGTGTAGTATTTATGAAAATAGTGTGTGATTGTGCCCCTCCGTTTTTGGAATCCTTGGAACCCCAAATTTAGTCTTAATCTTATATTTGTATGCATGTTATTTTGACTATGCCAATAGATGAATCCTTCCTAACTTATGGTTCCACAATTTTCTTCTTATATGGTTAGTAATGCTATAGTTATGTAAGATGGCCATAGAGCCCAACTATATAGTCCTATTTTGATTTTGATTAAGTATATATTCAATTGACTTATGTTGAGATAAAACTATAATCGCCTGACTTTTCTCTGGTTAGGGGACCACCAACTAACCCTAAAAATATGGTGATTCTAAATGGTCACATAAAAAAGTTCCTAGATAGTATAAATATTTAAACTATGATCGCCAAAAAAAATTGAAACAAATAAAAAGTTATTGTGAATGTTTGTCAATGCAGTGGTTTTACACATAACCTCGTGGAGATAATGAAGATATTAGAGTTGTTAATGGTACGGTTCATGAAGAAAATTGAACCAAACTGAATCAAACTATAGTAAAGGTTCATTTGAACTAAACCTAACCGTTTCATTTTACTTAGAGCTGAACCAAACCAAAAATATTGATTTGGTATATTATTTCAAAATTCAGAACTGTACCGAACCGTTAAATATCAATGTTGCCAACAAGAAAGTCTGGATGAGGATGATGTCCCCTAAAGGATCACAGTCTCATATACCCTTACTGTTAGATGAGTATATTTGGTCAAGATACTGCTTGAAAGTAATATTTAGAATGCAAAACAAGTGTTTTGGCTTAGTTATTTTGGGGTTAAGTAGTTTTGATAATGTTTCTAAAGAATTCTTGTATTATTTCGAGTGTCTAGATATTTCTTAGGGTTGTATTATTTTCTAGAATAATCTTATGATCTCTAGGGTTGAAAACTCTCTAAAATTAGTGTGTCTAGAGTTCTCCTTATAGTACTATAAATAGATATGTAATCTCACACATTTACATCAAACAAAAATATAAAATTCTCTCCTCCATAAAGAATTCTCGTACTTATCAAATTTCTAGTCAAACCTTTAATATTCCCACACTTTTTCAAGTTTCTAGTCAAACCTTTAATATTCCCACACACTTTTCCTAAACATAAAAGGCCTTATTTAAAACAAAGTAGTAGGGATGGCAACGGGTAGGGTCGGGTGCGGGTTTCACACTACCCACACCCGCACCCGAAAGCATCACCCGAACCCGAACCCAAACCCGAAGGCTATTCGGGTGACAAAATAACACCCGCGCCCGCACCCGTTGGGTTCGGGTTTTTTCACCCAAACCCAAACCCGAACAAAAAAAAAATACAATTAAAATAAGGTCTCTTTACTTTGTCTTCAAGAAAATGCAATCACAATTATCTTAACATAGTCTTCAACATCTTAACATTACAATTAAAAATAAATTCTACAATCAAATTACAACTTTTCAACAACAACAAGCTAATAATATTACAACTTTCTTGTGTAAGATTAAATGTTCCTTCCGGCTGCGCTGCGGAGTTGTGTTCACTTGATCTATTTTACCTATTACAAAGAAAATATATTTCACATGTTAAGAAACACTAATAGATATTATCATCATAATTTTAAAATTGTAATAACAAACATGTGAAACTTAAAACATATAAAACATGTAAATTAATTCTTGCAAATTAGTCGGGGCAACAATGTTGGAAGATAGAAACAACAATACTCACCATGTTAACGTATAGAAACAACAACTTCTAATCTTCAAAGTGGTAACCCAAACAACCTTCCATCAACTCAGTTGTATTAACAAATAAATTGAAGTTAAATAAAACACTAAAGCTTAAAACTTCTACACCAAATGAAGTACAAAATACCTTCATCGTCTGACTCCATTTCATTCAACACAGTAGCAATTTCTTCTGCAACTCTAAAACTTCCTATATATATATATATATATATATATATTATATAACAAGAGAAATTAGTAATATATTATTTGCCAATGACATACCAAAGTAGTAATACATTATATAACAAGAAAATTAAGGTAGAAAGTAAAAATAATTCGACAATGACATACCGTTATTCTCAGCAGCCCATAGCCAACTCCTAGCACACATCAAAGCCTCTACGGTAGTCCAGTTAAGTCGGCTACGATGAGGACTCAATATTTTACCACTATTACTGAAGGCCGATTCAGAAGCTACTGTAGAGATAGGAATAGCTAACACATCTCTTGCAATTGCTTGAAGTGTTGGATACACAACTCCATTTACCTTCCACCAATTCAAAATGTCAAATTCGAGTATTTTTATAATGGCTCCTTCAAATAATGATCTAACTCATACTTAACACTTGAACTTGAGTCTTGACAGCAAATCGTCTCAACGTATGCATCAAATTCACCTCCATCAACAAGAGCGGTTATACCAATGGATGGAGCGATGGGTTGTGCATCTCTAAGTTTAATCTGTTGATAATCATTGAGCAAGTCATAACACATGTCTTTGATTCTACTAACTTGTGCACTTGATTCTTCTCCATACAACTTAGGAAACCAGAAATTAAGTACAACCATCTTCTTCCTAGGATCCAAAACTGCAGCAACTCCCATCATATCATGAACACCACTCCAATAATTTTGAAATTTTTCCATCATTCTTGTGGCCATCATCTCAATAATTGAATTGGAGGACTTCTTCCATTCCTCTATTGCCAACTTAATCTTACAAATCTTAGGAAAGTACAAGTTGGCAGTTGGATATTTTGTACCAGAAATCAACTCAGTTACTTCATTAAATAATTTTAAGCACCCACAAACATCTTTAGCAAATTGCCACTGTGAATTAGTTGGAAGACAAGTGTACAAAGACTCACGTTGCTTCAACCGAATAAATACATCCTTTTACTCTATGGCAATATCAAGCATCTTATATGTGCTATTCCATCTTGTTGGACAATCTAGAGCTAACTTTCTAGTGCAAATCATTCTCAATTGTCTAGCGGTATCTTCAAATTTTTCATGCCTTTTAGGTGTAGCACTCCAAAATCCTACACTATCCCGAATATTTTCTATGCCATCTTTAATCACTTGTAGCCCCTCCGAACAATTAAATTTAGGATGTGCACAACAACGCATATGTAACAAAGACCGTCCTTATTAAACATTCCAACGACAACTTATCCTTAATTTTCCTAATCATTGAGTCATTTGTGCTACAATTATCTAAAGTAATCGTAGAAAGCTTTGAATCAATGTTCGATCCATTAAACAATTAACAAGTGCTTGACAAGTCTTTCACTAGTGTGAGGGGCTGGAACATAAATGAACCTAACATAATATTTACAAAAAACAAGTCTTTCACTTATTGTCATTAAGAACAAAAAAAAAAGATACAATTAAATTATAAAATATAAACATTGTTACCTCAAGATTCGACTCTGTAAAGTCCACGAGCCATCAATATAGTGAGCCGTAACCGCCATATACCCTTTTTTTTGGTTGCTTGAAGTCCACATATCTGTGGTAATTGTCACTCTTCCTTCATGGTTATCTAACATCTTCATAGCACATTTTTTCTCAAAATCATAAACTTTCAATACCTCCTTCTTAATTGTGTTTCGAGTAGGAACTTTAAACAATGGTTGGAGAGAAACAAAGACTCTTCTAAGACCAATGTGATCCACAATTGATAGTGGATAATCGTGCATAATAATAGCTTGAGAATCAACTTCTTCACATTACGGATCATAAGTTCCAATTCCCAACTCTTGCTTTCCTTCTGAGATAGCCGGCAGGAGAAATGGTTGTCCTTTGTCATGGTTTCTAGTCTTGATCTTTTTTTGAATACAACTCAAGAGATGTCCTTTCAAGTGATTTGTCCCATTCTTTGAAGTGCCACTAAGTTGTTTTTACACGGATGCATTCACCTTATCTTTTCCATTCACTTTCATCTTTTTAAATTCTTGCCACACATTACTTCTAAGTTTCTTTGATGGAGGTTCTAAACTTGTATCAATTTCTTCTTGTTGCCCAATATCAGGTTCAGGTGTCGGATTTGGATTAGAAGATACCTCCTAAGTTGGACATGTACTTTCTTGTGTAGGATTACATGCTCCTTCTGGTTCCGAGGTTGTGTTCACTTGATCCATTTTACCTACTACAAACAACAAGAAAATTCATAAACAATTGTATAAAAAATTGATGGTGTTGAATTAAAAATGAGAGAAAACAATTGGTGATATGTGAATGTGATGGGGATGCTTGGTTTGAGTAGTTGTGCTATGTGAATGTGATGCCAGTTCAGCTATGACTTTGGCGCCATGATGTTGATATAACCTTTCCAATTTTTTCTTGGATATCATAAATAAACCTCAACATTTACCCTTAATTTTGTCTCACCCAGTCACAGTTCTACTGTCTGGATTTTGTACTATGTTTTGCTATATATAACATATCTCTCTTTTTTTGTTTGTTATAATATAGAATAATAGAGAACTTTTAAATAAATGTTGTGCAAGTAAAACTAACTACTAACTATGCTAATAAAATTTAGAACAAGGTTATGTTGAGCTGAAAAAACACCTTCTGTTTCTTTTTACTGAGATTAACTTTTACAGCTCAATTTTCATAGTCCTACATTAAGTCTCATTTCATTTCTTAATTACTTTCATCTTATTTCACAAAAAAATTAATGTCCATACATCAAATTCACCATTAAGTCCAAGGAACAATGACTTTGAATGCAGTATCAAATTCACATGTCTTACCAAAAAGACTATTGCACCTATGGTTTACTTTACTTGTCATGCTTTTCAGTCACATGATATCTGCCTAAACAATAGTATGAAAAATTATCTTAGATTTTGTGGTTGAGCTCTTAAATCAAATAGTGTTTTTTTACACCTGTATATAAGATTTCTTGCAGGGTAAAACTTAAACCATGGATAACTAACTAAATGTTTGTTGGGTCGGTTTAGAATTATGTTAGAATTAGTTTCATGTGTCAGCAAAAACTATCAAATAGTTTACTATTAGTTATACCAAAGTAGATAGATAGATATGCATGCATCACCAAAAGGTCAAATAATGTTCATCACAAATTAGTTTGTGAATAGACTTAGACATGTACAGACTATGTTTCCTTATTCAAAACTTGAGTTAATTTTTTTTTGAAAGGCATACCTTTTTTTTCTCTTCTCCAAGAATAGAAGAAGTGGAGCTTTTCTAGCAATTTGGATATCTGCAAATAAATTAAATTTCTGATCTGATAAATATAAAATTTCATGCATAGTACAAAAAACATTTCTTGTATTTGGGAAAACTGTAGTAACAAAAACCTGATCTAATTGTATAGGTCACTCGTCATATTCTTTTACATGATTCCGTCACATTTATATCTGCGTTTATGACTACGAAGAATTTGGTGAAACTTCTCCCATTCCTAAAACCGTTGTGAAAATCATCGCTTTGAGGGCAGTCTTGGAAGCTTATCTCCCTCAAATTGCACTCATAGTTTTCTTGGCTATGTTACCTAAGTTGCTTATGTTTTGTCTAGATTAGGGCATTCCAACCGAAAGCCATGTGGTCGTACGCTCGAAAATACTCTTATTTTACGGTGTTGAACGTTTTGAGGTGAAACAAGCTTGGGCTCCTGGAGATCTTTCTTACACAACAAGAATTCCAAGTGACATGCTTATTGTCACAATTGTTTTTTGTTACTACAGTTTTCCCAAACATTGAACCCTCCAACTAATTGCATTTCATGAAAATGTAAATTACTTAGCAGCATAGTCATAAGAAGCACTTAATATGTATTACTTTATTTACCTGTGAAGGTGTGACAGTAGAATCAATTTCTTCTAGTGGAATTTGTTGATCCACTGATTGTTCATTCCTCGGAGCCTATAACAAGAACACAAACATAAGCCATTTTGAACCATTCAAAACAACAAAGATATACTACCATCAACAAAAAATAATGCAAAACATTCAATCCTTATTCATACAGAATCATGAAAATGCTATCATTATCATATATCAACACAAAATCCTCATTGATACAGAATCTTTATTTTTACTAACCAATTACACAAAATCATGTCATACTATTATCATGGTATATCAAGACAAAAGAGTAAAAATACTAGACATTTTCACCCTCAAATGACCCATCTTCAATCCTATTATCACCACCAAGATTAAGACCCATCATCATAGTTTCAACCAAAACACGAGGATCGTTGTAATTTTAACTTGAACTATACCCTTAAATTCTGCTATCCTGCTATCACTGATTCTTGAACTGCTCAGAAGTGGTTGGGGGTTGATTCAACCGGAGAAATTAGACAGAGGAAGTTTACCTTTGACAGATAGTAGACCTTGACTGGACGCGGTCAAGCAATTTTCGCAAATGGAGATTGAGATTTGTAGTAGTAGTCGCGCCGCCGGTGGGTGAGGGAGGAGACGGAGTAGCCGCGCCGGTGGGTGAGGAAGGAGACGGATGATGTGGACGTGGTAGACGCGCCGCCGGTGGGTAAGGATTGAGGAAGGAGACGATGAGATTGAACTATTGAAGTGAAAAAGAAAAATAAACCCTACATTTTAGGGATAGTTATGTAATTTAACATATAAGCGGGTGTGGTTTCGAGTTTCGGGTGCGGGTTTAAGCTATCCCAAACCCGCACCCGAAATATCGGGTGGCACCCAAACCCAATCAATTCGGGTTTCACCCGTTGATTCGGGTGCGGGTGCGGGTGGGGCCCGCGGGTTTGGGTCTGCTTGCCATCCCTACAAAGTAGTATGAGCTTCAAAGTCTTCAACAGATGGCAAATGCAAGTTTCTCTTTCCAAATATCTATGCTCACAAAGAACAACTATGACAATAATGAAGGTAGGAGCTCAAGATGTGTGTAATATCATTAAAAAAGGTTTCAAGGAGCAAGATAGATCGTCATTAAGCCAAGGAATAAGGGAAATATTGAAGGAGTCAAGAGAGACAAGAAAGTTATTTTTCTCATTTATCTAACTTGCAACAAAAGAGTTGAGTAGGTAAAACAGATTCGTCTTGTGATCATGTTAGATTTGAAAGTAGTAAGCAAAAGCCGGAAAAAATTATGATTGTTTGGCTCAACAAGTATAAAATCTCGAGTAAAAAAATTATTGCAAGACTTGTAGGGCTTTACATGTGTAAAAACTACTTTCAGGGGTAATACCTTCCCAGCAGGTGCAGCACTCTGCATATTCGACAATTTCAAAGATCTAGTTGAAGAAGCCTCAGAAGGGAAGGAAGGATTCAGGTCTCAAGGATAAAATTAATATCGCTAATAAGTTGTTTACTGAAGGTTGTTAGACCAGATATTCCTAGGCTCAAACTTTCCGAACACAATTGTTATAGTGTAGCATGAGTATCTGGAACTTCGAAAAACTTTCTTGAAGCAACTGATAGTAGCATGAGGATATGGTACTAGGATAACTTTTTTGAAGGTACATAAAGATTCTTGTATAAAAGATTGAAATGTAAACACATATATTCACAATTTAAGCATGTCACATGGTTAAGCATAACTGAGAAATTATGTGGTAGAAACACTATACCATAATTCAAATTATCAAATTATAATTTATGAATTGCTAATCAAACACATCATGGTCTTCAAAAACAGATTTTAAGTTTAAGGAACAAAATTACTCATTATGTACGCAAGCAAAAGGCTGTGAAACTAAAGTCAAAAACACATGATTAAATAAGATACATCGATAAACCAAAATCTTCTCACTACTGTCACAAACTGCTTAACGATTTGCCTTGGCAACTCTCTCAATCTCATCTTTCTTCTTGATTGCATAACTGAAACAAAATATAATATTTATTGTTCAGCAAGTCAAAAAATAAACTAAATGGAAGAAAAAGTTAAACTCGTCAAAAAAAATACCTGTTTGATGAGCCTTTGGCTGCATTAATAAGTTCATCAGCCAAACATTCAGCAATTGTCTTAATATTTCTGAATGCAGCTTCACGTGCACCAGTAGTGAGAAGATAGATGGCTTGATTAACACGGCGAAGAGGTGAGATATCCACTGCCTGTCTTCTCACAACTCCAGCAGAACCAATTCGAGTAGCATCTTCCCGGGGACCACTGACCAAAACAAACAAGTTTGTAGATAACAAATCAGTTGTATTCTTTCTTGAAGTAAATACTCAGGTGATTATTGATGTTGATTTAATAAAAAGAACAATCAAATAATGTAAATTACTATAAGAACAATCACGATTTTTATATATTAAAGGAGAATGATCAGATAGAGCTAATACAAAACAGCCATCATTCAGGCAATCAAACCAATAGGGAAATAACCAATCATCATGTCATTCTCCAATTCTGATTGTTAGTGTTATATGCTTTAAAACCAAAGTAGATTTAACATTAAACACATCAAATACAGCCATAACCAATTAGTAGGATACCATAAAACATTGTTTGCTTGAATAATGTAGAGTGAAGGGTTTATTTTGAAAACAAAAAACAAAATACACATCTTACTATTACTAGAAAATTAAAATAAACTGCAAGTAGGGAGAATGATCAGATAGAGCTAATACAAAAATGCCATCATATAGGCAATCAAACCAATAGGGAAATAACCAATCATCATGTCATTCTCCAACTCTGGTTGTATTTTACATTAAAACAAGTCTAATAGATTCATAACCCATGAGCTGTAATATATAAAGTTGGCATTGCTCAAAAAAAAATATGTAAAGGATTCACTTTAAAAATAAAATGGAAAAAATTTATTAATTAAAAAATTGTAATAAACTAAGACGGAGAATGATCAGATAGAGCTAATACAAAAATGCCATCATCCAGGCAATCAAACCAATAGGGAAATAACCAATCATCACATCATTCTCCAACTATGATCATCACTGTAATTTGCTTTAAAACCACAGTAGATTTAACATTAAACACATCTAAAATACAGTCGTAACCCATACGCAGTAATCTACCACATAAGTTGGAATGCTCTATATAGGTGAAAACCAGAAGTGGTAGGATATCACAAAAAGTGACATGTTTTAACAACATTTGAAGTAAAAGGTTCATTTTTACATTAAAAAAACAAACATTCTGTTAAAATATTAGGAGAATGGTCAGACATGATACCAATTGCATCATTTAGATTATCAAACCAATAGGGAAACAAATATTCATCACTCCATCCTCCAAATCAAACCAAACAAACAAAACAAATTCCCTACAATACTTACAAAACAAATGTGAACATTCATCAAATTCAAGTTTCAGAATACATTAAAACATATAACAAAAACTCCAAAATATACCTGTTAACAACAGCATCAACGATGACCTGAATCGGGTTCTGGTCAGTTAGCAAATGAATAATTTCCATGGCATGCTTGATGATCCCAACAGCCTTCAGCTTCTTTCCATTGTTCCTACCGTGCATCATGAGAGAGTTTGTGAGTCTCTCAACAATGGGACACTGAGCCTTTCTAAACCTCTTAACAGAGTATCTACCAGCAGTGTGAGGAACGTATGTGGCATGTTTGGTTGCCGCAACTCCAATGTAATCACTCAATGACACATCAGAGAGCTAAAACACCACAACAAACAAAATCAATATCAGAAATTTGTAACAATTAATAAAACCCTAAACGGAAAACCAAATCAACCCAATTTGTTCAAATTACCTGGACGTCATCGAAGCTCCAGCGGTTGAAGAGCTTGACTTCAATCTGTGAGGGATCTGAAACAACATCAACAACGGGCTCTGGAACAACAACTTCCGCCATGGCTGCATAAAAATCAACAACCAAAGTTAGTTAACGAAATCTAAAGAGGAATAATAGAGATAAGGAATAGAGATGGAGTAAACAACGAACTTGCTTTGTGAGAATGTGGTGTACGAGGCAACCAAATCACACGCTGGAGAGGAAGTGAAGGTGTGTCAAAAACCCTAGATCAGGGATGAAGTTATAAATGATCCAAACCCTAGATAAAACAATATGGGCCGGCCCAGTAGTTTTATTTGCTTCTTAAAAGAAATCAATATTTGAACCCTATGTTTTTCTTAGGATTTCTTATCCCATTCTATATAGGTGAAAAGCACTCTTACCCTCATCTAACCTATCAAAACTTAAATAATGTAAGAAACGTATTGGAGATACAACCTCGGTAATTCTTATATATAAATCGTATATGCACTTTCGATTTTTCAGCGAGACCAAAAACTTAAAACAGCAATGTTCATGAGACACTTTCATCATGAACATTTCAAAAATGACCAAAAACTCTCCAAAAATCACCACACTCTCAATCTCATTTTTCACTCAAAATTCACATTCTTGTGGTGCATTATATCAAAAGGAGCTAAAGGAAATTAAATTTAAGGTAAATTTTTCTCATTTCAATCTACATTAACTACATTAATATGTTCTTTGTATTAAAAAATGTCATGTTAAAACTAGAAGTATATGTCTGGTTTACAAATAAATGTAACCGAAAATGTACTTTTGGTTCTTGTAACTGCTATTTCCAGCAACTTCAGTTTTCTTATTTACCTAGGATATTTCTTAGTTTAATCTCTTTTTACATATTAGGTATGGTGCATCCCGATAGTATTCTCAAAGCTATTATGTCTCAATGTGTTTCTCCTAGTCTTTGCGAAGGTGTTTCTCTTATTGTGTCTTAAGGTGTTTCGTTTATTGTTGTTTCGCATATTACTATCAAGGCGGTCGATGTACAGAAGCATTTTACAAATGAACAAGAATTTGAATCTCGAGATGTTATGATGCAGTAAATTCGTACAGAGGCCACCAAATGAGGCTTTGGTGTTGTGATAGGAATGTCAGATAGTGGTTTGTATCGAAAACTTGCATTTGTGATATTGACATGTGAAAAAAGTGGAATACATAGGCGGCCTATAAAGAAATTCAAATGATATAATACTGGTTCAAGAAAATGTGAGTGTCCATTTAAGTTACGTGGGTATCGGTTGACAAATAATAACTGGATGTTCAATGTCATAAGTGGGTTACATAATCATGATTTAAGTACAAAGTTGGTTTGTCATTCAATTGCATGTCGCCTCTTGGAAGAAGAGAAGGAATGTGTGTCTGACATAACACTAAATTTGGTCCCTCAAAAAAATATACTTGCAACGTTGAAACACAGAAGACCCGAGAATATTCCAAATACTAGGCAAGTTTACAATCAACGCTACCAAACAAAATTGGCGCTTAGAGGGGATCGAACTAAAATGCAACAACTCTTGAAGCTTTTAGATGATAATAACTATGTTTGTAGGCACCAGAGATGTGAGGATGGAGTAATGGTAAGATTTATATATATATATATATATATATATATATATATATATATATATATATATGGACTTATAATGATTCCATTAAATTGTTCAATATGTTTCCTACCGTGCTTATAATTGACTCGACGTACAAGACCAACAAGTACAGGTTGCCATTGTTGGAAATTGTTGGTGTTACATTGACTGAAATGACATATTACATTGGTTTCGCATTTCTAGAGTGCAAAAAAGATGACAATTCGCATGGGCTTTAGAGGTTTGTCGGTCAATGTTAAAAAACCAAAAAAACATATTGAAAGTCATTATTACCGGCCGAGATGCAGCATTGATGAATTGAGTTGCGAAAGTGTTTCTGAGTTCTTCCGTATTACTTTGTACGTATCATATTACAAAAAATGTGAGGAGTTAGGTAAAACATGCGGTAGGGATGGGTCAGATTGAGGTTGAAGAGGGAAAACTAGTTAAATCAGGCGTTGTTGTGTAGAAAATTATGGTTGCTTGGAATGTTATCATAAATGCATCTACCAAATATTTATATATTGATGTTTTTATACATTTCAGGAAGGTGTGTGATAAATATCCCAATCTGTTAAAATATGTTGAGACTACAATTTTGGATCAGGTGAAGGAGAAGATTGTTTGTGCATGGATATATCAGGTTATGCATCTGGGAAATACAACAACAAACCGAGTTGAGTCAGCTCATGCATGTCTGGAGAATTGGTTTGGAAATAACAAGGGTGATTTGTGTACGGGTTAGAAATCAGTGAACCAAATGATACTTAACCAGCATAATAAAATGCAAACATCATTTGGTTGTAGTATCACAGTGTTGGAACACAAGTTCCCAAACAACTTTCTCTATTCTTAGTTGGTTGGCAACATATCATAATCAACTCTTAATTTCATATTTTATGAAGCCAAACGAGACTCTAGTTTAGGCTCTGATACATCTAAGTGTGGTTGCATAATTGTGAATACACATGGTCTCTTATGTGCTTTTGTCATATCTAAGAAGGTGAAAAGTGACAGCCCGATAACAATGGACGAGGTACATAGTCATTAGAAGAGCTTGAGCTTTGAAGATATGGTACAACGGAAGAGGGAAATTCAAGTATAATAAACTTGATAGAATGGTAAGTGATACAAGAAAGATTTAAGAAAGGCGATGACAACACAAAACTCCACATCAATGAGCAATTGAGGGAAATCATATTTCTAGAGACTACCGATTTGAAACCACCGTCTCAACTGGTTAAAACAAAAGGAGTGCCAAAAAAGGTCAAACCTACACCAAGTGAAAATTCTACTATGAGAAGCTCGTTGTATTTGGAACATGGTGGCAAAAATCTTCCCGATTCACCGACACTGAAATCTCAGAAAAAGGTCTTCAAAGGTTCTCGCATAATCAAACCTCAAACTTCACTGCATCCACCAAAAATACCATTCATTGAGGAGATATTGATTTTTATGCACAATCACATTGATCATAAAGGGGGTCAGATCCTCACACACTTGTGGTTTTCCGGCTATTTCTGCTTTACTCGATAAGGGGGAGATAATCACACACTTGTTCGCCAAACTCTTATCCAAGAGTTGATGAGCCATAGATATTTGTACACACACGTTTACGGGAATGTGAATAAGTATGCACAAATTTATGACGCTCGTGTACCATTCATGGAAGCATTTGCACCGGAGAACAAATGGACGTGTTTCCCTTAGATGGGTCATCTCATTGCAAGTGCATACGAGAGGGTGTGTATTAATCTTATGAGATAGTTTCTCATAACGTTTTCTCATTGTGCATTGTTCCAACATCTAATCTCACTAATCGTATCATTTGTGTTGGGTGGGTTTCAAATCCCCGATATTGTGTTCAAGTGTATTTGAAACTGGGATGCCATATACCAACTACATCACTAGAGCGGGCGAATAATTATACAAATCAATTCGAGACTTGGTCGGACCAGTTTATTGAATAGATGCAAGAGTGGACCAAGTTGAAGAACATTAAAATTGCAAATAACAAGGAAAAGTCAAAGGGTGTATCATATGCGTATTTGTCGGAAGACAATTACTTCGGATCTTTTAAGTAGTTAAATATAACTTTGATGTATATGTCTTTTTTGTTAATGAATTATGACATGGAATATTCCCATTTTGGTAACTATATAAGTAATTAGTATATTTTTATTAAAATTGTTTTGTCTGTTTTATCTCTATTTCTGGTTTTTAATATCAACAACTTTACCAGATTTGTACTTTCGGTTTTAACTTAAGGTGTAACCGGACAAGTATTTCTGGTTTGCATTCTATCAACATATAGGATGTGTGTGGTCCAAAATATCCTCTAGCTATTATATAAGAAACTCATCTTGATAACGAGAAATCGTATCATATAATTGCTATGTTTTTAGTCCATTTTCGTACTGCATTAATCCATTTAACTCCCGATTGTTCTGAGTTTTTATGTCTTTTCACAGGTACAACATGTCTCAAGTCAAATTAGCAAAAAAAAAAGATCATATGAAGAAAGTCAACATGAAAACCAGAAGAAAGGAACAATGCTTCAAATTCTGCAGTTTTTGATGTTGTGACGGTCGTTGTAACACCCGAAAATTATTTAATTATTTAAATAAAATTATTAAGGATTTAATTATTGGAATTTATTCGAAGTTGGATTTATTAGTAGAATTATAAGGAGCACTAATTAATTTATAAATTGATTTAAGATGATTAAGTGAATTATTGGAAGTTGAGATTAATTAATGATGAATTAATTTTACTATAGAATATTATTGGAAATAATATTAGAAATAAGTGTGGATTAATAGAAATATTATTATTATTATTATTATTATTATTATTATTATTACTACTACTATTATATGTTGGATTTAATTATAAGAGATATAAAAGGAGAATTATAAGGGATTAAGTGAATAATCAGTTTGGTCGGAGAATTATTATTATTATGAGTAGAAATTAATTAATTAAAGTATTTAGTGAGTTTTATTATAATGTGAGAAATAGAATAAGAAACATTATTTAATTGGCCAATAAAATATATGATAGAATAATACTTGAATTATTAAAGGAGTAAAATAATTAATTTAATTAATAATAGAGTATGAAATAAAGGAGTATACAAAGGAAGTAATAATAAAAAAATAGGGTTTACGGGAGAAAAGAAACCAATTGAAGAAGGAGAAGGCACAAGGGCTAGGAGAGGATACCGAAAGTGCACAATCAGAACCGGAAAGTAGAAATTCGATCGGAGTTATAACCACCGTCAAATTTAAGGTAAGGGGTGGGGTTCTAACTTTCTAACCGGGTTTATGATGAATCGTATGTGGGGATGAATTTACATGAAATTATCAGTGTTTGTGTAGACCGTATGTGAATTAAATGGTTAAACTTTATATTAGTTTGCTAGTAATAATAATGAGTTATGAAAAATTGTGGCACGATTGAAGTTAGTGTTACAGTTATGGATGGATCGCAGAATGGAATGGAGACGGAGGTCTTGAGGATAGGAGACGGGCGCCCTCCAGGGTGACTAGGAGTGGAGGCGGACGCCTCCCTTTGGGGAAGAAAGGGGGTGATCATCCTAGGCTAGAGTAGGACCACTACTTGTCCTTTTTGCTGTGTTATTCGTGTAGTTTCTGTGAATTCATATTTAGCCACTTGATTAATAGGTAGTACATGTTTGATGAATCATAGTGTGTTACCTAAACCAATTAAATGTGATAGTAATTAAATGATAGTTTTGCAAGAAGTAGCAGTTGGAATAATAAGAATACTATCATTAGCAAAGGCAGTTGGTTCTAGTAACAGTACTGATGAGGATTAATAGCAGCAAGGATAAAATATAGTAACAACAATAATGTTAGATAATGGCAGAATGTTAATTAGTAGTAGAGAATGGAAATGTATTTCTGAGTAGTAATAATAATGTGTTCAATTAAATTGGCAGCATGATAATTAATTAATATTGGAAGCATGGTTGATAGTAAGTTAGCAGATTCATAATAATTAATAGTAACAATAGGATTTAAGGTAGTACCGAATTAACCGATTTAGTAAATTAAGCAGTATAATTAGTTGTCCGGAATTAATTGAAAATTGTCGGAATGATTTGTATATTTTAGTAGATGATTATGATTGTTTATTTTGTTGAATTTGTGTGAAGGTATTGTGTTGTTGATTGTGTTTGCGAATAATTAGCGATGAATATGTTGTTGTATTTTGAATTATGTGAAGTTGCAAGGTGTTTCCAGTGACGATAATTACCTCTGATTATTGGTAATAATAGTGAGATAGGCGTATGCCTTGTGAAGTGAATTTATGTTGTTATTTGCATGTTGTAGCATCGCATTTCATTTTGCATTTGTGAAGGCCTGTATTGGCGGATTTGTGAAGAAGGCTTATGCCTTGTGCCTCTGATAACTGGCAATTTAGTGAAGGGAGGTTACTCCACCGGTACCACATGCATGTGCATTGTTGAGTCTCATTCGAATTATGTCGTTGTTAATTTGTGAAGTAAATTATATGTTGTTGCTAACGAATGAAGTGGTGTTGTGTTGTTGTTGGTTGCGAATTTTATTGTGACGTGTTATTTGTATGATTTAATCCTAATATATTATTTATCATACACCTGTTTATATTGGTAGATATCTCACCCTTTCTATTTTGTTGGCCGTTACCTTTATATTGGTAACGTGCAGGTAACGAGGAGTAAGGAATTTAGTAGCCTATGGCGTCGTCGCTCTGATACGTAGCACTCGGGGGATTAAACGCATGTTTTGATTTTATATTACTTCCGTTGAAATTGTTGCATGTTAATACTTGAGAATTGTTCCTTGAATTAAGTTGTTATGAAAGATGCTATATTTCGTTTGGAGTTTTGAAATATTATAAATCCGCTGCGTAGTTTTTGAATAAATATGAAGTAATTTTGAAGACTAATTAATTGTTATAATTTCGTTGGATTAAAACGTGTTATGTATCCATTATGACATGCCTCTATGATGACGGTTTTGAACGATGAATGTAATGCCTCATTTGTTGTAATTTTCCGCACTCTGATTTTCATATAAACGTTGGGTAGAATTTGGGTGTTACATTAGTGGTATCAGAGCAGTCGGTCTGTCCGGCCAGTGTTGTCTAACGTTGTTTATTTCCTCTGTATGCGACAAGTGTGTGGAACACTGTCGATACTTGTTTGTTTTCTAGTTGGTTGTTTGCAGGAATTGGTTTGAAGCTAAGTGGGGAAGAAGTTGTGCTTCTCAGAAATGTTTCGGTTGTAAGTCGTTGGTGCGATGTACTGCTTATGGAGACAGTGCAAGAATTGTTGGAGTCATTAGAAGTGCAAGAGTGTAAATGTAAGACGTCGGAGTTAGTATTTTTGGAAGGTTTTGGAAGTTGTTGAAGTATGGTACTTTTGGGTAAGTACAAGTTTTTAAAGGAACATTGTGGTAGTCGGTAACGATAGTTTATACTCTGTTATGATTGTCGGACATCTATTAACAAATTGAGCACTTGATCACCCTTAATCCATTGTTGATAGTAGATGAGATCGTATCGGATGATGTAGACTTGACTTGTTATCTTAATAGTGCATTAAGTAATGGGTGTTATGTCGTGAAGGTAGTTGCTTTCGAGTTGATGAGAATTAAGAGAGTTGTTGGTGTTTTGTGGATGAATGAACTCGGAGTATGATAATAAGGATTTTGTATAAGCATTTCAGTGTTGAAGATGTTGCTAGGATAACGATGCAATGTTGTATAAGTTGAGTACGAGCAAGTGAAAGTTGTTGTTACGTTATAAGACGTTGTTTCAAGATGTTGCCAAAATGGTTGGCGAGTTAGTAAGGATTATGTTGCAAGAGCATTGGAAGATTGATATAAGTTTTGGATTTAAGCCATGGATGGGTTGTTGTTGAATCGAAGGATTGGATGCGAGTGTGAGGTTAAGGTGGTTGTGTCGGATGGATTTTAGAGGACGAAAATATCCTAAGTGGGGGAGAGTTCTAACACCCGAAAATTATTTAATTATTTAAATAAAATTATTAAGGATTTAATTATTGGAATTTATTCGAAGTTGGATTTATCAGTAGAATTATAAGGAGCACTAATTAATTTATAAATTGATTTAAGATGATTAAGTGAATTATTGGAAGTTGAGATTAATTAATGATGAATTAATTTTACTATAGAATATTATTGGAAATAATATTAGAAATAAGTGTGGATTAATAAAAATATTATTATTATTATTATTATTATTATTATTATTATATGTTGGATTTAATTATAAGAGATATAAAAGGAGAATTATAAGGGATTAATTGAATAATCAGTTTGGTCCGAGAATTATTATTATTATGAGTAGAAATTAATTAATTAAAGTATTTAGTGAGTTTTATTATAATGTGAGAAATAGAATGAGAAACATTATTTAATTGGCCAATAAAATATATGATAGAATAATACTTGAATTATTAAAGGAGTAGAATAATTAATTTAATTAATAATAGAGTATGAAATAAAGCAGTATACAAAGGAAGTAATAATAAAAAAATAGGGTTTACGGGAGAAAAGAAACCAATTGAAGAAGGAGAAGGCACAAGAGCTAGGAGAGGATACCGAAAGTGCACAATCAGAACCGGAAAGTAGAAATTCGATCGGAGTTATAACCACCGTCAAATTTAAGGTAAGGGGTGGGGTTCTAACTTTCTAACCGGGTTTATGATGAATCGTATGTGGGGATGAATTTACATGAAATTATCAGTGTTTGTGTAGACCGTATGTGAATTAAATGGTTAAACTTTATATTAGTTTGCTAGTAATAATAATGAGTTATGAAAAATTGTGGCGCGATTGAAGTTAGTGTTACAGTTATGGATGAATCGTAGAATGGAATGGAGACGGAGGTCTTGAGGATAGGAGGCGGGCGCCCTCCAGGGTGACTAGGAGTGGAGGCGGACGCCTCCCTTTGGGGAAGAAAGGGGGTGATCATCCTAGGCTAGAGTAGGACCACTACTTGTCCTTTTTGCTGTGTTATTCGTGTAGTTTCTGTGAATTCATATTTAGCCACTTGATTAATAGGTAGTACATGTTTGATGAATCATAGTGTGTTACCTAAACCAATTAAATGTGATAGTAATTAAATGATAGTTTTGCAAGAAGTAGCAGTTGGAATAATAAGAATACTATCATTAGCAAAGGCAATTGGTTCTAGTAACAGTACTGATGAGGATTAATAGCAGCAAGGATAAAATATAGTAACAACAATAATGTTAGATAATGGCAGAATGTTAATTAGTAGTAGAGAATGGAAATGTATTTCTGAGTAGTAATAATAATGTGTTCAATTAAATTGGCAGCATGATAATTAATTAATATTGGAAGCATGGTTGATAGTAAGTTAGCAGATTCATAATAATTAATAGTAACAATAGGATTTAAGGTAGTACCGAATTAACCGATTTAGTAAATTAAGCAGTATAATTAGTTGTCCGGAATTAATTGAAAATTGTCGGAATGATTTGTATATTTTAGTAGATGATTATGATTGTTTATTTTGTTGAATTTGTGTGAAGGTATTGTGTTGTTGATTGTGTTTGCGAATAATTAGCGATGAATATGTTGTTGTATTTTGAATTATGTGAAGTTGCAGGGTGTTTCCAGTGACGATAATTACCTCTGATTATTGGTAATAATAGTGAGATAGGCGTGCCTTGTGAAGTGAATTTATGTTGTTATTTGCATGTTGTAGCATCGCATTTCATTTTGCATTTGTGAAGGAATGTATTGGCGGATTTATGAAGAAGGCTTATGCCTTGTGCCCCTGATAACTGGCAATTTAGTGAAGGGAGTTTACTCCACCGGTACCACATGCATGTGCATTGTTGAGTCTCATTTGAATTATGTCGTTGTTAATTTGTGAAGTAAATTATATGTTGTTGCTAACGAATGAAGTGGTGTTGTGTTGTTGTTGGTTGCGAATTTTATTGTGACGTGTTATTTGTGATGTGGTAATTTTGTATGATTTAATCCTAATATATTATTTATCATACACCTGTTTATATTGGTAGATATCTCACCCTTTCTATTTTGTTGGCCGTTACCTTTATATTGGTAACGTGCAGGTAACGAGGAGTAAGGAATTTAGTAGCCTATGGCGTCGTCGCTCTGATACGTAGCACTCAGGGGGATTAAACTCATGTTTTGATTTTATATTACTTCCGTTGAAATTGTTGCATGTTAATACTTGAGAATTGTTCCTTGAATTAAGTTGTTATGAAAGATGCTATATTCTGTTTGGAGTTTTGAAATATTATAAATCTGCTGCGTAGTTTTTGAATAAATATGAAGTAATTTTGAAGACTAATTAATTGTTATAATTTCGTTGGGTTAAAACATGCTATGTATCCATTATGAGATGCCTCTATGATGACGGTTTTGAACGATGAATGTAATGCCTCATTTGTTGTAATTTTCCGCACTCTGATTTTCATATAAACGTTGGGTAGAATTGGGGTATTACAGTCGTCACACATCTCTTACGAACGTAACGCGCTGCTAAGCGTCTTACGCCCGTCGCTTGGGTGTTACGACCGTAACACGCTTATTACATAAAGAATGCCCGTAACACACTTGTGGCGACCGTAACACGCTTAATCCAACTTTATGAAGAACGTGAGGTGAAGACGTGGAGATGTGGGCAACTAAAAGAAATGAGTCTTTAAATACTCCTACAATCTCTAAACCTCAACGCCCAATCTTCTTGGTTTTTCTCAACAGGTCAAATGCAAAGCCCATGTTGTTAATTTTCAACTGTCAATTTCTCATCTATAAATATGAGAAACTTCGACGAAGAAGGGGACAGAGTTTATTTTACAAAATTTCTTGCGGAAGCTCTACCGAAATTACAAACCATTTCCCAGCTTGCATTTTTTCTGTTGTTATTGCTTTTACTTCCTTTTACCATTTAATAGCCATTTCCAACATTAGGAAATTGTTATCTTAGTTCGAATTTGTTTTTAGCCCCAGACTTTGTTTCTAGTTTCGATTCTGAAGGTTCCAATCTTGCCGACTTGTGGAAGAGGGAGCGTGAGGAATAGTATTGTTATTCAGGTTTTAATCGCATTTAATTTTAAGTACAATTTGTTTATGTTAAATTACTGTTATTTATTTATGATGAATGCTTTACTGTTTTCCAATTATATTTTCTGTGTGTTTGTTTCAAATACCATGTCTAGCTAAATTTCCAGAGTCGGTATGTGATAACAGTAACTGAATGAATTAAATTGTTCCTAAGCTAAAATCCAATTAACTTAATTCATGGCTGTGACTTTTTATAATTAAAAGTCAATCTTTTTGTTACGAGAGTAAGAAAAGTAGGATAAGTTAGGATCGAGACCACGAGAGTGTGAGGTTTTAACCGGATAGCTAAAGTTAGGCATTCGATTTAAATACAGCGAGAGCGCTTTAAAACGAATTAGACTTTATTAAGTTTTCAAAGAGTATTGTCTAAACACTTATGGGCTAGCGAGAGCAGACATAGGGCTTTAGGAGTATAATCCGAGATAAGACCACGAGAGTGTGAGTTGAGGGTTTTTAAACTGATAATTTCTACAGAACCATTTAAGTTAAACATCTTTATATGCTTAGGTTCGATTAAATCCGCTTAGGTTCACTATATTACATACCGACCGCTTTATTATTATTTCCTTAATTCGATTTAGTTTTCCTCTACTTTAACTTCTAAAAACCAAACGTGACAATATCCGCCTTAGCTAAACTAGCAAACCTTTATAGCACTAGAGTGATTACAAAGTCCCTGTGGGTTCGACATCTTTTTATTACTATTGTGATAGGCTGTGCACTTGCAGTTAAGATACCGTTAGACACATTAGGTCGATCGCACATCAAGTTTTTGGCGCCGTTGTCGGGGACCTTGATTTAGTCACTAGTGCACTCATAAAGTAGCATTGTCTAGACTAAGGCAACTATTTATTTTTCCCTCTGTTGTATGCCAAATACTCGCTCCCGAAGCGAGCCTTTGCATCTACAAATCAACGATATCGAACGTTATCTCAGAGTAAGACGTCGGATTCAAGAATACTGTGATCTCAACAATCTTCCTCCGACTAAGCTTTATGATATCGCTCAAAACGATTTCGAGCTGAAACCTTCGCTTCTATCCGCCGTTCAACAAAACCAATTTTCTAGATCTCCTACTAACGACCCAAACCTGCATCTATCAATGTTTGTGCAGTACGCAGACACTATAAAAGTGAATGGTGTAAACCCCGAGGCGATACGATTGCGCCTATTTCCTTTTTCTTTAAGAGACAGAGCTCGAGCATGGATCCAATCTCTTCCTTCGAACTCAATCACCACATGGGATGAGTTGAAGAAGGTCTTTTTGGCTAGATATTTCCCACCAAGCAAAACTGCTATGCTCAGAGCCAACATCAATGGTTTCATACAAAAGATAACAAATCACTTTTCGAAGCGTGGGAACGCTATAAGGACATGATTAGACTCTGTCCTCGTCATGGTTTAGAAGAATGGATG
Organism: Vicia sativa; assembly: GCA_021764765.1. Taxonomy (NCBI): domain Eukaryota; kingdom Viridiplantae; phylum Streptophyta; class Magnoliopsida; order Fabales; family Fabaceae; genus Vicia; species Vicia sativa. The sequence continues at coordinate 13,916,238 of CM038797.1, forward strand.
ATCATTCATACGTTCTATAACGGTTTCTTGTACAACACAAGATTGACTATAGATGCTGCTGCTGGTGGCGCACTGATGGATAAACCGTATGCCGAAGCAAATCAACTTATCGAAAGCATGGCTCAGAACCATTATCAATGGGGAAGCGAAAGAGAAAATATGGAAAAAACTCAAACAAAATGTGGCATGGTTGAAGTGAATAGTCTGGATCAAGTTAACGCTAAAGTGGAAGCCCTTACCCAAAAGTTAGAAAATCTTACCACCACTCCCGCAGCTACCGTAGTTGCAGTAGCTCAAACTTGCGATCTATGTGGTCTTCAATCACATCCTGCTCCAGAATGCCCACTTCTAACAGGAGTTCCAGCTGAACAAGCGAATTACGTAGAGGGAAACCCCTATAGTAATACCTATAACCCTGGTTGGAAGAATCATCCAAACTTTTCGTATAAAAGCAACAATGCGTTATACGCACCTGGACAAGCTCCTGCCACACCACCTGGTTATCCAAAAGCTATCCCAAATCACCCTAAAAATGGACCTAATAAATCCAATTTCCCTAGGAAATCTAATCTTGAAATCATGATAGAACACTTCATTGCTTCTCAATCTCAGACTAATAAAGATGTTCTAAATCAGAATTTACATACTAATGAGCAGATTAAACAATTATCTAGTAAAGTTGATGCTTTAGCTACCCATAATAAGATGCTTGAAACTCAAATTTCACAGGTAGCTCAACAACAAGCACCTACTGCTGCCCCAGCTGGAACTTTCCTTGGTCAACCACAACCTAACCCAAAAGGACATGCTAATGCTGTGATACTGAGAAGTGGAAAAGAACTTGACGGACCTGTTGATCCAAGACTCAAAAATCCAGCCATGTACCAAAAGCAGAACAAGCCAATTGAAAATGAGAATGAACCAAAAGAAAAGGAAAACGAAAACCAAGAGGCAGTGGAGAAAGAGAAGCCTTATGTGCCTCCACCACCTTATAAACCGTCGATTCCGTACCCTCAGAGATTAACCAATTCCAAAACGATGGGCCAATTCAAGAAATTCGTTGAACTTCTGAAACAACTTAATATCACAATATCGTTTACAAAAGCTATCACTCAGATGCCCTCGTATGCTAAATTTCTCAAGGAAATCTTATCTAACAAGAAAAAGATAGAAGACAACAGAGCAGTTACACTTACTGATGAGTGTAACGCTCTTATCCAAAACAATATGCCCCCTAAGTTAAAAGATCTAGGTAGTTTCTCTATACCTTGTAACATTGGAAAGTTTGTCATAGACAAAGCTCTATGCGACTTGGGAGCAAGTATCAGTGTCATGCCCCCTATCTATTTGCAAAAAGCTGGAGATGGGAGAACTTAGACCCACAAAAATGTATGTTCAATTAGCCGACGATCAGTTAAATACCCCGTAGGTATACTGGAAAACATTCCAGTTAGAATAGGTCTATTCTATATCCCGACCGATTTCATAATCACGGACATTACCGAGGACTCAGTTACCCCTATCATATTAGGAAGACCCTTCCTAGCCACAGCTGGAGCTATAATTGACGTAAAGAAGGGCAGACTAACATTCGAAGTTGGAGAGGAAAAAGTGGAATTCATCCTCACTCAACTCTTAGAAGCACCAACCATGAGTGACACATGTTATCTAATTGACGTTATAAGAAGAGTGCGTAAGAGAGATGGAAGCAGAAGAGACCACATACTCTGAAATAATGAAAATCCAAACCCCTCCGATATTCGAAGACGACAATTGGCGTAAACCATATCAAGATGATAGTCTAAGCGAAAGTCTAGCACTTACACCTGATCATATGCCATGTCCAAAGAAACCGGGTTTAGAATTAAAAACCTTACCCAGAAACCTAAGATATGAATTCCTAGATACCGAATGTACGCGACCAGTAATAGTCAATTCCAGTTTAGGAACACTCGAAACTAAGAAGCTTTTAGACGTCCTAAGGAAGTACCCGACTGCATTAGGTTATAACATATCCGATTTGAAAGGAATATGTCCTTCAATTTGTATGCATCGTATTATGCTAGAAGAAGATTGCAAAACCTCTAGAGAACCTCAAAGAATGATTAACCCAATCCTTAGCACGGTAGTCAGAGATGAAATTAATAAACTATTGGAAGCTGGAATCATATATCCAATCTCCGACAGTAAATGGGTTAGCCCAGTACACGTCGTACCGAAGAAAGGAGGTATCACTGTTGTGAAGAACGCAAAAGGCGAACCGATAACACAAAGAGTGGTTAATGGGAATAGAGTGTGCATTGACTATAGAAAACTAAACAAAGCTACTCGAAAAGACCATTTCCTTTACCCTTCATAGATCAAATGTTAGAGCGATTAGCCAAACATTCCTACTTCTGCTATCTAGATGGTTATTCCGAATTTTTCCAAATTCCTATTCACCCCGATGATCAAGAGAAGACTACATTCACGTGTCCCTATGGAACGTTTGCTTACAGACGAATGCCCTTCGGATTGTGCAATTCCCCAGCAACCTTTCAACGATGTATGATGTCAATCTTTGCAGATTTCATCGATGAAATCATGGAAGTGTTCATGGACGACTTCTCTGTGTGCGGGCAAAGTTTTGAAGGATGCCTATCAAACCTAGAGAAGGTTTTAGAAAGATGTGTGAAAGTAAACCTCGTGCTTAACTGGGAAAAATGCCATTTCATGGTCAGAGAAGGAATCGTACTAGGACATGTTATATCTAATAAGGGAATTGAAGTTGATAAAGCTAAGATAAAAGTCATAAAAGAACTTCAACCACCTAAGACCATTCGAGAAATACGAAGTTTTTTAGGACACATCGGTTTCTACCGACGATTTATCAAAGATTTCTCGAAGATCACTAAACCACCTATCGGTCTATTAATGAAAGACGTTGAGTTCATATTTGATGACGATTGTCTTAAAGTATTTGAAACTCTTAAATCAACCCTTATCACCGCACCAATCATGCAACCACCCGATTGGAGATTACCTTTTGAAATCATGTGCGATGCGAGTGACTACGCCGTAGGCGCAGTTCTTGGACAAAGGAAGGACAAGAAACTTCACGCAATCTACTATGCCAGTAGAACACTAGACTCAGCTCAAATGAACTACGCCACAACTGAGAAAGAGTTTTTAGCAGTTGTCTTTGCGCTTGACAAATTCCGTTCTTACCTAGTAGGAGCGAAGATAATCATTTATATAGACCATGCTGCTATCAAATATCTACTAACCAAGAAGGATGCAAAACCAAGACTCCTCAGATGGATCCTACTTTTGCAATATTTTGATCTAGAGATTAAGGATAAGAAAGGAACCAAAAACGTCGTAGCAGACCACTTGTCAAGATTAGAAGGTATAAAACCCGAACAAGTACCGATTAACAAAGATTTTCCGTATGAACAGCTGATAGTGTAAATAAGAAGCGATCTAGCTCAACTGGATCTAAACAAACCAAAAGCCAAGGAAGTCGTGGAAGCGATCCATACAACCATGGAACTGCCATGGTATGCTGACATAGTCAACTATTTAGCTGCAGGCGCGCTCCCACCGGACTTAACTTATCAACAGAAAAAGAAATTCTTCCATGATCTCAAGTATTATTATTGGGATGAACCATTATTATTTAAAAGGGGACCGGGCGGAATTTTCCGCCGATGCATACCTGAAGAAGAAATAGAAGATGTTATTTCCCACTGTCATTCATCTCCCTATGGCGGACATGCAAGCACTTCTAAAACCTGTGCAAAGATCCTACAAGCCGCCTATTCGCCTAATCTATGGAAGGATGTCCACATCGAAAATCGTGATCGGTGTCAACGCACCTAATATTTCAAGACGCGATGAAATGCCTCAAAGAGGAATACTAGAAGTAGAAGTCTTTGATGTTTGGGGAATCGATTTCATGGGACCCTTCCATCTTCTTTCTAAACAAGTATATACTGTGCCGATTATGTTTCAAAATGGATCGAGGCTATAGCCTCCTACAAATGACACACGAGTAGTAATTAAGCTCTTTAAAAATACAATATTTCCAAGATTTGGTGTGCCTAGACTTGTCATTAGTGACGGTGGCTCTCATTTCATTTCGAAGATATTCGACAAATTATCGTCTAAGTATGGAGTCAAACACCGTGTAGCAACACCGTATCATCCACAAACCAGTGGACAGGTCGAAGTCTCGAACAGAGAAATTAAACAAATCCTAGAGAAAACCGTCGCCATATGTAGGAAAGATTGGTCATCTAAGCTTAACGAGGCTTTATGGGCTTATAGGACAACCTACAAGATTCCTATAGGAACTACACCCTTCAAGCTTATGTACGAAAAGTCCTGTCATCTCCCGGTAGAATTAGAGCACAAAGCATATTGGGCAATCAAAACGCTAAATATAAACTACATTGCTGCTGGAGAGAAGCGAATCCTCGACTTAAATGAACTGGAAGAATTGAGATTAGACGCTTATGAGAATGCTAGAATATACAAGGAAAGAACCAAAAGATGGCACAATAAGCGCTTATCCCAGAAAGAATTCAGTGTGGGAGACGTTGTGCTCCTATTCAACTCTAGACTTAGGCTCTTCCCTGGAAAACTAAAATCCAGATGGTCTGGTCCCTTTGAAGTTACAAAAGTGTTCCCTATTGGAGCAATAGAAATTAAGGATAGGAATAGTGACCCGTTTATAGTGAACGGACAACGATTAAAACAATACCATCACATTGAGAATAGAGACTATGCGAATAGCCTAAAACTTTTAGAATTGCCCACTATTTCCCCTGAATGATCTACTGCTAAGCACTATGTCAGGCTTATGATGTTAAAAATAGCGCTTAGTGGGAGGCAACCCACGTATTTGTTTTTGTTATTGTTTCCGTTTGTTTCTATTCATTACTTTTGATTTTCTTTTCCGTTTCTGCATTTATTTGTTTTAAAGCCTTATTTTCATTATTTTCTTTTTCATTTTTCTAAAAATCTTTATAAAACTGCTGCTGATTTTAAAACAACTTTACTTGCTAGAGGATTTCAGAAAAGTTTTTTTTCTATCTTACCTTCTCCCCTGATTTGTTTCCCCATTTAACATTTAATATGGAACCACAACCATAAAACTTTATGGAATCCATCTTTAGAGGAAGGAACCAAATGAGGAGATTTGAGGAATCGTCTCAAAGGAACATCGGTATGACTCCGTATTATGATGAACCAACCATGGACACCTTAGGTATAAAGGATAGTGTCCTTTATCTGTTTAACACACTGGGATGGGGAAAAGCCCACATTAAGTCTAGGTCTGTCACATACCGCGAGCTTACCCTTGAATTTTTGAGCTCCCTAGTTCATATACCTGAGCGCGGTTTCGGAGCCAGAAAAGGATTTATAAGCTTCAGACTATTCGGTCTTGAATTCATTTATAACCATAAGGAATTAGCTGACCTATTAGGATTCCCTTGCGGACCTTTTGCTTTTACTACCACCCAGGTGGAATTAATGGATTTCGAGCTAGATTACTTTTGGGGAACCTTAACCGGTAACTATCACCCTGAGCCGGATAGCATGGACAACAATGAAATACACAACCCCGCTATCCGCTATTTTCATAAGATTCTAGCCCATACTGTACTCGTAAAGGAAATGTAACTGCATCGCAGTTGTCTAAGGATGAGATGTTTTTATCAGATGACCCAAGGCCGACCTGTTAATGTTGTGCCATTCATGATGCAAACCTTTTTTCGCATTGTTCAGGACCCTAATGAACCGATCATCGTAGGAGGCCTAGTCACCATGATTGCCGATGCCCTCAAACTTAGATACCAACTGCATAAGTGTACACCATTCGGGTCAATTCGCCCTATGAATATTGATTTCTATTTCGACCTACGCATAATAGGAAATCTAGGTCATGCACCTTTTGATTACCTGATAAGGAATGAAGCTGTCACTTTATTTACCCTTCCAAACCATGCTAAAGTGAGTGTCCACAATGCGATAACTGGCTTTATGAGCTAAACCCTCTTGACCATCCTTCAACACCTGAAACACCACAATCTTACCAAGTTACTGATGATAAGATGTCTGATGAGAGTGATCCTGAGACCCCTCCTGGTTATTATGACATTAACAACACTGCAGAGGATACTGAAGCCCCTGAAATAACCAAAGGAGAATACATTGAGAATTTGAACAAAATCTTAACCACACTGGATGTTTATCAGACTGACATTAATGGAATCAAGGACGAATTAAAGAGCATGCGTATGGACTTAATAGGCTTGACTGACATAACTGTGGAGCAATTTTATCACTTGAATTCAGCTTTAGAAGATTTAAAAACGAGACTTGGATGAAGTAGCAGTGATCAACATTTGTTTTTACTTTTCTTTCTGTTTTTGTTTCTAGGTAGTTTCCCTTTCTGCAAATTTCAATTAATTACGCACAAGTTTACTTTCTGCAACTTTTAAATTTCTGTTAAAGAACAAATATTCATTTCAATGCAAATTTCAGTTTGTTTTTTATTTATTTACAAGTTTCATTAAATTTAGTGCATGTTATAGAAAAATTCAATTCACTGCATATTTCTTATCAGTAACCTATTATACTGCTACTTACATTTTGCAAATTTTGCTCTGATTGATTGGTTGTATGATATTTGGGATGTATACTCAAATTGACTGATATTGTGTTTAATATATATTGCTGTTGGAATAATTACTGTGTTGGAATTAATCTGTTTCAAATTTGATATAAGTGATGTCCGGTTTGGAATTGCAAAAATTGAAGCTGTAACGATCGTAATACCCCTATGACGCTCGTAACATGCGTTTTACCGTGTTACGCCCGTCAGCCTTTTGTGACGATCGTCACGCGCTTCTGAAACACGTTTTCTGAACTTCCAGAAGCGTTTTCTCCTTCAACCCTCCACTTCTCTTCCTTTTCCCAAAACCGTCCACCACCCATTCCAATTCTTTCTTTAATCACCCACTTCAACATTTAAATTCCATTCCCCCACTCCACTACCCCATTCACATTCCAACTTCCCACATTCCTTCCTCCACTATATATTCCACCCATTCCTTCCTATTTTCCATATCCCTCAAATCCAATCCCTTTCACGTTTCAATCACCTTGCATACAATGGCCAATAACCCGCAACAAATCCCTAACATCATTCTCAGAGAAGGAGACCAAGGAGAAACCCAGAGAGCAAAGTTTCAAAAATTCCAACGTCGCGGTCTCCAACCAACTCGATATGTCGACCTCAACTGTCTGAGGGATTTGGGACTGCTAGAGAGCATCCAACAACTTCTGCAAAATATCAATTTGTGGACTCTGTGCAGCCAACCACAACCTATCTATGAAACTCTCACTTTGGAGTTTCTGAGTTCATTTTCTTACATCACCCCTACTGGAGCCACCAACCAACTCTCTGGAGTGACCAAATTCCACATGTTCGGCACAGAGTATTAGCTAACACAAACTGATATCGTGCGGCTGCTCGGTTTCAGTTCCGATGAGGGTGTCCACCTTCGTGTGTCGGACAATTTCAGTGAGGAGGAATTCAACTTATGGCACAGCATGACAAAAAATTGTGCAAGCTCTTATGACCACCTCAACGCCACCCATATCCATAATCCGACCATCAAATATTTTCACCGCATCCTTTGCAACACCATCTTCGCCAGAGATAGCAACCATAAGCTCAACTCCAAGGAGCTTTTCTTCATGCACTGTGCATTTACTGGCCAGAAGATCAACGCTGCTCCATTTCTCTTGGCCCATATTCACTCCATCTGCACTAGAGGCGGCAAACCCTTCTATTTCGGAGAGATTATCACTTCTCTTACTTTAGCTTTGAATCATGGTGCCGCTCTCACTGATATGCCTTCTATGGCACCGACATTTCTTACTCTGGACCACTGCAAGTCTGCCCACCTCATCCATGAGCGGGAAGATGGCAAATTCTACCCTGTGATACGAAACATCATTTTTCCTAACATTATTTTGCCTTGCAGGGACTGAATTGATCCGCAAAATAGAGCCAATTGGCTATTCGATCCTGCAGCTCCCGAGGGCCATGTTCCTATTCATGAAGAACAACCTGATGCCCCCGCGGACGAGATGCAAGAAGAGTTGGACCGAGCTGCCCCCGTTCCTGACATTTCAGAGACTTCATCCGCAACACCTCCTATCACTCTTAAAGAAATTCTCCGAGCTATCCACCAGCAGAATCAAATGGGTGCAGCACTTGCCAGAAAACAACAAGAGCAATATGACAGCTTATGTGCACAGAACGCTCAGATTTTGAGTGGCCAGCGGAGCATGAACGAGAAGCTAGACGAGGCCTTGTCTGAACTGAATGCTTTAAGGATGGACATCAGCACTCTTGGCTCCCAATGCACTGATTCGAAGCCACGCCTACCAGACGATCACGCACCAGGAGTAGAGGACGTGGACATCAATAGTTTTTATTCTTAATTAGTTTGCATTTGCTGTTTATTTTTGTATTTGTATTTCCCTACTATTATATCACAACATTGAGACAATGTCTGATATAGTGTGGGAGAGGTACCTTTCCCTTTCCGCATTTTCCATTAAACAAGTAATTTTTATGATATTTCTCAGTTTCAATTTTTCCCCGCTTTATTTAGCCATACCGGAATTTTTTTGCTTTATCTTCGCATAGCCCGACATACCTACCTTAACGAAATCTTAGTTAGGAAGCCGAGAACGATTCAACAAGATTGATACGGTTATGATGTAACACCCCGAATTTAATTAATTATTTAATTAAATTATATAAGGAATTATCTATTGGAATTGTTGAAGTTGGAAAATTAATCGGAGTAATTGGATTTGTCGGTATTATTATTTAAGAGGCATAATTGAATTATTAAGTCGGATTTTAGTCGGATAAATCGAAAAAATAACATTAAGGATGATATTATTGATTTAACTGGAATTATTCGGAGAAGAGTTGAATTATGGATATTAGTTGATTAGTTGGTTTAATCAGAGAATTACTATTAGAATATTATTTGTAAGTTGGTGTTATTTAATCGATGGATGAGAAAATGTAGAAAATAATATTAGAAATAATATTATTATATGAGATCATTATTTTATTAAATTGGATTTAGTGGAGGTGTGAATAATAGATCCAATATACTATTATTATTATTATTATTATTATTATTATTATTATTATTATTATAAGTTGGATTTAATTATAAGAGATATAAAAGGAGAATTATAAGGGTTTAGTGAATATTTTTGGAAAAAAGTTGTACGTGGGAGAAAGAAAAGAGGAACAAAGGTGGTTTGAAGGAAAATGCCGCCGGAAGAGGAATTGTAGACCAGAAAGCCGAATCGAAATGCGATCGGAAAATAGGAAATTCGATCGGAGTTAGAATAACCGTCAGATCTAAGGTAAGGGTGGGGTTCTAACTCTCTAAACGGGTTTATGATGAATCGTATGTGAGGATGAAATCATATGAAATTATATCTGTTTGTATAAATTGTGTGTAGAATAATTGTTGATGTTGTACCGGTGATGTTGATGTTCATCGATTAATGATAACAATTGGTATATGTGGAAATATTGTGGTATTGGAGAGTTTATGTGTTACGAGTAAATTGATTAGGTCTAAATAGTTATCGAAGAAAATTGGCTAAAAATAAATTATTGCAAGGGAGAAGACAATTTGAGACGGGGCCCACCCAGATTGGGGGCGGACGCCCCATAATGATGAGGGAAAGGGGTGTGACGACCGCCCTGTTTCACGTAACTACTTGTTGCACCTTTTATATACACATGGTTGTGTAGATTATATATACTCATGGTTATGTAGATTGCTTATTTAGGAACTATATATTAACATATATAATGCTTTATCATGATATATGTTTGGTTGGAATTAATTGTGTATTATATAATTAATCGGTAGATCTAATGTTTTGGCATATGTATTGTACCGATGAGATAAATTGAAACATGTACTTTTACTGTCTCACTATGTTTTGATGGACAAACAACTTGGTAGCTACTATTGTAAGCTGTTGTAGCTGTGAGTTGAATCTAAGAAACAATTTCAAGATAATAATAATAATTATTATTATTATGTTATGAATAATAATAATTAATATATTAATGAAATATTAATTGGAACTTTGAATTTAGATATATAATTAGTGAGGTTTAATTATTAATTTGGAAGTACTAGGATGAGTAGTGTATCACTAGCAGAAGAATAATAACAGTGTGATGGATAATAGGTATAATAACAGTGTGATGGATAATAGGTAGAATGACTTAGTAGTAGAAACAGTAGCATAGTTAATTAATTTAGCCTAAAGACATTGAGTATGTATCTGTAGGAAATAAATAGAAGTTGGTGAAAATAATGCTGAATAGTAAATTTAGTGGTTTAACCGGTAATTTTGTGTAACTGAAATTAGTTGTAATTTCGTAGGAAGAATTCATAAAAGAGTGTACTTATTATTGGTTGGTTGAAAATTTGGAACGGTGTCGCGTATGTCAAATATAGCAAGTATCTTATTAATGAAAACAATGTCGAATTAGTGAGTTAAGCGGTAAAATTAGTTGTCCGGAATTTAATGAAAATTTATAGGGTAACTAAGATTAATTAGTAGATAATCGTGGTTCACTTATTTTGCTGAAAAAGTGCTGGATGAATTAAATTGCAGTGTGGTTGATAGCAGCAATATAGGCTAGCAAAGTTAGTAGGGACAATAATATCAGTTTATTAAAAATTAGTAAGAGTTGGTTAATAATTAGTAGTGATACTGGTGGATGAAAATGGTGTCGTAATTAGTCGAATTAGAAAAATAGACGGTAAATTTAGTTGTTCGGAATTAACCGAAAATGGTCGGAGTAGTCTTTAATTATTAGTAAGTAATATTGGATTGTTTGTTTTGTATAAGTTGTTTTGCAGGTACAGCCGTATACGTTGTATTGTCCAATTTAAGGACGAGTTTAAGTTAGAGGCTTAATAGCCAACGTTGAAAGTTGTTGTGTCGTTTGAGTTGTAGGTCTAAATGACCAATGTTGATTAAGTTGATGCAGTTAATGCATGATTAAGTTGTTGTCGTTTTAAGTTGTTCTTGATGTTGTGGTTGTTGTATCATACATAGCATTTGCATTATTAAGTTGGCCTGGATTGACAATTTTTATGTTGGAGCTATGCTCACCCACGTTGGCCTGGATTGGCACAAGTTGAAAGTTGAAGGCTTATGCCTTGTTAAATGTCTCGATAACCTGGCATGATTTTAAGTTGGGAGTTCTGCTCCAAATGGTACCACATGCATTTGCATAGTTGAGTCTCATATTGAGTCGCGTGTTAAAGTTGTTGTTATTATTCGTTGTTTAGTGATTGTCGTTGTGCTGTTGTTGCTATAAACTGTTGTCATAAGTTGGTGTTGTTATTAAGTGTTGTTGTTATGTTGTGTTGATTTAAGTTGTTACATTGATGATTATGTTGTGGTTAACCGTGAAGTGAATTATGTTGTTGATTCACTGTGAAGTGGATTATGTTGTTGATTAATTGTGAAGTGAAATATGTTGTTGATTAACGGTGAAGTGGTTTTGTGTTGTTGTTAATTGGAAAGTTGTTATGATGGGTTAATTGCAATGTGATAACTTTGTATGATTTAATCCTAGCATATTATTTATCATGCACTTGTTTATATTGTTGGATATCTCACCCCTTCTGCTGATATTTCCCCTACCATGGGAAATGGGCAGGTACTCAAGAATAGTCGTGGAAGTTCGAAGTAGCATTCTGAAGTCGTTAGTTGCTGTTAGTTCGAATTGGTGTCATTGCTCTGATACGTAACACTCGGGGGGATGAACGTTGCTTATTTGTTGTAGTTGCTTAAATTATTGAAGTTTATGAATAATATGAATACTTGATCATGTTGATTATTGAAGTTGGTTTAGTTGAATAATTATGCTAAGTGAAGGTAAATAATATTAATAATATTGTGAAATGTTTTGAGGTTGAATAATATTCTGTGGTTTAGATTGAGTAACGGAAATAATTGAAAAGTATTGTTATAAGTTCATCCTTGATCTAAGTGTTATGTATCTGTATAGTTGCGATTAAATGCACGCTGTTTTGCAAAGAAATTGTGACATCCCTTGTATGATTATCTTTTCCGCACTCTGATTTAAATAATATTCGATGGGCAGATTTGGGGTGTTACATATGACACCTTAGACTTCCTACTTACGCGATCCGTTTCAATAACAGTTATACCTATATCTTGAGTTTTAGTTCTAAAGTAACCCCTAGTAGTTTATACTAGCAGTCAGCACCGTCTAGACACAAACCACGTGGGGAGCCGATGAATATAAGTGTTTGATGCCTAATCATTGAAATATCCTTCTTATCTCGCTGCTTAAAAAGAAAAATTTGCACCAAAGTACAAGGTCGCATATAAGAGATGAGCAAATAATGAAGGAGTCCATTGTTGGTTGGTTCAGAGGTATCTGGTTCTGAACTTGGTAGGGCGTGCTACGACTCGATCCCCCACAACCTCCAATTTGGATAATATGTGTAGGGTTGCCACATTCGTGTACCAGACCCCGTGCTAAAAAGGATCAAAGTCACTAACTGGTTACTCCACTACGTGCGTGTTAAGACAAAGGGTTTAATGTGATTGCGCTAGAACAAACCGGGTGAAATAGGTACAAGAGACTCTGGGTAGAATTATAACAGAATTATTGGACAGTTTGTTTAAAATGGAAGTCCACGACTTAGCTTGTTGCTTGTGTCATTAGTGTATCGTTAGTGTTTTACTTAAGTATCGGCCGAACTAACGATTGATTTCCCGTAATTGTTTCGAAAACCAAAGGTATGTTATGCATGTGCGTCTAATAAAACTTGTCCGATTTTTCTAAATGATTATTTGCTTGAGGACAAGCAAAGGTTTAAATAGGGGAATTTGATAACGAGAATCTTATCATATAATTGCTACGTTTTTAGTCCGTTTTCATACTGCATTAATCCATTTAACTCCCGATTGTTCCGAGTTTTTATGTCTTTTCACAAGTACAACATGTCTCAAGTCAAATTAGCAGAAAAAATATCATATGAAGAAAGTCAACATGAAAACCAGAAGAAAGGAACAATGCTGCAAATTCTGCAGTTTTTGATGTTGTGACGGTCGTCACACATCTCTTACGAACGTAACGCGCTGCTAAGCGTCTTACGCCCGTCACCTTAGTGTTACAACCGTAACACGCTTATTACATGAAGAATGCCCGTAACACACTTGTGGCGACCGTAACACGCTTAATCCAACTTTATGAAGAACGTGAGGTGAAGACATGGGCAACTAAAAGAAAGGAGTCTTCAAATACTCCTACAATCTCTCAACCTCAACGCCCAGTCTTCCTGGTTTTTCTCAACAGCTCAAATGCAAAGCCCACATTGTTAATTTTCAACTGTCAATTTCTCATCTATAAATATGAGAGACTTCGACGAAGAAGGGGACAAAGTTTATTTTACAAAATTTCTTGCGGAAGCTCTGTCGAAATTACGAACCATTTCCCAGCTTGCATTTTTTCTACTGTTATTGCTTTTACTTCCTTTTACCATTTAATAGCCATTTCCAACATTAGGAAATTGTTATCTTAGTTCGAATTTGTTTTTAGCCCCAGACTTTGTTTCTAGTTTCGATTCTGAAGGTTCCAATCTTGCCGACTTGTGGAAGAGGGAGCGTGAGGAATAGTATTGTTATTCAGGTTTTAATCGCATTTAATTTTAAGTACAATTTGTTTATGTTAAATTACTGTTATTTATTTATGATGAATGCTTTACTGTTTTCCAATTATATTTTCTGTGTGTTTGTTTCAAATACCATGTCTAGCTAAATTTCCAGAGTCGGTATGTGATAACAGTAACTGAATGAATTAAATTGTTCCTAAGCTAAAATCCAATTAACTTAATTTATGGCTGTGACTTTTTATAATTAAAAGTCAATCTTTTTATTACGAGAGTAAGAAAAGTAGGATAAGTTAGGATCGAGACCACGAGAGTGTGAGGTTTTAACCGGATAGCTAAAGTTAGGCATTCGATTTAAATACAGCGAGAGCGCTTTAAAACGAATTAGACTTTATTAAGTTTTCAAAGAGTATTGTCTAAACACTTATGGGCTAGCGAGAGCAGACATAGGGCTTTAGGAGTATAATCCGAGATAAGACCACGAGAGTGTGAGTTGAGGGTTTTTAAACTGATAATTTCTACAGAACCATTTAAGTTAAACATCTTTATATGCTTAGGTTCGATTAAATCCGCTTAGGTTCACTATATTACATACCGACCGCTTTATTATTATTTCCTTAATTCGATTTAGTTTTCCTCTACTTTAACTTCTAAAAACCAAACGTGACAATATCCGCCTTAGCTAAACTAGCAAACCTTTATAGCACTAGAGTGATTACAAAGTTCCTGTGGGTTCGACATCTTTTTATTACTACCGCGATAGGCTGTGCACTTGCAGTTAAGATACTGTTAGACACATTAGGTCGATCGCACATCACATCTCTCATGTTATATCATGTGTAAACACCAAAACAAAAAAAATAAATATCGTTTGGCATGTTAGAAAGATTCACTTTGTTACCGGAGATCTACCGTCAAGAGAATTCAAGACCAACAAGTACAAACCGCTTGAAGATCTTCACTATATAATATGGGGACTTTTACCATTAGGCGACAATTGGAAAATTTTGAAGATTGAGTATCGCTCTCCATCCATTAACAAAGACGGGAAGCTTGAGTATATCAACAAATAGATAAACACAAGCACTGATTTATAGGCTATGTGGGAATCATTTTTCGGTTACGACGAAAAAATTTAAATCGAGCTTGATGTGATGATTATAAGAACAGTCGATGAAATTTTGAAGTTGTTGAAACATCCACCCGAATGTTGAAGTGTAATGTTTTGCATATGTTTAAATCTTATATGTATTGTATTACTTACTTTAAGCAGTTTTATGTTTTGTTTAGGAATCTTGATGTACTATGTAAGTGTTGTCTTTCTGCATTATGTAATGAATAATTCCGAAAATACATTTGTGGTTATAAACCAGAAATGTATTTACGGCTTTGGTTATTTTTAGTTAGATGTTGGTGCGTCCCAGAGAGGCATCTCTAATTCTTGGGATATATTTGGAATTTTGCGCTGGTGCATAAGAAGCACTTAGGGTGCATTAAGAAATCCTCCTGTTTTTTACATGTCCTCCTTTCTAATTCAGAAACTCATCCTCCTTTCTAATTCAGAAACTCAGACAAACACTTGGGTATTGATTTCGTATTCGCGTTATGCACAAATATAACAAAATAGTAAAGTTGGGTTCATATATAGTGAAAATGAATATAAAGTTTCAACAAAATTCAAACATTATAAAAAAAATATTACTTTTGATTTTATTTATAAACAAAAAAATGTTTTGAATTTATTGAATAATTAATATATCAGGTAATAACAAAAATAGCATGTTATAAAAATGTGCATTTAAAAACTATGATTGATTTTTAATAGTGAGAAAACTATGGCGTCATCAACATTCAACATTGAATGTGTTCTCTTTGTCGAATTCATACCAGTTAGGAGGTATATATTCATTTTGTTCAATATCAGTAGTTGTATGGATGATCTCGTAATATTTTAATGGGTTAATACCTATTTTGTTCCCTGCTATATAGGGCGCATTTGAAAAAAAACCCTGCAAAAAAAAAGTTGCATGGATTCCCTCAATATTTTGAAAAAGTTTGTTTTTAAACCTTGGTCAGGCCACATCACTAAAAATGATGATGTGGCAACATTTTTTATTTAGTTTAATTTAAAAGATATGCCACATGTGTAAAATGGCTCATGGAAAGACCAAGTTGCCCTCTTGAAAAACAATCTGAATGTTAACCTAATTTTCCATTTCTTCTTCTTTTTCTTCTTCTTCTATTTTGGTCTGTGCGAACCACCACCAGCTCCTTTAGTGCTCTTTGTGTTCTTTCTCCTAATCTATTTCTTCCTCTAGACTCCCCCTACATCATTGTTTCTTTGTTGCTGGACATGTTCTAAAGACAGAGCCACCACTCCAAGCGATTCTGCTACCGATTCAATATCCACAGATTTGGATTTTACAACTTCGTCTGGTTCTGTTGTCTTGTTCTGTGGCTTACTGATACCAGAATTTTGCATAACTTTGATTTCAGTGCTTTTCTCCTTCCCTTTAGCATCGCAGTGACTCTCACTGGATAAGACATTAGAGAGCTCTCGACTGCACATATTGGAACTTGAGTCTTTCTTCTCCACTTCATTCATAAATTTGGGTAACAGTGACGCATGCAACCATTGACCAAATGCCAGATCTTGTTCTTCAAGTTCTTCAAATCCTTCTTCGTCCAGGTCCTCCACTGCTTCACAATCTTTCCTTCAGATCTATTAAGATCTTCCATTCCTATGGGCTTCCTTGGAATCCTGTTATTCAAAGGAGCCGATGATGTTTGCTAGTTTTCTCGCCATTGTTTCAGATCTGAGCATGAGTGGGAGGTCGTACACTCTCACCCAAAAGGAACTAAAATGCATACTTAACTCAGATGGTTGTTCCTAATGGCAAACGGAAGAAGAAGACGAAATGACAAACTAGGTTAACATTCAGATTGTTTTTCAAGAGGGCAATTTGGTCTTTCCATGAGCCATTTTACACATGTGGCATATCCTTTAAATTAAACTAAATAAGAAACGCTGTCACATCATCATTTTTAGTGATGTGGCCTGACCAAGGTTTAAAAACAAACTTTTTCAAAATGTTGAGGGAATCATGCAACTTTTTTTTTGCAGTTTTTTTTTTCCAAATGCGCCCTATATGATAGGGAGCAAAATAGGTATTAACCATATTTTAATTTTGAAGTTTTTTTGTCTTTTATTATATTTTTTTAGTAAAATAATATTTTGTAATTCTTTTTAGCATATGTTGAAAAACAAAAGTATTTGAGTTGATGTTATTGAAAGTGTAAGAATTTCAAGTAAACAATAATATAATGATTGAAAAACTAAGGAATACTTTTTTTTTTACAAATATAGTAACACTACTAAAAATACCGGCATTTTTCGCGGAAAAATATCCGCAGGGATACCTGTGGATTTTTCTGCGACTTTATTAAATATAATAAAAATTTCTGCGAAACACGATTCCACAACAAATTCTGCAGGTATACCTGCAGATTTTTCTGCGGATTTCAAATTATAAATAAAACACCATTACTCATAGAAAATTGCAGGTAATTCCGCATGAAATATTTCTGCGGATTTTGATGTGGATTATTCTGTAATTTGTTCAAAATATTTTAATTTTTCATAAAAAAAAATTATTTTCAAAAATTATTTTACAGATTTAAATAATTTATAAAATAATAATTATTTTTGTTTAAATTTTACAAAAAATTATTAATCCTTATTTTTCTATTTTATTAATTATTTTGATGGTGTATTTTATTAATTATTTTCTCCTTGGGCTTAGCGAGCTCAAAGCTTACTTGGAGATTCAGGGACAAAGGGTAGTGCTCTAAGTGCCTTTTTTCTTTGCTTAGCGCCGAATGTGGCGGTTTAAGTGTCTTGTCTTCTAGTCGCGCTAAGCGCGCCCTGATGGGGCTTAGTGTGGTCTTCTTTTTCATCCCATTATATATACCTTTGTACTTCATTTTTCTAGGTTACGCACTTCATTTTGAGAGCAAAATACACCCAAAATATTAGAAAACTTCAAAATCAATTATTTGGAACATCAATCTTCAACTTTTCAATGTCGGTGCTTATGAATCTCTTATACTTTCCTGTGAAACAATCTACCATGGTGTGTAGATAAACTCTCTTGTATCAAGATCAGAGGTAGTTAACTAAAATAATATGTATTTATTTTGATCATTTGTATGTGAACAAGTTGATGATTAATATAGATGATTTTATTTGCTTTTATGTTATAATTATGATTTAAATTATTATTGAAAAATATCTTTCAAGTCTTTACCTAAGATTTTCATCTATCAAAAACCGAATGCTAGACATAGATTTGGAGTTGATATTCACTTATATCAAAGCTTAATGTTATTGTATTGTTTAATAGGTAGAGAGATCATCAATTAAATAATATGGTAAAAAATGCAACACCGGTTAGACACAAGAGGTGTTGATGAGTGAGTGATACTTGATTATATTGATTATTAACAAGTTCAAATGCTCGATTAATAGAAGACATATGAAATAGGTTAATTAAATCTAGTCTTGACATGTTTCTTTAATCGTTAAATTCTCAATCCTTTTCCGTTTTTACATGTTTTCAATACAAATAATACTTTTCACAAGAAAAACCCTTATGAAACTTTCCTTAAAATTGTAGTAATTGTGGGACAACAGTAGTATCACATCAACCCCTGTGGAGATGATATAAAATATTTACCCACATAAATTACTTTCATCAATACCTATATGTATACATCACATATATGCATCTCCAAACACATTCAAATCCAGTTAAATTAGGTGGACTACACCCCAATTTCACGCAAAAATATTTCAGAGATGCATCTCCGGACGCTCTTTGTTCAAATACGCGCTAGAGCCCCTTCCCCTTCCTCACTTACTCAAACTATTTTCAAAACCCATTTTGGAAAACACTCCTCAACCCCATTATCTCAAACTCACCTATAACACATCCAAGCAATATCAAAGATCACCAGTCTTCACCAAACATCAGACTTCAAACAACATTGAGTAACATCAAATAACTTCAAGACACTAAATGTAAGTTTTTTTTGTAAACTTTATTGCATTTATGTAAAATTGTGTAGAAGTCAATTTTTAAGTTATGAAATCGAAAGATTTTAAGTGTTTGATAGCTTAGACCTAATGAGAAACAAGTTATATAGCGAGTTTTTACAATAAATGCATTATCTTTTTATGTTTTATGGGCATGCATTCCACCATAGATGGTTATTAAAGTTGTGAGAATTTTTGGAGATGCATCTCTGGAAATCTTCAATGTTTACCCAAAAACCAAATATGCATCTCCGTAATCAGTTTGTCTGTAATATCTTGCCTTTTTTTTGTAAAGAACTCATTGTGTAACGTTTGTGTTTCTATTTACAAGAACTATGGCTGACAACAAATCCAGATAAAGACACGGTAGGATTACACAACATGCATCCGTCTGGAGGGAAAAAGTCAACCATCCCAGATTCCCTTTACCTCTAGAGTGGTTAATGCGGAGGCGTTAGGTTACATGGCTCATGTATCTCTGCCTTCTATTATGTTTTCCCGTAGCAGATGAGGGTCTTATACTCATGCATCTCCGCCTCTATATGTGAGTAGACGCCTGACTTCACCTATTCAGGCAACAAAGGCATCCCAGGCCCAGGCGAGAGAGACGACACCTGAGGCGTCATATACGACAGAGGCGACACCTATGGCATCCCAGGTCTAGGCGAAACCTGAGGCACCCAG
The DNA here is from genome assembly GCA_021764765.1 of Vicia sativa. NCBI lineage: Eukaryota > Viridiplantae > Streptophyta > Magnoliopsida > Fabales > Fabaceae > Vicia > Vicia sativa. The sequence goes on from CM038797.1 coordinate 13,935,789, forward strand.
GCCTAGGAGGCAACTAAAGCATCTCATGCCCACTAGGCACCCCAGACATATTAGGTTTTAGGAGGAGGCCTGTCAAACTCATGATTGTTGCCGTATTATAATTACAAAAGAAACATTCGGAGATTCATCTCCGAAACAAACTAACATTTAACAAAAAAATGTGCGTCCGAAAATATATCTCAGAAAATTGAGGACCATTTAAAAAATTATATATGACCACTTTCAGGTACATAATTGGCTTAAGAAATTTCCTAATATCTATTAGATTATGCGTGGTTGGGCAAAATCTTTGCCCGACCCAAAACTGATATTGTATTGCAATAATTTGTTTTTGAGAAATGATATCGTGACACCAATTTCATACACCTACACCCAATACACTCTTCACAAATACGTGAACAATGTTTTTATTATTATTTTAATTTTTAATTTATTTTTTTAAATTACTTTTGGTTAATGAAACATTAAAACTTGATTAATATAATTCAAAGTTTGATTAATATATATTCTAATAAAAAAATTAATATGTATACTATTAAACTTTTAGTCAATAGTTGGTTAATACAATTCATAATATTGTTAATGAGTTCTAAAATATAAAAAAATATTAAATAATAAAATAAAGTTCATTACTAGAGTATAAAAATAGATTAATGCAACAATTTTATATTTGTGTTATAAAATAAATTTTAAAAATAATATAAAAATATTTTTTAAATAATATTTTTTTAATAAAAAAAACATTGTTCAATATTTAGTGTAGAAATTAGTGTCAAAATAGCAAACATCTTTATTTTTATGAAAATTTGTTGAAAGTAAGATATAAATGCGATTGAGATGCATTAATTATATTTTAATAATATTATTTTAAAAAATATAAAAATATTTATAAACTAAGTACTATTCATTTTTTTAAAGGAATTGATTTTTTATTTTATAATAAAAAAGAAAAAGAAACTTTGAATATTTTTAACAAAAATATATAACATGATTTGAAGAAGTGGTAGAACGATTTTGACCCCACATAAGCAACAACACTTTCCTCCTCCTCCAACAACAACGTTTGTGTGTCTGAGATTGTGAGTAACTGTTGTCTTCAGCTCCTTATGGAGCTCTCTACTTCTTCTTCATATTCAACGCTTCTTCATTCACATTCTTCCATAATTCCCACATGGAATTCCACCTCCTACTTCTCTTTCAAACCACCCACTTCTCTCAACTCCACAACCTCCAAACACCTTCCTTCAATTCGGATTTACCATCATCACACAAGTTTCTCCACTCATGTTTCAAAATCTAAGAAACAACATAGGCCCATTTCCATCAGGGTATGGTGTTTTTTTGTTTTCTCCTTTAAAGCTTCAATTTTTATTTGTTTGCTTGTGATTTTCTTAGGAAAAATTTGGTGGCTTTTGAGTTTAGTACTGTCTTAAACTCATCTTTGGCAAAGTGTACAGACCCTTATTTAGCCACGGTTTAATTCTTGCTAGCAACCTATTTAGCCATGACATCAAGCAAAAAGTAAAAAGTAACTGTAATTGTGTCGGCATCAGCTCAATTTATATGAAATTCTTCAGAATATCAAAGATCATAACTATTGCTACAATTTCAATTTTCAACCTTGGTAGTGGTAGTTTAGAGAGGTGTGGTCACACATGTTATGTTAATATTTGTTTGACAGTTAAATAAAATGCTGGCAGGCTTGCAGTGAAGTTGGAGCTGCTGGATCAGATCGTCCATTTGCTGAAAAAGTTCTAGATTTGAAAGATGCATTCTGGAGATTTTTGAGGCCACATACTATACGTGGTACAGCACTAGGATCTGCGTGAGTAGCTCTATAAACTTCGTCCATGTGTTTCTTGCTGTTACATGCTGATTCTTACACTTGAACGTACCTTCGTTTTATCTCTTGTTCGCATTACAGTGCTTTGGTGTCAAGGGCTTTGATTGAGAACTCAAATATGATAAAGTGGACTCTTTTGCTCAAAGCGTTCTCAGGTCTTTTTGCTCTGATTTGTGGGAACGGTTATATAGTTGGCATCAATCAAATATATGACATTAGCATTGACAAGTAAGATGCCGGCTTATGTTGATAACTGTCTTTTCTCGTTCATTCTTTTCTTTCTTTCGTCACGTTTAGCACATTTCTTGCCAAGTTTCAATATTCTTCTATTTTCATTTTTCAGGGTAAACAAGCCTTATTTACCTATAGCTGCAGGAGATCTTTCTGTCCAATCTGCATGGTTCTTGGTTATATTTTTTGCAGTAGCTGGTCTATCGATTGTAGGATTGAACTTTGGACCCTTTATTTTCTCTCTTTACTCCCTTGGCCTTTTTCTTGGTACTATCTATTCCGTTCCTCCACTTAGGATGAAACGCTTTCCTGTTGCAGCATTTCTTATCATTGCCACGGTATGATATAACGTCCTTTCTTACCAATCTTTGCAGTACTAAATGTAATTTGTCAATTTTTCGTCTCTATAAAATTAGCTGCTACAGGAATCAATTCGCAGTTTTTTCGGATGAATCTTGTTGGATGAACACGATTAACAAAAGAAACTTACACAGGTACGAGGTTTCCTACTTAACTTTGGCGTGTACTATGCGACTAGAGCTGCTCTTGGACTTGCTTTTGAGTGGAGGTGAGTAAGAGCTAATCGCTGCCGTTTCCTATTTTGTAATTGATGAAGCTTTGAACAACTGAGATAACGGTTGCCTATTGTTCGAATAGAGGCTCGTTAAAGCTCATACTAACTCGTAATGATGTTTATGCTTTTGTTCTTGTATATCTACCTGCAGCTCTTCTGTGGTTTTTATCACAACTTTCGTAACGTTTTTCGCATTGGTAATTGCTATAACAAAAGATCTTCCAGATGTTGAAGGAGATCGTAGGTACGTTTTGTGATCAAGTAGCGTTAACGGTTGCATGTTCATTGATTTTATGTATGTAATGTAATATGGATTGCACGTAATAATTAACTACACCACAGGTATCAGATATCGACCTTTGCTACAAAATTAGGAGTTCGGAACATTTCTTTCCTCGGTGCTGGAATTTTGCTAATGAACTATGTTGTTAGCATAGCGGCAGCAATTTATATGCCACAGGTGAATATTATCTTATCTCATGTCCTAATCACTCACTTAGCATTGTATAAACATTGAAATCAATCAACTATATGTAAGATGTTGCACTGTTAACAGGCGTTCAGGCGATGGTTACTGATTCCAGCTCATACGGTTTTCGCATCAAGCTTGATTTACCAGGTTCGATGCGCCGATTAATACCTATTGTTGATTGTTTTATAATGGATGTAAAATGACATGAGTTATTTTTCTTATATTTCAGGTGCAGATATTAGAAAAAGCAAATTACACAAAGGTAAATATGTCTTATATCTTCTTTATGAAATTAATCGTTGCTTGTGCTGGAAGTTACACGGTGATGCAAACCCAGATTACAGAAACATTAAATAGAAGAAAATAGATCTAAGCGTTGAACTTTACATCTACTATATTGTTTTTTCCAACCACTATTGCTTGAATAAATGTCTGATATTATGTTGCAGGAAGCAATATCGGGATTCTATCGATTCATATGGAATCTGTTCTATGCTGAGTATGCTTTATTTCCTTTCATCTAGCAAACTGTGCTGCATTTTTCTTGGAAAAGTTGCACGCTTGCAACCGAAAATGTAGCGGTTGCTTGATCAAAGCCGATCAATAAGACATATCCGGATTGAAGTGCTTTAGAGATGGTTCAATAAGAAAGATCTTACTTGCATCGAGTATCTATTCGTAAGTTATTAATAATTTTTTGAAACAAGTTTTTGTATATAGTAATGTTTCTTTTTAATTTAATGTAATGCCATGAGAATTGTATACAACGGGCAAATTTCATAATGTTTCTGGACAATTTTGCAGTGTATGCTTGCCATTAACTTATTCTATAAATTGTACAAAAGTATAAAATTACAAGATTTGAATTTGAATACATGGAAGGAAAATTATATACAGTCTTAAGTTAATTGTAAATTTTTAAAAACTTCAAAATTCAAATTATTCAATTGAAATTCATTAGTTTGAATGAAATATTAAAATGATTCATTGTGCAATTTTTAAGATCTTTTTCATAAATTTTAAAACTTTTTGACCGAATTTAAATAATGAAATATAGGACCAACTTTCAATTTTTGAAAATTTGAAGGGACCAACTTCATCCAAATTCACTCAACTGGAAATTCATCCAAACACACTCAAATGAAAATTCATGAGAATGATATTCTTTACAATGAAAGTAGAAACTATATGCCAACACAAGTTTTGCTCTTGTAATAATTTTCATCTGAGACTACAGCCACTGCTATAAATTATAACACTTCATTTCTCATGTTTGAGTTGGAATTTAAATTTTCACATGACAATCAAACACAATTGAGAAAGAATATGCAATATATTTTCCTCACATTCAAATTTTAAATATAGAAGCAAGAAGTACTCCAAAGACTTACTCTAACACTGAAGTCGCAAACAAAAAGCCATCTTAGGGCCCTTGCATACTCAGCTTATAATTACTAACAAAATCGCCATAGTTGTCATTCATAAATAATACCCAAAACTACAAAATACCAAACAAAACAGCGTAGTATAGTCTCGCATGCTGTGTAATAGACCCCTAAGCAATTCAGGCAGCTTCTTTACCTGAGACTCAATTTCAGCAACTTGTTCTTCCAGTGCCTAGTCTCAATGGCACTATAGAATGTGGAATCGACATTCATATCCTATAGTTGAAAGATGATCTTGCATTCCATGCAATGGCAACAGCATGGAGAATAGATTCTCAATGTTGATCCAAAAATTAGCCTAACCCATCCACAACTTCAACACTTTATCCTTACCCCCAGAAGCTACTTTCTCTCCATCTGGACTCCAATCAACAGAAAACACCTTCACAGCAAGAATATAAGATTAGGTTAGCAACCAGGGTTGAAATTTTATATATATCTTTTTAAATCATTCAATTATTTAGGCATCTGTAACATACTTCATCGGCATGACCCGGAAGGTCTTGCTTCGACTTGCGAGTCCGAATATCCCAAACCTTGAAAATCAAACACAATGCAAGGTCAGAGTTCTACTATACAAATTCAGCACTGCTTAGCCAAGTCACACCCATTGGTTTGATAGGTTCTATTATACAAACCAAATCAAATATTTCAACCAAAAAACAAACAAAATGGTTACCTTAAGTGTAGAATCTTTGCTTCCACTTAAAAGAAGTCTACTGTCTGCAGACCAGCTGTAATGTAAGAGTCAATATGGTTGGTTAATTGCAGTTTGCAAAGAAATATCTTTGGCTAGAAGCTTGAAATAAGATCGAATCACCCATGCTATACCTGATCTGGTAAACAGGCCCAACATGGCTACGAAAGACAGTGACAAATGCCCCTGTAGTTCCATTCCATATCTTCACAGATTTATCAAAAGAAGCACTCGCTATCCACTGCCCATCAGGCGAAAAATAGACATGGTTCACAAGCTGTCAACATGTAAATATAACTTGTATCATTATGTATCATTAACCATAAAAGATGGAATGTGCATCATAATGCATACAAAGAAAACTATCACTTGAAAAATTGTGATTTGAAGAAAGAATAACTTTGGTTAGTTTCTCATTGGCATATTTTAAGATTGTAAGGAAAAATAAATACCTGCTGATGACCTGTCATACGAGTTTTGGGGTGCTTGTTGATGAAGGGTTCCCAAAGGAACATTGTGAAATCATCAGATCCAGAGACCAATCGCTCAGGGGCATTACCTCTCATTGAGTTGTACCTTTCAAGAGCGACCTACATACATCGGCGGATAAACTGGTATTAGTAAAACAGATATGGAAAAAGTAGTTTCTAGAGAAAGGAACTTGTGAAGTAGATAAATAATATTTTAAATGACCTATTTAATGGAGAAAGAAACAATATATTTAGTAGGTCATTTAATATCTAGTTTGATCTGAAATTTTGGAAACAAGTGTGAAAATTTTATAACTTCTAGAGTAAGATTCAATTCCAGAAATCAGGGTTTATTATGGCCAACCGGGTTTTGTAACTAACAACAGAATTATGGTTCAAAGGTCTAACATTCCTGTTCATAAAAATAAATGAAAAACTACTAGTTACCTTCTTCATTTCCTCTGGAGATGAATAATGTTTGGCAGTATGATCAAAAGCTCCAGTGCGAAGAACATACTCGGTGCTCAACGCTAAAGAATTGACCCAATGGGCATGTCCCTAAAATAAATACCAAAATATGAAGAAAGCAAAGAAAAATTAACAAAATGACGCCATCACGACAAAAAACATGAATTTTATATATAATAAAATATAAGCAAAGTATCTGATATGCATAGATAAGTATAAAAAACTCATTGAGACAGAAAATAGTACAACGAGAATGAGATAAAAAATCCTCCTAAACAAGAGACTAAAACAAAAAAACAACCAAAAAATTTAACATTTCTTAAAATCTTTGAGGATTTAGATAGTAAAGTTCCGTTTGGCAATTACACTGATAGTGGTACACATGTTACTGCAAGTGTGTGGCCACTGATTACGATACATTTCTTCAAAGAAACATCCCAAATACGAGCATCCCCATCTTTGCTGGAACTTACAAAGCGGCGGCAAGGAGCACTCAGGTGGACAGGTTCCCAAGAGATACCGGTAATCCATTTCTTGTGGCCCTACAATTTGTATACGTATACTTCAAATTTTATTATCCAAGACACAATATGATGTACAAGATTCTTCAAACAACAAGTGTTCTTAAACTGATTCTTAACATAACTGGTTGTTTCGAAAATGTATGTATGTTGGCAGACCATGGCAGAAAGCCAAAAATACGCCATTATAAGCCGCCATGCTTCACAAGTTGGGCATGTCGGGGTTGTCAAAAAAAGGAGACAGCTTCATAATACAAATTGGAATTCAAGGTTAAAGACTTACAGTTAAAGCATTTCCTGATTGCTTTCCCGTTTGTGGGTTCCAACATATAAGTTCTCCTGATTTGCTCCCACTTACAAGATACTTCCCATCGGGTGACCATCCAATACAAAGGACCCAATTCTTGTGTCCTGCATAAAATGCATGCAACTATATATGACATATGCTGTTTAAAGATACAAAAAGAATGTGTGTTCACAAATATGATGTGTATCAACCGATGTATTTCTAATAAGCGGCCTTTTATCAATGCTATATAAGGAAAAATAGCACCATACGTAATCCCTCAAATCAGTGAAAGAAAAAAAACACAGGACATTCAAGAGACTTGCAAGTTGCAACCTCCCAACTAATCACAAATCCTTTCTCGGAAATTGATTATGTTCATACTTCTAAAGTTCCTCCTTGTGTCGTTTCACTACTTCCCATCCCTTCCCCATAGCATACTCCCACGGTATTAGGCCTCAATTTGAAATGGTTTTAAACTACATAATATATCAAGAAGTTCTCTCTATCAGTGGAATCATGAGCATAATCCAACTATTCAAATTGATTACTTTTGCAGTTTAGCTATTTAGAGAAAAGAATGCCTGAATATGATTGTTTTTTGCTTTAATTAAAATGAACAAATTATGCTTGGCAGACACAAAATGGCTTATCATCTTTAAATATCACACCTGTGCATGTGTACATTGGTGTCTGAGTGCCAAGGTCCCAAAATCGAACAGTCGTATCTCCAGAACCACTTGCTAGCTGCCGCCCATCAGGACTAAAGGCAACACTCAATACAGCTTCGCCATGACCTACAAATAATCTCAACATCATGAATTCCAAAGTAAATGACAACAATATACTATTAATCTAAAATCTTCAAAAGCCAAACCACATTTCCGTTTTAACTTTTGCTTAATTTCACAACGAAAAGAAATACAACTTTTAGAATAATTCTACATGCAACATTAAGCCATTACAATGCTTGAGAGAAAAAAACTCATCACATCTTCATACCGGATATTGTTGCAGAACATCGACTCACGGGACGAATTCGGAAAACAGCTTGAGGTTGACAAACAATTGGCAATGCTTTCTCCACCGACACTGAAATGAAGTTAAATTAACATCGAAGAGGAAAAGAAAAACATTAGTAAAAACAAAACAAATGAGTAAATTTAAAAAAAGACAATTCTGTTTGAATCCAAACACAACTAGCCTTTGTGTTTCTGCAAGTATGTTTCAAGTGGTACAAGAAGCTCCTCGTCTGATATATAAAATGCATACGGCAATTTCTCCTCCTAAATTGAGAATATAGACAGAAGTTCAATCAAAACAACTTTAATACATATATTTATAACATAATACAAAGGGAATTCCAAAAGTTTTGGCCAGACCATTTCTTTACAAAGTGTATGTTTGGTTTCTCAGTTGCAACACATAGAATTGATTTTGACATGTTTGGTTACTCTCTGGTAGAATTGATTCTACTTGAAACCATGGTTTGTAGCTTTTGAGTCTAAAAGTAATTTCACCGTTCATTTGATTTTTGAAAGAATTTATTCAAACATAACTAACTTTAGTCGGAATCAATTTTACATAATCAATTCGCTCAGAATCAATATTATTCACCGCATAACCAAACACACTCTAAGTGAAAAGTAAGCTATATATTACAAAACTCAGAAAAGTAAGCTAACTTGAAATGAAAAGTACACGGCAATGATAATAAAGAATGAAATCATGAAAAATAAAAATTGTGAGTAAGAAATTGGGTTACATTTTGTAGAAGCTGATTAACAATGAGTTGAAGCTGTTGTGGACCTATGTTCTGAGGAAGGTACATAGGAGCACCAAGAGGAGCTCCGTCTTGATGCGTCAAAAGGCACATCACGTTGTTGACTACAGTCCTCTGCTCCATTATTGCCTCTGTTTCACCTTCCATTCTTCAATTTTCCAACTTTTGTTCAATTGTACAATTCTAGCTATTTTTTGAAGAATTTTATTGATTAGAGTGTGTATGAACTAGAGGTTTTTGGAAAGTAAGCATGGAGTGGAGAATAGTTTTAACAGTATCGTTTCATAAATATGAAGACCATAAATTAGAGTTTTAAAACCATTGGTCCCCAAGATTCTCTTTAGTTTTTACTACTGTGCAAAACCAAATCAATCCAATAAAAAATCGCAAATTAAACTAAATCAAATCGAAACCGCAAAAAATTATATTTGATTCCGATTAGTTTGATCTTCTTTTAACAAAATTGCATAGTTCGGTTCGGTTTGCGGTTTATATTTCACAAATCAAACAAAACCGAATTAAACCGCATTATGTTAAAATTTAAATTTTAGGTAACTCTCGTTTAACTCGAACCTAAACCTAAAATAGTCACACAATTATAGTAAAGAAAACATAATGTGCAAATAAAATTATAAAAGTTTGACAAATAATTCTGATTTTACAACATGTAAAACTCTTATCTTTTTTTTGTTATTCCTAATATTGTCTTCATTTCCAATATTTTGACATGAATTGAATCACATTACATCTGCACTCCATCAAAATATTTATAATCAATACATATAATGCATATTATAACATATAAAAAAAAGACTCAATATTGTATTGGATGGAAGAAAACAAAAACTACAATAAAATCACAAAATTCTTAGAAGTAATTTTTGTTTGAGATTTCATTCTTACCGAATGAACTGTTCATAAAGTTTATATATATTTCACACAACTATTATTTATTTTTATTTATGGTAAAACTGAAAGGTTAGGAGTTAAGTATATAAATATACGTTAAAAATGATAATTTATGTATATTAAATATATAATTGATAGAATAATTTATTGTATATTTATTATTTAATTGAGAATTCAATTCATTATTTAATTGAAAGGTTTTTTGTGTTTCTTCTTTTCGATTTTTTTTATTCTTGATTGTATATCGAATATATAACTGATTATATTATTGATTGCATATTTTCAATTCACTATTTAATTGATAATTTAATCCATTAGTTCAATTATTTTGTGAGATTGTTTTCATTTTTTTCGAAGAGATATTTAATACATAGGTAATATTTTATTTAAAATATATTCTAAAATAGTTTATATTATTTTAAAAAATTTATGTATTTATTATTTAACCCTAAAGCTTATATATTCTAAAATAGCTTTTATCAATATCCATGTTTATTTGAACTTGATGTTTGTCTATGAGTGTTGAATTCACCTTTTTTGTATGAATGTTGATTTCTTTGCTTCTTGAACCCTTAACTATATGTTGTTGTATGAATTTTTACCTTGCCTTAGAAAGTAGGGAATATTCACACATTAATGTTGGTTGGATTCAAGTTGGGGAGAAAAATGTTTTTGTACTTATATTGTGGTTGGTATGAGGTTGAGAAAAAGAAAAAGAAAGATTAGAAAAAGAAAAGAAAAAAATGAAAAAGCTTTGGAAAAGAAAAAAAAAAGAGTATGAATAATGTTGCGTTAATAAGTGAGGTGTTTTGGTTTGACAACTTGTGATGAAGAAGAAGTTTGATTGAAATTATATTGTTTGGAACTTTGTGAGTTGATCACTCCTTTAGGTTTAGGCAAGTTTTTGTTTCGATTAGCCTTAGGACTTATCACTTGTTTGTTAACCAAGTCACATTACAACCTTGAAAATACCTTGTGATTCTTGCATTTGTATTTTCAATACGTTTTTGGATGAATTCATAATTTAGTCTTTTGTTTGCAAGATTGTGTATGAGTGTTTTTTATCCCTCACCTTTGTGTGTTCTTCATCTACCGATGGATTTTTGCTAGGTGTGATTCATGATTGAGTTTGTTTTGTTTTAGAATGTTTTGCATGATTTTTGTACTTAAGATTTGTTTCGTTTATATGTTGTCGTTGTAGGATAGTGGTAAGTTTGTATTTTGTCGTGTACGTTTTTGTTTGAACCATACATTTGTTTTCCGTTTTAAAAACTTGTTGATTCGTGATTCTTTGATTATCATTCATTGTTTCTTTAGGTTTACTTGACTTTGTTTGAGGACAAACAATGTGTCAAGTTGGGGAGAGTTGATAAGTGCCAAAATATAGTTATTTTGTATATATGCTTTGTGGCACTTATCGGTTCTTTTGTTGATATTCTTCGAATAAATCCCCACTTTTGGTATAAATGTGTACATAATAGAATAATTGAGTTTTTGTGTAAACATTGTATCATTTGATAGTTTTTCATCTCTTTTATAGGTATTTATTCATAGTTGGAGCATTGAGTAATAAAGTGTCGAAGACACGACTTCAAACACATGATTTTGAGCAATAAAAGAGGACACATAAAGCAAAAAAATGAGTTTTTCAAATATTTTAAATCATTAATTTGATTGATATTTATTCATGGTTAGATAGAGCATTGAATAAGCTTTCCAACGCTTCAAACCGGGTGCAATTCGGAGTTACGGTTCTCAAGTTATGGTCGAAACAGTTTTGGTGTTTCGACTTACTGCTGTCTTTCGCCGGGCGAAGCAGAGGAAACTAGTAGCGTGGAAAAAACGCGTTTTAAAGTGCCAGGCGAAGCTTTTTGGTCGCCGGGCGAAACTGCGCAGACATAAATGCATATTTAGGCGAAAAAACACATTTTTTGGGTATGTTTTGGGTATTTTTGAACCCCACTCCATCATACATCATTTTTTGGTCTAGAGAGCTTAGAAGACAACATTGGAGCTTGCATTTGGATGATGCGGAGTCGAATCTATCATCGATTGGTGTTGACAAACCAAGAAATGTTTGGTTCCTCTTCTTCTCTTCTCTTTGTAATCTCTTTTGTTGGGTTATGTATGTATAGTTACTCTGAACACATGTATATTTATCGCCCTTGGCGTTGTATAAAGTCTGCTTTATGAATATGTGTTGGTAGTTATCTTAGGTTTTTACTCTATGTTAGGGATTTGAGCTTGCTAGAGATAAACTGCTTAGATTCTTACCTAGGATGATTATCTATTAGTTTCTAAATGCTAGAAATAGGTTTAGAGCTGACACTCACCATAGAGTATCTGATCTTAATGCCTCTGTGTCGGTGAAATATGCTAGAGATGGGTATGGAGGTGACACAGTTGACTTCTAGTTGTCGAGGTATGCCAAAAATGGATATTGAAGTGGTTCGGGATGAATCTCAATTTGGGTTAGAAATAGCTTAGATTGTGAGAGGTATGTGATGACACGGAGAAGTATCGTAGGTCGAGTATGACATGGCGGTAGATTTAAGTCTGTGACGGGTAATGTGCATTCGTTCCAGACAAGCTGTCTATCCTTTATAGTTTTTGTTCATTTATTTTTTGTCTTTTATTTTCAACTCTTTTAATTCCAAACTCATTAACGGTAGAATTGTCGAACGACGAATCAATAATCAATCTTTATGGACTCGATACGATATAACCTAACCGGTATATGTAACACCCCTTCTAATTTACCCGCGATTTATATATTTTATCAGAGTTTTAAACATAACATTAAAAGGGCGTCATAATTTTATTAATTCAAATACCAAAAACAGTTATCATGCCTTTCACTGAAGAACTCATTAAAATAAAGCAAACCAAAGATTATGTTTAAACAGCGGAAATTATAACATAAAAATCCGGAATAATTCCATCAATAATTATTCTCAACATAAACCAAAACATAAACCAAAACAACTATTTTTAAATCCATGAAAGCCCAATCAAAAGTTCCCCAGTGTTACAACTACCAGAGCATGACACTGACACGCGAATTAACTAAGTAGCACAACTCTAAAAGCTGTCCTCACCAATTCCAAAGCAGCTAATCACTTCGAATCTGAAATCATTAAAGTAAGGGTGAGATTTCATCAAAATTAAAATGCATTATACATTTCTCAAGAACAATAAAACAATCAATTCATTATTCACCCTTATTAACAATATTAGCATACGATTCGCAAACACAATCCAAACATACATTATGCACACAACAACAATTAAATGCAATTGAAACACTGGAATTCATCCTAACATGTTACAATCACATATGCAATGCAGACTCAAATGCATGTGGTACCAAACGTGAACCAAGTCCACACCCTGTTCCGCTTACACTCCGGAAACAGCGTCAATTCAATGATTCGCCCATACATCATCGGGTCAATAATCTAGCCTCACTACCTCTGTCCATTAGGTAAGTTTATTGGCCCTGCAAGTTCAATTTCGCACAATGGAAATGAACCATTACCAAATGCTCATGCATGCACATCAGAAGCATGCAACAAATCAAAACATGGAACATGAACACACAACATTATTCCAATTATAAATTAATAACATCAACAACATCTGGTATAGCAATCATAAACATCAAATGTTAATCACAACCATAAGTTAATATTCTGCACATTTATTCAACACATAATTCATAAATTCTCAACGAGTTCTGATTACGGAAACTAAATTAATCCTTCCAGATTTCAATTATTAGTATTGAAAATATTTCCATTAGGTAGTACTCGTCCTAAGCTTTCCAATGATACCAATTATGCCTAAATCAGAGCTACGGTTAAAAAGATATGATTAAAATCGTTTCAGAAAAATTCTGTCCATTCCAACACAGTATGCATCGATGCATAAGGCTATGCATCGATACATAATCAGCTTGCATCGACCCAAAATAGTTATGCATCGATGCATAACTTAAAAATTCTTTATTTTTCAAAAATTGTTCAGTATGTGTTGACACATACGAAACTTGCATCGATGCATAGCCCTGTTTTTGGCCTATGTATCGATGCATACGCATCTTGGATCGATGCATAGCTTTTTAAGCATTCTGGTTTTCAAAAATTTACACTTATGCATCGATGCAAAAAGGGATGTGTCGACCCATACATTTTGTTTTCATCAAAAACACAACTTTTCTTCACTGTTACGAATTTCCATTACCTCAAAACCTCACCAAACCTCATATCATCATAAAACAGAATTATCTACTGCAGTTTTACATCCAATTAGTCATCAAATTTGTTTTCTAAATAACCTATATTCATCATACATAAATTAATCGTTCATAACCGTCTCAATTACGGTTTTACGTCGGATTATAACATTAGGGCATATTCAATTATCCTAATTCGAGATTCCTAACGATTCGATTCGTTCCATTGATCATCAAAACCCATAAGGCATAAAAGTTAGATTCAATCCCCCCTTACCTCGCGATGAATCTTCGAATTCTTGGCGTTTGGCTTTTTCTCCTCTTTCTCTTTTTCAATTTCACGTAGTATGCAAATCCTAATTCTTTTTCCTCACACTTGTTCCTTTTATTCCTTTATTTATTCCTTTTTATTTGCCAAATAATAGAAATAAATTAGTTAGGATTAAGTAGAGCTTTTTACTCCACACACCTCCAATTCAATCTTACACCCCCAACTTCCTCTTAATTAATTAAATAATTAATCCATTTAATCCAAAAATATTAATAATTAAGCCTTTAATTAAATTAATAATTAAATTCCTAATTATTTAATATTTGAATTAATTTGGAGTGTCACAGTATATATCACCCGGTAAAAATAATACCAACTCTTTGCTTGTCGCTTTACCGCCGCAAGAAAATGGTGCCGTTGCCGGGGATTGGTTTTATTGTTTATGTATTGCGATAATTCCGTTGTTTTTGAGTTTTGTAATTATTGTATATGTTGTATAGACTTTGTATATGAACTTGTATATTGTTACTTGTACATGTTGTGTGTTTACTTTCCATACTTGTACATATTTGTGATTTTCTTAGTTTTCATGTGATGTTGTGAATTGTCTCGTACTCCTAACGTTTGTTGTGTGGTTGTTAGGAAACTTTCTTTAGGTTTGGGCAGTGTGGCAATACCATGGCATGACGAGAGAAGGTTACTAGTGCTCACACAATAAAGGCGTCGAGCTTACGACGTAAAACAAGCATGTTTGTTTATGTGTGTGGTGGCTTGTGTTTTAACAAGTTGAAATAGGACTTGTTCTTAATTTTAAATCTTCACTTTTCAACTTGTTAATTCATTTTCACAAAGTTTCTGTATCGTTATTTGGTTTTGTTTTGTTATGTAATTTGTTGTTTTTCCGCAAGCTCGCCATGTTTAGCTTGAGGAGTTTTGATGGTTGTAAATATTGTAAATTTTGTTTTTCTAATTCTTTTGTTATTGTTTGGACTCAAATTTTGGTTTGGTAGTTTAAGGTTGCATTTGGTGATTTTCCGAGTTTGATCGTTTCAACTCGCGGACGTATGGTAATGATAGTTTTAAAGTTGGTACACGTCAGGTACTCGTTTATCGCTTTCTATAGCATAACATGTTTAGGAAATTTATCATTTGTACAATTACCATGCCATTCATTCTTTTTGCATTACTTGCTCATGAATTGAATCACTTTAGTCCCCTTTTTACCCATAAATGTGAGGAAGCTTTCCATTATTTTAACTAGATTTTATTACGCTTAATCTTTTGTTTTGTGTTGATTGTATGATTGCATGAAAATGGTCAAGGCATTTTATTTGATTTTGAGCATAACTACCTTGGCCAAATGTTTAATTCACCTTGTGAGTGTCTGAACCATTGTTAAACCCCTTTGAGCTTTTATCAATATCCATGTTTATTTGAAATTGATGCTTGTTGTCACACCCCTTCTAATTTCCCCGCGAATTATATAATTAATCAGAGTTTAACATAACGAAAGGGCGTCACAATTAAAAAAATTTAAATAATAAAACAATATAACAGTAGTCATGCTTTTATTGAAGAACTTCATTAAATGATTCAAAACCAATGATTATGTTTTACACAGCGGAAATAACATAAAATCCGGAATAAATTCAAATCATAATTATTCCAAACATAAACCAAAAGAAAATAGAGTTTAATAATAACTCTAAACCAATCGTTCCCCAGTGTTACAACTACCAGAGCATGACACTGACACGCGGACAATCTAAATAGCACAGCTCAAGGCTATCCTCACCAGCTCCTAAGAAGCTAACACTTCAATCTGAAATCATCAAAGTAAGGGTGAGATTTCATCAACAATTAAAATGCATTATACGTTTCTTTAAAACAATAAAACAATCAATACATTATTCCATCCTCATTAGTATATCCAGATTTTAATCCACGATTACATTACATACAGTTCATTATGCACATAATAACCATCAATGCAATTATAACACTGGAAACCATCCTAACATGTTATAATTACATATGCAATGCAGACTCAATCTATGTGATACCAAACGTGAACTAAATTCACACCCTGTTCCGCTTACACCATGGAAAAAGAGCTAATCAACGATTCGCCCATACACCACTGGGTTAAGAATCCAGCCTCACCACCACTATCCACTGGGTACGAGTATTGACTCTGCAGGTCCAATTCCACACAATGGGAATTAACCATCACCAGAATGCATATGCATGCACATCAAAAGCATGCAACAATCCAAATACGGAATATGATCACACAACATTATTCCACACAAAGCCAACACCAACAACAACACATGATATCAGCAAGTCATGAACATATAACGTTAATTACAATCACATAGAATTAACATCCAGCAAGAATACACTACGTCAACGACGAACAATCACAATTACAACGAATTCCCCATACGGAAATCCATATCAGTCCATCAAGATTCAATTACTAGGTTTTAAAAATGTTTTTAATAGATAGTACGCGTTCTAAGCTTTCCAACAATACCTACTATGCCTAAATCGGAGTTACGATCGCAAAGATATGACCAAAACCGTTTTCAGAAAGTTACATTATGTTTTCTGTACAGTATGCATTGATGCATAAGCCCATGCATCAATGCATAATCAGCTTGTGTCGATACAAGCATCGTATGCGTCGATGCATACATTTAAAATTTATAATTTTTCAAATTTTGTTAAATATGCACCGATGCATAACACGTATGTGTCGATGCATAACTTCAATTTTTGCCCTATGAGTCGATTCGTGACTTTATGCATCGATGCAAGCTTTCCCCACGCCTCTGGTTTTCAAAAGTTTTGCTACTTGCATCGACCCATGCCTCTTGTGTCGACCCATACTGCTATTTTTCACCAAAAACCAGTTTTTATCTCTACTGTTTGGAATCCAAATTGATCCATCCATTACCAAACTCCATATTACACCAGAACCGAATTAATTCATGCGTTTTCACATCCAGTTGACCACAACATTTTATTTTCTAATTAGCCTACAATCATTCTACACAAATTAATCGTTCTTATCAATTCCAATTGAATTATTACGTCGGATCATAACATTAGGGCACAACCTAGAATTCATAATTCGAGATTCCTAACAGATCAATTCATTCTATTGATCATCATAACCTATAAGGCATAATAATCACACCAAATCACCCCTTACCTCGTGATGAATCTTTGAACTTTCGACGCCTTGACTTTTCCTCTTTCTCTTCTCTTCTCAAAAGCACGTAGAATGAAAACTCTAATTTTCTTCTCTTTATTCCTTTATTTATTCCTTTTATTATTCCCAATAATAAAAATAACATAATTAGAATAAGTAGAGCCTTTTAACCTACACACCTCCCAATTTCACTTTACACCCTCAACACATCAATTTATTTAATTAATTAATTAAATCCATTAATTCAAAAATGCCAATAATTAAACCTTTAATTAAATTAATAATTAAAATTCTAATTAGTTAATAGTTGAATTATTTAGGGTGTCACAACTCTCCCCTACTAAAAAGAGTTTTCGTCCTCGAAAATATACCTTAGACGAAAAGTTCGGGATACGAGTCCTTCATCTGGCTCTCCAACTCCCATGTAACATTTCCACCTGCTGGTCCTCCCCAAGCTACTTTCACCAACGCTATCTCTTTACCACGCAACTGCTTCAACTTCCGATCCTCAATTCTCGCAGGTAATGCTTAAACAGTCAGATTATCTCGCACCTGTATATCATCTACCTGAATCTCATGAGACGGATCAGTAATGTACTTCCTCAACTGAGATACATGGAAGACATCATGCAAATTCGCAAGAGATGGCGGTAAAGCAATCTGATAAGCAACTCTTCCAACCTTCTTGGTAATTTGAAACGGACCAATAAAGCGCGGAGTCAACTTCTTTGACTTCAAAGCTCGACCAATACCAATCATCGGAGTAACTCGCATGAACACATGATCTCCTTCACTAAACTCGAGATCCTTCCTGCTCTTATCATGATAACTCTTACGGCGAAGCTCTCATCTTCTCCTGAATCATCTTGATCTTTTCTGAAGTCTGTTGGACAATCTTCGGCCCAATCACAACACTCTCTCCAGATTCGTACCAACACAACAGTTATCGACACCTCCTACTATACAATGCCTCAAACGGAGCCATACCAATACTCGAATGAAAACTATTGTTGTAGGTAAACTCAATCAACGGTAGATAAATATCCCAAGCTCCAACTTTCTCCAACACATAAGCTCGCAACAAATCCTCTAACGATCGAATCGATCTCGGTTGGTATGCCCTTCTTGCAAAAGTCAAACGTAAACCTCGGTAAATCACAATTTTGCCAACCTCTACATAGGATAATCCATTCTTATCGGAATAAAATGGCGATTTTGTCAACCGCTCAACAATAGAATAATTTTGCCTCGGCAAACCCGACACAAAATCCATAGAAATGCCATCCATTTCCAATGAACAAACAACGGCATCGGTTTCGATGTTCAATCTTGACAAACCAAACAAGCATAAACAAACTCTGTAATTTCCTTCATTCCAGGTCACCAAAACAACTTTTTCAAGTCATGATACATCTTAGTAGCACGGGATGAATACTCGATCCACTCGACTTTCTTTCAATATACCACACCTCACCTCATAACACCGTTATCGTCAATTCGGAATTCACCTCCTTGACCTTGGTTGATCAATGTCAATTTATCAACTAAACCGACGTCATATTTTTGTCCATTTTGAATTTCCTCAAGAATACCACTAGTCAGCTTCAACCTACCCAATTTAACACTATCAGAAGTAGTCTCACATACCAAACTCAAATCTCTGAATTGTTCAACTAAATCCAATTCGCGCATCATCAACATAGACATATGCAAGGACTTTCTGCTCAATGCATCTGCAACAACGTTTGCCTTACCAGGATGGGAATTCAAACCAAAATCATAATCTTTGAGAAATTCTAATCACCTTCTCTGTCTCATATTTAGCTCTTTTTGATAGAAGAGATACTTCAGACTCTTATGATCACTGAATACCTCAAATCGAGAACCATACAAATAATGCCTCCACAATTTCAAAACAAAAACCACAGATGCCAACTCTAAATCATGAGTCGGGTAATTCCTTTCATGAATCTTCAATTGTCTCGAAGCATAAGCCAAATCGCTTCAAAACACCACCTAATCCCATCAATGAAGCATCATAGTACACAACAAAGATTCGCGGTTTAGCAAAATCGAATCGAGCACTAGTCAACTTCAACTCTTGGAATCCTTTCTCATTAACACGATTTTGGTAGTCAACGACAAGGCTAACCGAAAATCCTTTCGATAAACTTCCTGTAGTAAAAGAAGAAGATTTGAAGCATTCTTGGCGTTTTCCAGATACCGCTTCCATCTTCGTAGGATCAACAACAATGCCATTCTTGGAAATCACATGGAAATACTTCATAACGAACTCACACTTAGATAAGCATTCAACAATTCCAACACAAATCTAAGATGTTGCATTCTTCATCATTCTTGAATAAATCAAAATGTCATTAATAAATACCACCACAAATATCGATAGATGTTATCATGTTCATACATGCATTAGTAACCAAACGAACTCATAATGTCCATACCTCGTTCTAAATCTCAATATCTTCCGTCTTCACACGAATCGATGGTATCAAATCAATCTTCAATACACAAGCTCCAACTAATTGATCCATCAAATCATCAATCCTCGGCAATGGATATCGATTCTTGATTGTAACTTTGTTCAACTGCCGGTAATCAACACACAATCTCATCGAACCCTCCTTCTTCCACGAAACACTAGGAAAACTAAATTTCTAACTGCTTCTTCAACTCAGATAATTCAGATGCCGACATGCGATAAGGTGTCATCGACACCGGACTAGTTCCAGGAATCAAATCTATAGTAAATTCCACTTCTCTCTCAGGTGGCAACTCACTAACATCTTCCGGAAACACTTCTGGAAATTCATTCACCACTAGAAATTCATCACTCTTAGCTTTTCCTTTCACCTCCGTTGAAGAATACAACATAAACACCACATCACCGTCAATAACAGCTAAATTCATCTGCTTAACTGACATAGTCACATCTTCGACACTAACCTCTTCAGGAAAAATAACCGTCTTCGTAAAACAATTGATATGAACCTGGTTGAATTCCAACTAGTTTATTCCAAGGATGATATCAAGTTATTCTAACGGTAGACACACTAAATCCATACCGAAACCTCTACAATAGGACAGTTCCTAAAAACAAATGAAGTAGTCATTGAACCCGACGCAGGAGTGTCAATAACCATACTTCCATCTGTATTAGAAATATCCAAGTTCAATCTTTTAGCACAATCCAAAGCAATAAAAGATTGTGTCGCTCCAATATCAATAATCGCAATCAAAGGTATGCCATTAATAAAACATGTACCTTTAATCAACCGATCATCTGGCTTAGTCTCTGATCCAGACAAAGCAAACACTTTACCACCAGCTTGTTCCTTCTTGGGTTTTGTACACTGCGGACGAGTATGACCCTCTTCGCCGCCACAGTTGTAACAAGTTACCTTCCTTGCTCTACAATCGGTAGCTACATGATCAATTTTCCCACAGTTGTAGCACTTCCTCGTATCATTCTTGCATTCATTAGCTCGATGCCCCATTTCACCACACCTGTAGCACTTGATAGGAGCACTAAAATCTCCCCCACTAGGCTTCTTCCAACCACCGGATCTATGATTATTCTTATCATAAGGTTTCCCACGGTCCATCTGTTGCTTACCCTTCCGATCAACATACCCTCGAGCATTAGTTCGAGTATTAGCAAGATCCTCTTCCAGAGTCCTACTACAGTCCACCAAGTCAGAAAACCTTCGGATACGCTGATACCTGATACCCTGCTTGATCTCGTCACGAAGACCATTCTCACACTTGATACATTTAGAAAATTCTCCATTTGCATCGTTGTTGTAATGGGCATAGTACTTTGCCAACTCAGTAAATTTCGAAGCATACTCACTCACAGTCTTGTTGCCCTGCTTGAGCTCCAGAAACTCAATCTCCTTCTTGCCCCGAATATCTTCAGGAAAGTATCTTCTCAGAAAAGCTCTCCTGAACACAGCCCAAGTTAGTGCAATACCATCTTGTTCCATTTCTGTCCTAGTAGCAACCCACCAGTCACCAGCTTCCTCTGCCAACATGTGAGTACCATACCTCACCTTCAGTTCTTCCGCACAGTCAATTACTCTAAAGATCCTCTCGATCTCCTTCAACCATCTCTGAGCACCTTCGGGATCATGAGTGCCTTTGAACAATGGAGGATTGTTCCTCTGAAAATTCCCCAACTGCCTATCAGCACCAATACCAGCTCCCAGCTGATTCCCTCTAAGCACTCCAGCTAGCATTCCCAAATCTTCAGCGATAACAACATCGTCTCTTCCGTTACCTCTTCCGGCCATTGTTCTGTAACATTACAAAACAATCACATTAGAACACAAGTATCGACATTGTTACCTTACACTAGTCGCATACAAAAGGGATAACGATACTAAGACACGACCGACTATGCTCTGATACCACTATTGTAACACCCCTTCTAATTTCCCCGCGAATTATATAATTAATTAGAGTTTAACATAACGAAAGGGCGTCACAATTAAAAAAATTTAAATAATAAAACAATATAACAGTAGTCATGCTTTTATTGAAGAACTTCATTAAATGATTCAAAACCAATGATTATGTTTTACACAGCGGAAATAACATAAAATCCGGAATAAATTCAAATCATAATTATTCCAAACATAAACCAAAAGAAAATAAAGTTTAATAATAACTCTAAACCAATAGTTCCCCAGTGTTACAACTACCAGAGCATGACACTGACACACAGACAATCTAAATAGCACAGTTCAAGGCTATCCTCACCAGCTCCTAAGCAGCTAACACTTCAATTTGAAATCATCAAAGTAAGGGTGAGATTTCATCAACAATTAAATGCATTATACGTTTCTTTAAAATAATAAAACAATCAATACATTATTCCACCCTCATTAGTGTATCCAGATTTCAATCCACGATTACATTACATACAGTTCATTATGCACATAATAACCATCAATGCAATTATAACACTGGAAATCATCCTAACATATTATAATTACATATGCAATGCAAACTCAATGCATGTGGTACCAAACGTGAACTAAATTCACACCCTGTTCCGCTTACACCATTGAAATAGAGCTAATCAACGATTTGCCCATACACCACTGGATCAAGAATCCAGCCTCACCACCACTATCCACTGGGTACGGGTATTGGCTCTGCAGGTCCAATTCCATACAATGGGAATTAACCATCACCGGAATGCATATGCATGCACATCAAAAGCATGCAACAATCCAAATACGGAATATGATCACACAACATTATTCCACACAAAGCCAACACCAACAACAACACATGATATCAACAAGTCATGAACATATAACGTTAATTACAATCACATAGAATTAACATCCAGCAAGAATACACTACGTCAACGACGAACAATCACAATTACAACGAATTCCCCATACGGAAAGCCATATCAGTCCATCAAGATTCAATTACTAGGTTTTAAAAATGTTTTTAATAGATAGTACATGTTCTAAGCTTTCCAACGATACCTACTATGCCTAAATCGGAGTTACGATCGCAAAGATATGATCAAAACCGTTTTCAGAAAGTTACATTCTGTTTTCTGTACAGTATGCATCGATGCATAAGCCCATGCATCAATGCATAATCAGCTTGTGTTGATACAAGCATCGTATGCGTCGATGCATACGTTTAAAAATTATAATTTTTCCAATTTTGTTCAGTATGCATCGATGCATAACACGTATGTGTCGATGCATAACTTCAATTTTTGCCCTATGAGTCGATTCATGACTCTATGCATCGATGCAAGCTTTCCCCACGCCTCTGGTTTTCAAAAGTTTTGCTACTTGCATCGACCCATGAACTCTTGTGTCGACCCATACTTCTATTTTTCACCAAAAACCAATTTTTATCTCTACTGTTTGGAATCCCAATTGATCCATCCATTACCAAACTCCATATTACACCAGAACCGAATTAATTCATGCGTTTTCACATCCAATTGACCACAAAATTTTATTTTCTAATTAGCCTACAATCATTCTACACAAATTAATCATTCTTATCAATTCCAATTGAATTATTACGTCGGATCATAACATTAGGGCACAACCTAGAATTCCTAATTCGAGATTCCTAACGGATCAATTCATTCTATTGATCATCAAAACCTATAAGGCATAATAATCAGACCAAATCACCCCTTACCTCGCGATGAATCTTCGAACTTTCGACGCCTTGACTTTTCCTCTTTCTCTTCTCTTCTCAAAAGCACGTAGAATGAAAACTCTAATTTTCTTCTCTCTATTCCTTTATTTATTCCTTTTATTATTCTCAATAATAAAAATAACATAATTACAATAAGTAGAACCTTTTACTCTACACACCTCCCAATTCCACTTTACACCCCCAACACATCCATTTATTTAATTAATTAATCAAATCCATTAATTCAAAAATACCAATAATTAAATTAATAATTAAAATTCTAATTATTTAATAGTTGAATTATTTGGGGTGTCACACTTGTCTATGAGTGTTGAATTCACCTTTTTTGTATGGATGTTGATTTCTTTATTTCTTGGACCCTTACCTATATGTTGTTGTATGGATTTTTACCTTGCCTTAGAAAGTAGGGAGTATTCGCACATTAATGTTGGTTGGATTCAAGTTGGGGAGAGAAATGTTTATGTACTTATGTTGTGGTTGGTATGAGGTTGAGAAAAAGAAAAAAAAAGATTAGAAAAAGAAAAGAAAAAAATGAAAAAGCTTTGGAAAAGAAAAAAAAAAGAGTATGAATAATGTTGTGTTAATAAGTGAGGTGTTTTGGTTTGACAACTTGTTATGAAGAATAAGTTTGATTGAAATTATATTGTTTGGAACTTTGTGAGTTGATCACTCCCTTAGGTTTAGGCAAGTTTTTGTTTCGATTAGCCTTAGGATTTATCACTTGTTTGTTAACCAAACCACATTACAACCTTGAAAAGACCTTGTGATTATTGCATTTGTAATTTCAATACGTTTTTGAATGAATGCATAATTTAGTCTTTTGTTTGCAAGATTGTGGATGAATGTTTTTTATCCCTCACCTTTGTGTGTTCTTCATCTACCGATAAATTTTTGCTAGGTGTGATTCATGATTGAGCTTGTTTTGTTTTAGAATGTTTTGCATGATTTTTGTACTTAAGATTTGTTTCGTTTATATGTTGTCGTTGTAGGATAGTGGTAAGTTTGTATTTTGTCGTGTACGTTTTTGTTTGAACAATACATTTGTTTTCTGTTTTAAAAACTTGTTGATTCATGATTCTTTGATTATCATTCATTGTTTCTTTAGGTTTACTTGACTTTGTTTGAGGACAAACAATGTGTCAAGTTGGGGAGAGTTGATAAGTGCCAAAATGTAGTTATTTTGTATATATGTTTTGTGACACTTATCGGTTCTTTTGTTGATATTCTTCGAATAAATCCCCCGCTTTTGGTATAAATGTGTACATAATAGAATAATTGAGTTTTTGTGTAAATATTGTATCATTTGATAATTTTCATCTCTTTTATAGGTATTCATTCATAGTTGGAGCATTGAGTAATAAAGTGTCGAAGACACGACTTCAAACACATGATTTTGAACAATAAAAGAGGACACATAAAGCAAAAAATGAGTTTTTCAAATATTTGAAATCATTAATTTGATTGATATTTATTCATGGTTAGATAGAGCATTGAATAAGCTTTCCAACGCTTCAAACCGGGCGCAATTCCAAGTTACGGTTCTCAAGTTATGGCCGAAACAGTTTTGGTGTTTCAACTTACTGCTGTCTTTCGCCGGGCGAAGCTAAATTTTTCCGGGCGAAGCAGAGGAAACTAGTAGCGTGGAAAAAACGCGTTTTAAAGCGCCAGGCGAAGCTTTTTGGTCGTCAGGCGTAACTGTGCAGACAGAAATGCATATTTAGGCGAAAAACACATTATTTTGGTATGTTTTGGGTATGTTTTGAACCCCAATCCATCATACATCATTTTTTGATCTAGAGAGCTTAGAAGACAACATTGGAGCTTGCATTTGGATGATCCGGAGTTGAATCTATCATCGATTGATGTTCACAAACCAAGAAATGTTTGGTTCCTCTTCTTCTCTTCTCTTTGTAATCTCTTTTGTTGGGTTATGTATGTATATTTACTCTGAACAAATGTATAATTATCGCCCTTGGCGTTGTATAAAGTCTGTTTTATGAATATGTGTTGGTAGTTATCTTAGGTTTTTACTCTATGTTAGGGATTTGAGCTTGCTAGAGATAGACTGCTTATATTCTTACCTAGGATGATTATCTATTAGTTTCTAAATGCTAGAAATAGGTTTAGAGCTGACACTCACCATAGAGTATCTGATCTTAATGCCTCGTGGTGAAGTATGCGAGAGATGGGTATGGAGGTGACACAGTTGACTTCTGGTTGTCGAGGTATGCCAAAAATGGATATTGAGGTGATTCGGGATGAATCTCAATTTGGGTTAGAAATAGCTTAGATTGTAAGAGGTATGTGATGACACGGAGAAGTATCGTAGGCCGAGTATGACATGGCGGTAGATTTAAGTCTGTGACGGATAATGTGCATTCGTTCCAGACAAGCTGTCTATCCTTTATAGTTTTTGTTCATTTACGTTTTGTCTTTTATTTTCAACTCTTTTAATCCCAAACTCATTAACGGTAGAATTGTCGAACGACGAATCAATAATCAATCTTTGTGGACACGATACGATATAACTTAACCAGTATATATCATCCGGTAAAAATAATACCAACTCTTTGCTTTTCGCTTTACCGCCGCAACAAAGATGTATGTCACTAATATCTTATTTTCTGTTTTATATTTTTCTACTAATACAGACTCTCAAAATTTGGGTCCTTAGGCAGTTTTATATGGCAAATTGTTAAAATGCATTGAATTGTTTTCTCAACATAAGTTTTAGTTCTTTAACTTTTTAACTTTGTGAGTGGTTGATTCAATGTGCTAAAATATATAGAGTGAATGCATTGAGTGTCATGTGTTCGATAAAATGTTACAATGAAAAATATCAGAGTTTGATTCATTTTTATTGCTGTAAAACACTGCTTTTCACAGGTTTTTCCTCAACAACTTATGTACAACTAACTACTTGATCGAGGTATGTTCTAGTTCAACACCGTATCATTATAGGTATGAATATAAATACATATATTTGAAGGAAGGGATAAATAAAATCAGCATTTGCTCCATAACTATAGCACATGTCATAAATGATTTGCATGTTGCTTGCTATTGTTTCAAATCTAGATTGTAAACCTCTCTCTGCATTTTTGAACTAGAATAATATGCATGCAAAGTTCTTTTGTTTACCTCACTCACCACCTCAAGACCTACAAAATCTGTATATTGGGTTGAAAGAGCGGCATCAAAAAACGAAAAAATCTATTCGGTTAACCGAAGTAACATCCCTCAGTTGATTGGTACTTCCTCTGCTAAAGGATTTTAAAAAGAACCGACGCGTGGATTGAATCGAGACAACAACGGTATCCGAGGCGATGGAGCTGCTGCTCTTGCCCTTGGAGACAAGTTTTGCTGTTCCAAGATAAATGACTGAAGCTCTGCTGGATAGTCTCGCATACAACCAATTCTAGGACCAGCACCTGTTGACCATTTCGTCGATAAATGATTTGCCAGTTGATATGATTTCATTCCTTTATGTGAATCTATCCTCTTCATTATCTTTTCTTTTGGAATAGGATTTTCTTCTTCGTTGTCGTGATCCTCAACAAACAAGTTCGATTTTGAAACCATGAAGTCTTCTTCGTGGATAAACGATTCTTCTGCTGTCTCGTAACCGCAGTCTGATTCTGAGTCTGAAAGTGGTGAATATAGTTTTCTAGTTGGGCAATGTACTGCCAATACTGACTCGAAAATGTCAGTCACGTTGTCTCTCTTTGGTATTTCAAGTTTAGATATTTTTGTTCCTAGCCGTTTTGACAATCTAGATAAAGGTGGACTGGTGTTTGAATCAGCAGATGAATTCTCGTTTATCTCCTTGAGTTTCTCTTCGGATAATATGCTGCTTGAACTTTCGGTTTCGATTTTTGATGGTAACTTCTCTGACGATTTTCCTCTAAAATGATGTTCCTGGTTCGTTTTCACTGGTTCGTCATCCTCTTCTGGGTTTTTCTAGATATAAGAAAAATGACAGTTAGAGAGCGAATGAAACTATGCATTAGATTGATATATTCTACACTATATGCCACTGTCATTTTTTTTACCTGTACATCCGTAAGGTCGACATTATTCTCCTTAAGAAACGACACGAATTCCTGGAAGTTTTCTTCGGTTGGGAGATAATGTCCACTGTGAGGCCAAACAGACTTTGGAATTGAAAAAGTTTACCGTCAGTATGCGAAATAGGGCCAAGGACAAAACAGAAAGAAAAAGACTTAATCTGTCGTAGTTTATTTCGGTTTCGTTCATACCTTAAGAACGCCGTCTTCAGCTACTAATCTACCAGCAGATAATGTGGCTCCGCCTGCTAGGAAGCTTGAATGTTGAAATGTGCCTTTGTTCTTCTGCCCAACATACAAAGTCTTGGAAGTGCTAAGTACAAAAATCCACTTAGCATCTTTTGTACTCTCAACTGGAATCCCACTGTGTTTGTAAAAGAGCTTCCCATTCTCAATAACTACTTCATAAGCCTTTCTTTCCTCCTTCAAAAATAATTTTATGGAGTTACTTGACAGTTAAGTTATCTAAAAGCTCAGAGCTAAGAAATGCTGACACAAATACTTGACACGACACTGACACGTGGGATTAAAGTGTTAGTTGAGTGTAACCGGCTATATGCATCGTGTAGGTGTCGGATACCAGACACCTTCAATTTAAAGTGTCAGTGCTACATAGACGAAAGAAAAATTGATATGAAAGGGAAGTAGAAAACTCACTGGACCCAAATATTTGATGCATTGCTGCTGAAGCTTTGATCTAGAACATCTCTCAGAACCGAATTCCCTTCCACCTCCAATATCAAGCCTACATTTGCAGATAGTTTAAATTTCATTAGCTTGGTTAGAATTTCCATTTCAAAAGGAAAAAAAGCCGAATTCTTTAATCTCTAATCTTACCAATAGAAGAAAGGTTGATTACTATCACAATGTAGCCATTGAACATAATAAAATTGGAGGTTATGGCCATAGCGATGGCGAGGGTCAATCTGCCCAAGTTGAAAACCAATTAGAGAGACCAATAGATTAAGGTTCTACTTAATAAACAACTCAATTAAGCGTTTACAACATAAGTGCTTATGCATAAACCGTTTATATTGCTTTGAGAGTGACTTACTGCCTCTAGCCAGTGCTGCAAAGCAAGTTTACGAGCCTTCCTATCCTTAGATAGACCCTTTCCAACCTGTTATTCAAGGGAAAACAAAACGTGAGACCGAAACAAATTACTAGTCTTTTAACCAATAACATTAATAATACAAAATAATATGAAAAAATTTACCTTGGCAGCTCTCTTTCTAGCCCTTGACCAACGTGAAATCGCAGTCTCAGGTTTTTCAATGTCGAAAAATGATATAGAACTGCGCTTAAGTTCGGCAAAATCCAAAGCCCTCCACCTGTTTCATATGAATGTAATTAGTCTGATAACTTAAACATTTATGGAAAAAACCGTCTTATGATAGTGTGTTTTTTTCGCATCCTGGTCGGTAAATCTAGAAGGTTGCAATCTTCAAAAGAATGAGTAGAATCAACTAACCATCTCTGTTCTGCAAGAACTGCACAATCTGCAAGTTGTCTTCTGGTTCGAAAACTTTTGTAAACTTTCTGCAATTTAAGTGCAGCTAGGTCTCTATGGCCTCGTGGTTCCAACTTTTTTGGGGAATAGAAGCTCTTTGTGCTTAAATCATCTAAACTTTCTATACTCTTTGTGCTTAAATGTTTACCAAATAAGTCATTTTCCATATCTGCTGTTGGAGTTCTAAAAGAAAGCATTGTCTCCAACTCTCGGCCATTAATGCTTACAGATCCTTCAAGCATCATCTTCCCTGAAACTGAAGTTGTCAATGAAAAAAATGTTTATCAACATCTTCATAAGACTTTAAGGTCCATAATTATTTATAAAAATATTGTTACCTATAAACAAAATATAATTTACAATATTTAGAAGTTAAATTCACATTATCATCAATAATATAAGATTATTGTATAATTCACATACACAAAAATCAATCCATATAATTAGATAAAGTAAAATAGTATATTTCAAATTCACTTGATGTACATAGTGTTTAGTTGATAAGAAAATGTTTGGATGATGTTCACAAGTTTTTGTCTCCTACTTTTGCCATTTAAAAATAACAAACAATCAACTATTAAAGAACTAGTAACAAAAAACAGTGCATTACACCTAAAATCCAAAAAGTATTAAGCTAAGGATGAAAAATGTAAAGCATGAATATACATGACATGACAAATGATAGATGAGAAATAATTGAGGCCTAAGACGGCAGCTTAGTTTGCCTGCCCCCTTGGGCCAAATCTGCTCACACAAAATCACGAGGATCACGATTTGAAGCTCTCTGATGGCGGCTAACCTATTAATATCGAAATATTATCTAGTTGTTGATAGAAATATATTTGAAACATTATCTTGTACTTAACATTGCATTTCATAATTAAGCAATGCAAGAGAAGGATCAATTGAACAAATTATTGTTTGAAAACATTGAAAAATAATAATTAAGAAAAAACAATAAAAGCAATGTTAATAATAATAATAATAATAATGTAATATGATTTAGTTAACATTGATAATGATAAATATAAAATATAAATACATCATACCTTGTTAAATAATATGAGACATGCAGGGGAGAAGAAAAGCTGAAGGAGATGGATGTAATGTTGTGGGCAGAGAGAAAGAGAGAGAAGAAGAAGGAAAGAAAAATGAAAGAAAGAAAGAATGGGATGGAGAGAGAATGAAACCCTGAGGGAAATGTAAGAGAGACCGAACAATGTGGAAGAGAATTGGTTTTTAAATTTAAACACATAAAATATAACAGATTTGTAATGTACATAAAATAAACTAATTAAGTTATAGTAATGCATAATTTAAAATTGGAGCATTGTAATATACATACGAAAATAACAAAATATTAATACCAAAACAGATTTAGATTGTTTAGAAAAAAAATCACAAAATCAAATTAGGCAATTTATTATATAGATCAAGATTGATTGACTAAATTAAAGAAAAAAAAAATATTAAACAGAACTTGAACTATTTATGAGTTTGAAATGTTTTTCCATAGTAAACACGCCTATGATTTCTTTTGCTTTCTATCTAGTTTTGTTATTATTATATTGCCGACCCCTGCTTCGCACGGGAATTAAATTTTTTTTTTTTTTAATATTAATTAATATGTAATTTTTTATTTGAATATAAAATCATTTTATAGACCATTTAAATTATGTTTATAATTATACTACTAAATTTTTAATGTGAAAGACAATGAAATAGAACAAAATTTACTATCATAATTTAAAATGCATAAATATAAAGCAATAAATATTAGTACCTATATAATATTATTAAATATTTTTTATAAACAACATTTGATGTTGTATCTATATTTTCACAATCATCATTAGTCATCAATATCTTAAACTTTTTTCTTGAAATAATTCTTGATATTACAACATATAGTTCTTCATGAGAGAAAATTGATTGTACTCTAACATGTTTGAGTGTCTGTCCTTAATTTTTATTGATAATCATTGCAAATGAAACAATTAAGGAAACTAACAAAATCTATATAATTAAAATAAGATTCTAATTGAATCATATATTAGAGTTAAAGACATTTACTTATAAGATTCTAATTGAATCGTATATTAGAGTTAAAAACATTTACTTATGTGACTATGTGACTATATGAACAATCATTTCATAGTAGTTCCAAACAAACAACAATGATACAACACAAATTTATGATTTTCTCCTGATTCAAATCATCTAATAAAAAGTTAAAATAGTAGACAAATAAAAGTTGTATCAATATAAAAGAAAACTTAAATAATTAAAATATAATAATTTGAGGAATATAAGTTAAGAGAAACTAAAAAATATATTATACAAAACCGAAGACCACTACTAACTATTTGTATGTAGAATACAATGATAATAAAATATCTCAGATTTATATACACAGTAATTATTGAAAGAATAATAACTAATAATAATTAATCAAATTATTATTATGTTTATTATTATTAATTTTTAATAGTGTTAATTTATTTATTTATTATTATTATTATTATTATTATTATTATTATTATTATTATTATTATTATTATTATTAGTTAACAATGGAAGTTGATTATATTACTATTATTATTACTATTTTAATAGTGTTAGTTAAATATTATATATATTATTATTATTATTATTATAAATTATTATATATGTAGAATCAATTTTAAAAAATAAAATTAGGGTTGATGTTAGAGTAGATATGAAGAAGACATGTGTGTTAGAGTACCTATTAGCTTGACATGTGTCTAGGGTTGCCATCATGACAACCTTAGATTTATATTAAGTAGATTTATTAAGAAAAAACTAAATAAATATAATAATTTAAGGGTTAAATAAGTTTCTGGTCCCGCTAAAATTTCCAAATTTCGGTTTTAGTCCCTCAAATATTTTCCTTCAAGTTTTGGTCCCTTCAATATTTTCCGTCTGAGGAATTGGTCCCCCACGTTAAAAACCATTAACGGATGCTGAGCTGGTATGACAGGTGGGTAAATATTATTGTTTCATTTTAATTTAAAACTCAATTTTATGCTGAGCTGGCATAAACCCAATTGTTTCACCCAAATTAAACCCAA
The DNA here is from genome assembly GCA_021764765.1 of Vicia sativa. Taxonomy (NCBI): domain Eukaryota; kingdom Viridiplantae; phylum Streptophyta; class Magnoliopsida; order Fabales; family Fabaceae; genus Vicia; species Vicia sativa. The sequence goes on from CM038797.1 coordinate 13,968,107, forward strand.
TGTCTCTCTGTTGAATCCTAATTTCTTTCCTTGCTGCATTCCATTCTTGTGGTCCCTTCTAAATTAAACGTGCTTTGTTTTTGAAAAGCCAAAGCTACTGGACCATACCAGCGTTGACGAAGGTGGAGCCCCTTGATTCGGTCCCAAGAACGACAATTAGGTAAGTCCCACTATGTATAGTTTAATGACTGTGAGTTTTGGATTGTTTGTATGTGGTCCCAGAATCTATGGTAATGTCTGATATACCCTTATGTTTCGTGAATTTTGTAGGAAATGGGGTTATTTAAGGTTGTTTTTCATACAAAAGGGTCATTTGTAAAGGAAGAAGGCTTGAGATACGAAGGGGATGTTTATGGTGTGGTCAAGATCGATTTGGTCTTACTTTGAAACATGTGACATAATCAAGGGTATAGATTCGTCTTTTAATCGTGAAGAGGTGAAGATGTGGTGGAAGTCTGAACATGGGTCACTTGAAAATGATCTAAAACCACTTGTTAATGATAAAGATGCAAGTTTGTTAGCTATGTGTGCTAAGGAGACTAAGTGTGATGTTGAGATATATACAGAGGCAAAGTCATGTAGTGGTGGAAAGACTTATATGGAGAGGTTAAAAAAGAAAGAAAAAGGCCATGTTAATGTTGAGGAAAGTGAAGAGGGTGAGGGTAGTCAATCATTAGAAGACTCTTTGGATGGTATACACTTTGATGATAGTGAAGAGGAAAGGATGCACGATTTTGATGATGCTATTGTTGAGGGTCAAGTAGATGGTAATGGTTCAGTTCAAGGAGATGGTACTGGCACAATTCAAGCAGATGGTACTAGCACAGTTCAAGCAGATGATACTGGCAGAGTTCAAGCAGATGATATTGGCAGAGTTCAAGCAGATGGCATTGGCACAGGTCAAGGCATACATAAAGGGTTCACTACAACAGAGATGGATAGGGAACATGTCATTGATGATGATTACATCATAGATGAGCTAGATAGTGGGGCAGATGATGATAGTGACGATGGTAGGTCTGTAGGGATAAGGTTTAATGAAGATGAAAACCTTAGAAAATATTTTAAATTCAACGTGGGAATGAAATTTTCTTCTCTAAAGCAATTTAAAAAGGCTGTATTGGAACACAATGTGTTGAATGGTAGGGAGGTTATGTTTGCCAAAACTGATGGTGTAAGGTGTAGGGTTGTTTGTAAGGAGAAAAAACTATGTGATTACACTGTATTATGCAGTAGAGTTTTGAGAACAACATCATTTAGGATTAAAACACTATTCCAGAAGCACAAATGTGGAAGGAAGTTTTTCAACAAGAATGCAAATGCTGATTGGGTTTCTAAAGTTATTGTTGACAAGTTGAAGAACAACTCAAGTATGAAATGAAGTTGTAGCAGATGTCGTTAAGGTTTGCTAAATTATGGATTTAGGGCATTCAAAGCAAGGCAGCTAGATAGAAGGGTTGTTGAAGGAGACTCAACCAAGCAATATAACATGCTTTGGTCATATGGAGCAGAATTGAGGAGGGCAAACAAAGGCAATACCTTTAAGCTGAACATTTCTGGTTTGCCACCTAGGTTTGACAGGTGTTATATGTGCTTTGATGGTACAAAGAGAGCATTGAAGGTTGGATGTAGACCATTCATAGGGTTAGATGGATGTCACCTTAAAAACAAATATGGTGGAATCTTATTGATAGCTGTCAGTAGGGATGCCAATGATCAGTATCTTCCCCTTGCCTTTGGAGTTGTGGAAAATGAAAGTAAAGATACTTGGAGTTGGTTTATTAAATTACTTTTTGAAGACATAGGTTCTGACACTAAATGGTGCTTTATTTCTGATCAACAAAAGGTATGCTTACTTGATAATTTTGTGCTTAATGTGTGTTACTTATTGATGATACTTTCAATTATTTGCAGGGATTAGCAAATGCATTTGAGGAAGAGTATCCTGAGTTTGAACACAGGTTTTGTCTAAGGCACCTATATGCTAACTTCAAGAAGAAGTTTGGAGGTGGAACACTGTATAGAGATCTTATTATGGCTGCAGCAAAGGCAACATATTTTGAAGCTCACGAGGACAAGATGAATCAGACTAAGGAGGTAAGTCCAGATGCTTTTGACTGGTTAAATGTTATTCCCAAGAACAAGTGGTGTAAACATGTCTTTCCTCTGTACTCTAAGTGTGATGTTCTTATGAACAACCTAAGTGAATCTTTCAATGCTACTATTTTGATGCAAAGGGATAAACCTATAATTACCATGTTTGAGTGGATTAGAAACTATCTTATGGGTAGGTTTGCTACTCTTAGGGAGAAAGTAGAGAATTACAAAGGAGAGATCATGTCTAAACCCCTTAGAAGGCTAGATAGGGAGATAGAAAAAAGTGCTAGCTGGCTTCCAACATATGGAGGTAGACTTACCTTTCAAGTCACTCATGTAAAATTCACAGATAGTTTTGTTGTAGATTTGCAAAAATATACTTGTTCTTGTGGTTTTTGGGACTTGGTTGGGATCCCATGTAGACATGCTGTTGCAGAGGCAGCCATACATAGGCAGCTAGATAATCTCATTAAGTATGTAGATAAGTGTTACCACACGTCTACCTATGTATCATGTTACAATGAGGTTATCAGTCCCATTAATGGCCAAAACAAATGGCCAAGGATTACTGAGCCTGAAATCTTGCCACCAAGTTACAAGAGAGGTCCTGGTCGACCAAAGAAACTCAGAAGAAGAGAGCCAGATGAGGAAACTCAAACAAGGTGGCAAATGACAAACACAAGCCACAAATGTAAGAGTTGTTTGGAATATGGACACAATAAAAAGACGTGTAAGAAAAAAAAGCAGTTAACAGGTCCTACTGAAGGTGATGTTGCCATTGAAAATACAGTTGTTACTGAAAAAGCTAGTGATGTTGCTACTAAAAGAGCTAGTGATGCTGCCACTGATGTTGCCACTGCAGTATAAAAAAAAAGGGTTAGTATCTCAAACTGAACACAAACTTTGATTTTATGCCACTGTAGTATCAATGAAATGTCACATTTTTTTTGTTGCAGGCTAGGCCAACTGTTACAAAGATAGGAGGAAACACTTCTAAGATAACAAAGCCCATTGCTACAAAGAAAACAAAGCCCACTGCTACAAAGAAAACAAAGCCCACTGATACAAAGAAAAGAAAATCTACTCCACCAAGTCAGGCAAGTACTCAAGCAACTACTCAAACAACTACTCATGCATATACTCAAGCACCAACTCAAGCTACTGAGGATGCAACTACTCAAGAAACTACTCATGCTCCTGAAAATGCTGCTACTCAAACACCAACTCAAGCTGGGGATTACATGTCACAGAATTCTGTTAGTTCAGCTGAGGCAATGAGGATGTATTGTGGTATAGATCCTGATGAGTTGGAAGCTTTGCTGAATGATGATGAAATACTAGATATCGTACCATTAAACATTGAAGAGAGTCCTGGTCCTAGTCTTTCAAAAAAAACTAAGTCTGGTCCCAAAACCTTTATAGGTAAATTTCCAAAGTCTCCTAAATCCACTGTCAAACAAGTCACTGTCAAACAAGTATCTACTCCAGCCAACAACCCAACCATGAGTGACCCTGTAAGTTTATCTGTTGTACTGATATATGCTTTTTTGGTATGCTGTCAAACAATTCTGTAAATATCTTTGTGTTCATAACAGGTGAAAATGATGATATCACCAAAGAAAAAGAAGAAGATTGTTTCATCTCCAAGTAGAAAGAGTGACAAAATTAAGACACTGAAAACAAAGGATGTAAAGGGGCCTGGAAGGGATCCAGATGATCCAGTTATAATTCCTGAAGAAGAAACAACTATTGGCAGTGCTTGTGGGAAGAAAAAATGGAGTGACATCAAGAAGAGCATGACTCAATGAAGACTCAAACAAATTTTATGTTCTTTGTACTATGTTTTGTTATGTATGAACCAATGAATATATGAATCTAATTACTTTGTACTCTGTACTATGTACTAAGAATCTAATTAATGTAATATTATGAATTTTATTCTATTTTGAAAAGTTTTGTGGGAAGACAAAGTTTTTTTACAACATTCATACTGTGAGCAATATTGTTTTGAATGATTGCATGTGTGCTTGCCTTGACATGATTGCATGCATCAATATATAACCTTTTGAGATTTGAGTCAATACAAGAAGGCATGCATCAATGCATAACCTTTTGAGTCAACACAAAAAGGCATGCATCAATGCATAACCTTTTTAGTCAATTCAAGAAGGCATGCATCAATGCATAACCTTTTGAGTCAATACAAAAATCAATGCATCAATGCATAATCTTTTGAGTCAATACAAGAAGGTATGCATCAATGCATAACCTTTTGAGTCAATACAAAAATCAATGCATCAATACATAAAACAATTTTCCATCAATATGAGTCGACTCATAAAGTTTTGCATCGACACATATATATATATATTAAAAATTGGGATTAAGTTCTGTTTGTTGCTTGCATCAATACAAAATATTTGTGTCGATGCAAACCAATTCTTTTTTCTGGAAAATAAAATTTTACACTGTATGCATCGATGCATACGTGTTTTGCATCGACTCATGTAAGAATTGAGGCTCTGGGTATTTGATCTTGCATCAATACATAAGTGCTTGTATCAATACATAACTCACATGCATCGACTCATCCGTGTCATGCATCGACTCATGTTTTAATTAGTTTTCTGGAATCATTTTAAATAGCAGTATGTATTGATGCATAATCCTTTGTATCAATACATAAGTGTCATGTATCGACACATAAGTAGTTTGCATCGACGCATACGCAACTCGACCTTCTGGAAACCATTCTATTACAGTATGTATCGATACAAAAATGCTTGCATCGACTCATAGCCATTCCAAACATTCTGGAAGTCATCTTAACACAGTATGCATTGATACAAAACCTCTTGCATCAATACATAAGTTGTTTGTATCGACACATACGACTTATGCATCGACTCATACACATGTTTACTCTCTGGAATCAATATGTTATGCTATATGTATCGACACAAACTCACTCAGGTCGACACATTTGTGTCTTGTATCGACTCATACCATTTATGTGTCGACTCATAAGTTTGTTTTTCAACTAACTTTTTCTATTTCCATATAAGACAGTTTGGCAATTTTTAGATTAATTCATAGGTTGTTACAATAAGCAGTTTTGTGAGCAAATTACAATAAGCAGTGGTACGATCTATCATCATTAAAATACACTTTTACAAATTTTATTTCATTACAACCATAAAAAATTACAGAGTGCAAATTACTTGAAATTCATTACATTAAGCCAAATACAGATTTCATTTCATTACAACCATAACAAATTACAACCATAACAAACTGCATTGTCCTCATTTATAATTGAAAACAAAATACACATTTATCAAAATGGACACAACAAGAAACATCATCTTCAATTTTCCATGGAATTCCTCATTTTTCAACTTGTTCTTCAATTTCTTCTTCTTCTTCTTCTTCTTCTTCCTTTCATCTTCATACAAGGACTTCATATAACCCACAGATGCCAAGCCATCCAACTCTAAGTTCCTAATGGCACCATCTTCATTTTTTCCAGAATTTTCACCAACATCTTCATCCCATATAAAGAGGCTACAAGTTTCAGAACTACTCCAATTAGGACATCTCCAAAACAACCTTCCCTTGTTTGGTCCATTCCTGCATTGATACGATACCATCCGATAATGACATCCACAAAGCCTCCCAACTCGAGATTTCACTAAAACTGAAGCAGACGACATAACGTTATCTCTGAAGCAGATGGTGAATGAAGAGAACGACACGACAGGGGTGAACGACCGCGAATTAGGAAAATAGAGAGAGAATGAATGGAGAAAGGGGATGGAATTAGGGTTAACGAGTAGAAAGGGATTGAAACAATAAAATATACTCATGGGTACAAAATTATTTATGCCACCTAATACCATGTCATTTAAACATGGAACAATAATATTTACCCACCTGTCATGCCAGCTCAGCATCCATTAATGATTTTTAACGTGGGGGACCAATTCCTCAGACAGAAAATATTGAAGGGACCAAAACTGGAAGGAAAATATTTGAGGGACTAAAACCGAAATTTAGAAATTTTAGAGGGACCAAAAACTTATTTAACCCCATAATTTAATAAGAATTTAATTGAAATATACTGATAGTGTAAAATAAATTATATCACCGTTAAATTTTAAGTTACGTTTGACTTTTATTTTAATTATTAATAGTAATATTTATGAATGTTTGTGATGCACTGATGATATAAAATTTTTTACACCGACAATGCATGTCAATTAATTTCATTTATTAATAATTTATATTTTTATAAAAGTTTAAAAATATAGGAAAACTTTAATATGAGTTACTCACACTGACATGACCTGACGAGCTTTCACACTTCTCCTCTTTTATTACTTTGAGAATTCCAAGACCTCTTCCAAATTCATAGATCATATAAGTATTTTAATCTCGAGTCTCTTTCTATTGATAAGACATGGAATATTCTCAGGTTAGATCATATCATTAACAAATAGTTAAAAACTATTGTTCCCGACTTTAATCAATGTTGGCGTCATCAAAACTTTGGATGTACCTTCTGTGGAATTTTCAAATGTATACCTGCAACCATATAGAACAACAAAATTAAGAAAATTCTAAACCAATTAGATATTTCCTAAATTTGTCAAATGTGAATACCACAACTAGTAATTTTTTTCTTGGTGGTGGTGTAATTCACCTATTTTCATTTAAAAGTTTATTATTGTAATAAATTGCATAGAAAAATGTTTCAAAACTTTATTATTGTAATAAATTGCATAGAAAAATGTCTCATTACGTTGACAAGAATCGTTCCTCCAGGTAATCACTCGCGGAAGTTCCTAATTTGGAACGACGATTACATGTGGAGTAACTAGTAGAAAAAGATTTCAAACAATCAACATCAAAGTTAAATCCATTTTCTTTCACTAGGAGGTTGCAAAGAGGTTTTGAAATCTTTGAGACACTCTTTATAAATCGTTGGTAAAACCGACATGTTCTAGAAAACTTCTCACTCCTTTCAAGTTAGTTAGAGGGGCTAATTTTTCAATGACGTCTATTTTGGCTTGATCAACCTCAATACCATTCGATAAAATTTTGTGTTTTAAAACGACACCTACAGTTACCATAAAGTGACATTTTTCCAATTTAATATTAGGTTCGTTTTAATATATCTCTTTAAAACATAATTATAGTAATCAAGAAATTTATCAAAATTACTACCAAATATATACAAATCATCCGTAAATACCTCAATAAAGTTTTCAATCATATGAGAAAAGATGGAAAACATACACTTTAGAAATGTAGATGTCTTCTATCGATATACATGATCTACAACAATTTGACTGTATCCCAAACAGTCATCCAGGAAATAATCATAAGTTTTCCTTGCTAGCCTTTACAGCACTTGATCCATGAAAAGTAATAGAAAATGATATTTCTGGGTAGCTTGGTTTAAACTCTGATAATCAATACACATACGCCATTCAGTAACTATTCAAGTTGGAATCAACTTGTTGTTTTCATTTTGAACGACGACCATACTTCACTTCTTTATAAATATATGCATTGAACTTACCCAAGAACTATCAGAAAATAGGATAGATCATACACGATTCAAATAACTTTTGGACTTATTTTATCACCACTTCTTTCATGGTAGGATTTAGTTTTCTTTGAGATTGTACTTCTGGCTTGAATTCTTCCTCGGGTTTTATTTTATGCATGCAATAAGTTGGGCTTATACCTTTAAAGTTAATAACACTCCAATCGAGTGCTTTATTGTTCCCTCATAAAACTCTCAAAATTTTTTCTTCTTCCAGAATAAATAAGATAGCAAGTTGCAATGGTTGTTCGTCCAAAAATACATATTTCAAGTGTTTGAGAAGTTCTATCAATTCATGATCATTTGAGACTTTTTCCAAACTCTATTTCTCATAACCACTTAATTCTTCCATATTTCTCGTAAAAATCATGAAATGAAGAGTGTCATCACAACCCCAAACTTAATATGTTTCTTGTACTCAAGTAACTTATCTTCAGACTAAATATTTTGTTATAATTAAAATGCTTACCCTTACCAGTGAACATCACATTTATTTTCTCTAATTAACACTTCAGTTCCCTGCTTCAATCCAATCAAATTGGAAAATTTCTTCCAAAAGTACAATTACTCAACCTATCTCTCATTTCACATATATTCACTAAATTTGTCATGGTAATCACTAAATCAACATACACAAGCATTTAACAATGGATTTGCAAAGTTTCTAATCAAATCAATCAAAGTCATATTTAAACACACACTTTTGGGGTTATTATATGGTTATAATGTGGCTTATGTCAGGGTAAGATAATTTAGAATACTAGGCTCAAACCTTTGGAGTTAGATATGAAGGTGAGAAAAACACAAGAATTGGGGTTGAATTATGTTGACTTTTTTTTTCTATTTCTTTTTAAGATCTATTATTAGATTCTGATTGCACAAGTTAGAATCTGGTTCAAAGTTTTATGAATAACAACAAAATGATGATTAACAGAAATAAAGAATATATCAAGACAACACATAAGAAATTTTCCTAGTTTCTCCTACAAATTAGGAGTAGTTCAGTCCCCTTGCACCTCCAAGAGATGTCCACTATAACTAAATTTGATTTCAAGTTTCTCAAGCACAAAAGCAAGTATATCAATTCCCAAATGCACAAGTAAGAGACTTCAATGCTCAAACACACAATTAAGAGACTTTATATTTCTCAAGCACTCAAGTAAGAGACTTCTGATAGCTCAAGCACAAAGGAAAGAAACTTCTAATTGATCAAGCACACAAGCAAGAGACTTCTGATTTCTCAAGCACACAAGTAAGAGATTTATAACAATTTATCTAACAGACAAATGATAGTGATAGAGTGATAATTACACTTGTTATACAATCATAGGTGTAAACAAATTACAACATAGAAAACTATAAGACTTAAGAACTTCTAAGAACGTATAATTAATAAGAAGTTCTAAGTTAGCATGTGCTCTTTGTTTAGAGAGATTAACTTCTCTTTTCTTGTCAAGGCGCAGTGTTGTGTGTATCTCCAAATCTTTAGCTCCTTTTATAAAATTCAGTGAAAGAGTCGTTGGAGAGAACTTCAAGCACAAGAGAGTCGTTGAAGCAAGATATCAACAGATCTGTTGCAAAGCTTCCTCAAATGGTTAATGATGTTGCATACTCATTTGAACTTCCTTTTCTACAAAAAGAGTTATCAATTATAAACCTTTATGCTTCTACAATTTTCTGCTAAGTTATCACGTGACCAGAGTGAAACAACCGACCAAAAAATCATCGTATAGGATATATCAATGAAGTCGCCATTGAACGTTTTTTATCTCGCCGAAAGGGAAAGGTAAACATTGAGTAAATCTGAAAGGGTGAAATCACGGTCTTGCGACCGAGAGATCGGGTAAGGAAGTCTGTTATGCAAGGGGAAGATATTAGCACCCCACACGCCTGTAGTACTCTACGGTATCCGCTTTTACTTTCTATCTAATGGGTGTAAAGGTATGACTATATCTGTATATGAGGTATAATGCATTCAAGAAGAAGTGAAGAATAAAGAAATAAAGAAAGGAATAAAAGAAAGAAACACGGGGAAAAGAAGAAAATATTTACAAAGGTTGCATGATCAAGCCCCGCGACAAGATGCCTACGTATTCCCTCATGCAATGGGAAAGTCAGAGCGTCGTAGTTCGGATCATATATTTTGGTTGGTTTGTGTTTTTTAGTTTAGAAAATGAGACAGCAAACAACGATGATGAAACATTCTCCATGATGATGAAACATCAGCAACAGACGGGATGACAAAACATCAACAACAGTTGGGATGACGAAACATCAACAACAGACGGGATGATGAAACATCATCAACAAAAGGGATGACGAAACATCAACAACATACGGGATGACGAAACATCAACAATAGACGGGATGATGAAACATCATCAATATACGGGATGACGAAACAATAACAGCAGACAGAATGACGAAACATCCTACGACTAAGTATATTAGTTTGTATCTTTTACTTTGGAAAAAGTTTCATATTATTAGAGTCTTTTGATGCATTTATCAAAGCAATGTTTTAATTTTAAGGATGCAAAAGGATAAAGATAAAAATGGATATGGGGAACTAACCTATTTCTAATCTTGATCATTATCATACAAAGTTGTTCCTATGTTATGGATATAAACAAGGGAGACTACTTATTATCTACCTAATGTTGGCATGCATGGATACTTAACCTAATGTCTAAAACTCGATATGGAAGATTTTGGCTTGTCTTTCTTAATCTCCTTCTGTTGAGGGGTCTTCAGCATATGAACTATTTCAAAAACTTGAAACGGAGTTTCATGTATCTCACCATCAATCCCAACATACCAGAAATAAGCAAGATGGCTCACAATGTATTCCTCTTCAGCGTAGACCGTGATATTTTTCCTGTCAATAGGGTATTTCAGCTTCTGGTGAAGGGTGGATGTAGCCGCTCCCGCTTTATGAATCCATGGACGGCCCAAAAGGCAGCAGTAGGTAGGCTAGATGTCTATGTCAAAAAACGTTATAATGAACAATTGAGGGCCGATTTTGATGGGGAGGTCCAACTCTCCAAAGATAGAACACCTAGAACCATCAAATGCTATAACAATCAAATCGCTAGGTCAGAGTTCAAGACCACCATAGTCGATCTTCATCAATGCTGACTTGGGAATTAAATTCAACGAGGAACCAGTATCCACCAGCACACAGGACAAGGTAGTGCCCCGTCATTCCATAGAAATATGCAGCGCTTTATTATGGCTTCGACCCTCTGGTGGAAGATCGCAATCAGTAAACCCCAATCCATTGTTAGCCGATATACTTGCCCACACATTCTCAAACTGCCCCACGGATATCTCTTGCGGAACGAAAGCGGTGCGCAACAGCTTCATTAAAGCATTCTTATGTGCTTCTGATTCTCGCAGCAAAGAGAGGATATAAATTTTAGTGGGCGTCTGGGCAAGCTGATCAAACACCCAAAAATCACTTTTACGAATGAACATCATAATCTCCTCAACATCTTTCTCGAGGTCAAGATTGCCACTCTGTAATTTAGGTTGCTTTATGGGCTGCTTGCCCTTAGCCTTAGCCAAAGCGTTTACATTGTATTGTGTCACAGGAGTAGAGAAAATTTGACCACTTCTCGTTACACCACCACTTCCAGCAAAGTTATCGGCATTAGCAACATCCAACACGTCATCCTTCTTAACAGAGGAGGAGACATCTTCCTGTTTCACAGCATGATAATAAACATCCTATCCATAATGCCATGGCACAACTTTGTCACTTTCATATGGCAAGGGACCGGGTTTAGTAATTTCCAACATAACAGGTTTTGTTGGTGCAGATATAAAAATCAGAAAATAAGGGATAGTAATCACAAATACATCATGTATTCCAACTTTCTTATCCTTCTTAATTCGGTCAAATTTCAATTGGCCGCTAATGATCAGATACTGAATACCATCATTCAGTCTTGCACAACCATTCGAACAATGTTCATATCTCTCACAACCAGCTTCACAACTAGAAAAACACCTCTCTTGATCAAGTATTCCTTAACAAAAGGTAGTGGCGTCTTTGCTAGGTCAACATTCATTATCAGATTCAGGACCTCCCCATCTTCCACTACGGCTTGAACAACCCCACCGGCGTGACGCGGCATTGGGTTCTGGGTGACATTAGGATTTTATTCGCTCTTTTTTCCTAGTCCTTTGGATAAAATAAAAGCGCGGTGGCGACTCTTTTGTTATTTTTTGAGTTAAGTCAATTCAATGGCTTATACTCGCAGTTTTTACCGCTACAATATCTTCATTCGTTTTTACTACCTTGGAAATTTTAGCATTGAAGATCAATGTTAATGTTCAAGCATATTATTTATTTGATAAAGTGAAACTTAACATTAATCTTTAAACCAAGTTTTCAATATACTGTATTAACTTTTGAAGAACAAAATATGAAGTTTGCATTTGGAATGAGTTAGGTAGTATATAAAAAGATGAATGACACACTTTTTCAGTTTTATAGACATATCCCTAAATAATTTCACCATGGTTGTGAAGATAACTCGTGGTAATATGTGTAATATATCACTACAATTGTTTTTATCAACTATGGTGAAAAATGTTTCTCTCAAATTATAACATAACATGTTTTAGTAAATTTCTTTATAACACAACATTGCCCTAGAGAAATAATTGAAGAAGGCGGTAGGAGGGACCAATTTCTATAAAAAACACCAAGAAAACTCCACCATTTTAGATTTCAATCAATGAGGAGAAAGGCGAAACTTTAAGAAGCATACACAAAAATCATGTCTTAGCCTCTTCCTCTTCTCCACAATTAAGATACGTTAGATACTTCATCACCATTCATGTTAGAAGGCGTGTTGAGTTTAAGGTTTTTGCAAATTGTTATTTTGGTTGTGATTGAATGTTATATTTTGTTGATATAATAATAGGATTTTTTGTTCTTTAACGATATATTTTGTTGTGATTGATCGCGACTTTGTGTGTCTTAAGAAATCTAGATCGCAAGTATACAGTCCTATCGCATGTAGCTTTAAAGATTATCAAATCCTAAGGGACTAAATATCGAACTATCCCTATCTTATGTTACTACGTAATCTAAGGCTAATAAGATAATTGATTTGGGGTTTTAGGAAACTTAAGTGGATTATAGTCTAGTTTAAATTCAAGGGGAGATATCAGTATGTAATGGTTGGATTTCAGGGATTTAGCAACTTATTGACACAACTCAGATCGTTAAAACAACTTTCAGTAGAAAATATTAGTTTGAAAACCCTCTTCTCACGCTCTCGTGTTTATTGATTCAGATCCTATAATTAAACCTAAGTGAGCGCTCTCGCTGTATCATTTAAAGTTAAAAAATAGTTTTTGAAAACAGATAAGATCTAATTAACTTAAAAGCACTCTCGCTGTATTTTAAGTTAGTGCACAATTACCACTGTCCAGTTATTATCTCAAACTCTCGTTTTATTGATTCTCACTTCTATCTGTATTTTACTCTCGTAATAAAACAGTTGGTTATTAAAATTGGTAATTGAAACCAGAAAATTTCTCTTTAAAAAGAATTGTTCAATTAATATTGCTAAACCTCGTCGGCTGTATGACCTTACAAACCGATAAAACTAATTTAGCCTAACATATTATAAAATTCAATAACAGCGCAACAGTAATAAATAACATCAGACAATATAAATCCAAGCATTATAGACAATTTTGACAATAATAAATTAAAGCTTTAAAATAAACCTGAAAAACAAAATTGTAGAATAATTCTTTAAACGTTAGGTGTCTCCAACAGGTCGGTGAGATATGCCTTTTATTGCTCCAAAAATTAAATGCGATAAAGAAAATAAAAGATTGGTTCTAACGTAAGGTTATAACTAGCAAAAGTTCACATCAATTTCTGGTGTGGAAACTGCTATGAGAAAATACAAACTGAATGGAATAGTAAAGAAACTGGGAATCAGAAAAAGAAAACAAACTGAAAAATAAAATTCAATGGAAAAATTATATATTGTGGATTTTAAGAATTCTCATACACTCCATTTTACTATCACACCACATGCTTGCCTATTTGACTCATTTTGTGGATTTTAAGCTCGATTTACTCAATTTTTTGCGACTTTCTTCGTACATGCCTTGTAAACATTAAATACTTGAAAACATAGAAAATACCGACATAATACGAATAAAGAGTATCTTAATTTAAATAAAATACGAATAAAATTCATGTAAATTGATTCAAATATACGACACATTTTTGGGTTATCAATGATTGAGATTGTTTTTATGCCGTTAAGAACATTATTGTTATTGTAGGTATTTCATTTTTATTATGTTGTTGTATTGAAATTGTTAACATGTTGTTGACAATGTTGATGTTGTATTAATGTATTATGGTATATATTGTTTTTTCATAATGCTGAAAAGTGATTTAGTAAGTTGTTGTATTGAGAATTTTGTTGTTATGTTGTGGTATTGTTGTACAAGTTTTTGATATAAATTTCAGAATGTATTATAGATCATGGTTGGATGAAAGCAGATAAATTATGTCTGGTGAATGATAAAAGAGTGAAAGAGGTGGTCAACTTGGCAATTAACTTTTCGCAAGAGTGGTTTGGGGCTAGCCTTAACGGGCTTGTGAATTGTAATAGGCTTAAATGGACCGAAAATCAGTTAGCTTGTTTTTTTAGCTAATTCCTTGTAATGTTCATATTTATTTGTTTTCTTTCCTTTTTACTTTTGTAAATGAATTAAGTACCCCTTGTGTTCATTTATATATATCTTTTGCTTATAAATACGAGGTCTTGAATTCCTTGAATACGCGGAACAAAATCTTCCTAATAATAATGAAATCTTTTATTGTCCTTGTGTTATATGCGGGAATATTAATAAACTTGAAAAGAAAGAAGTTAAAATTTAAGTAATAACAAGAATACGTTGTTATATAAGGGTGTACAAGTTTTATATGATTGTCTACGATGTTAAAATTGTTTATTCTGAAAGAAAAAAGTGGATGGACAAATAAAATTTTCACAAAATTTATTGAGTTGTCGAAACAAATACTTCCAGAAGATAATAATTTGTCAAACAATAGTTACGAGGTCAAGAATATATTGTATCCAATGAGTTTTGAGTTTATTAAAAATACATGCATGTCGAAATTATTGTATAATATTGTGAATCTTGTTATTAATTACGACAAAACTCAATTTGAAGTTGGGAGGCAAAGAATAGTAACAACCAAAATAAATGGTCTACAATAATAATAATAATTCGTACACAAATAATATAACAGAATATGGTGAGAAAAAGATGAATGTTTGTTTACCCAATTTGATCAAACGATCTACTTTGGATTAAACGAAGGTGCCCAAGAATTATCATATTTTCTACCTAAGTGTTTTCCAACCTCTTCAATCTTCAATATACGAATAATTCAAATTCAATGTGTAAACAAGTGTTTCCCAATTTCCAATAATCTTAGATAACTCCAAATATTTTCAAAACCTTTGTCTTTCTAAGGTTTCCTTTGAGAATAGCCAAAATCATATGCTAAGCCTTAAACCCTCGTTCTCCCTTGTTGTTATAAGCTCTAAGATTATCACACTATAATAACACAAGAGATACATATTTATAATACTCAAAATCCAACAAATCAATAATAAATCCCAAAACATATCTATTTAATTGTTAGAATAAAAGATATTAATTTAATCTTATAATATTTCTTATATATATATATATATATATATATATATATATATATATATATATATATATATATATATATATATATATATATATATATATTTGAATATTATAATATTTTTTTATATTTATTTATATGATCTCCAAATTAATATAAAATATTATAACATTAATAAATGGATCAATGAATCGAATCGACCGAACTCGATACCCGTAAATCGGTCGGACCAGATTATTTTTTGACTTTTTAATTTTTGGCAATATCAAAACATGTTTTCTTTATCTTCATCAACAAAAGTTTTAAGTCACATTTACAAAACATATTATATAGAAAATAGTATGAAGAATTGAATCAATGGTCGAATATGGTAAGTCCTACTACAAGGTGAAGGTCAATTGTCGTGATGATTACGATGGTGTTAGAAAGAAGTGTCCTCCTTCAAATTATTATGGTTCCTTCCAATACTATCAAGGTTCAATAGACTATTTGCTAATGCGCATGACCGAAAAGGATATTATACGGCATGCAAATGAAAGAAAATCTAATGGAAAAATTCGCCATTTAGTTGATTCCTTGCAATAGAAAGAAAATTGATTCATTGATTCCAAATTTTGTCAATGGATCAAAAAACCTTAAACTTGAATTTGACACTGATAGAATAAACTACTTTGGTAATCTAAATATTAAATCATACTTTGAGGCATGTTCTTCTCACGACGTATAATTTATCTCTTGGGTAGTGCATGAAACACATATATTAATGCATACGGGAGTCTTATTTTTATATAAACTTATATAATATATTGTTTAAACTTCAAATAGTACAATAATAACCAATAAACATAACAACAAAATCACATATCTCATTGTGTAAGACGATCTGTAGCTACACCTGCAATAAAACAAAGAAATCTCATTTCATCATTAAGTTTAGAAACAGTAGGAATAATAAGCTTTTCACGAGCTAAGTTTTCATCACAATGATTAGGCCCCCAGAAAGCAGATGTGGCTTCCCAACTTGCACCGTCTGATTTTGTAGCCAACTGAGGTAATGCAATCTTAAATTCACTAATCAAAAAATTGTAGTTATGGTTTGCACATTTTTTGATGGCTTCAGAAGATGGGTATTCTTTAATCAAACTTTTGAGATAATTTTGACCTTTTGTGGCTTCTTCTATTGCCATCTCTAAGTATAATGTGCAAAGGGTAAGATAGTCATTTGATGAAGTTATTTTAGGATTGGCTTCTAAAAGTTTTAAACATTTTTGTTCAGTATCCTTTGATCCAGAATCTGCACATACAATTTTATATAATTGAAGGCTAGAGTTGGGACTAGGTGATGGTGATATGGCATGAGAAATGAAGATGAATGAAATGGTGAGTAACGAGAACAAATGTGTTGAGGCTAACATTTTTTGGTTTGTGATGGATGATGGAAGTTATTATGTGGTTATTAATTTATAGTAATTGAGGTGTGGTATTTGAACGCTCAAATTGTTACGTATGTACACCATATATATACGGTATACCACTATTTCTATCTTCCATTAATTTTTTAACTATATTTACTTCTCACATTTCAAATAAAATACATCTATACATAGAAATTATCTTAAAACTCTTTCTATATTATTAAATTATCTTAAAATTGATGTAAAGTCAATCAAATTTTTGACTTGTGAAATCGTAAAGTTGTCGTTTCTTTTTTTTGGGTATATCGGCGGGGGCTAATCATAGGCGTAAAGTTATTTGGTCTTTAGTGATTGCCACTTAAGAAATATGACTTCTTCTTAGCGGAGGAAACACATTTTTTAGGTGAGAAGGTAACTCTTTTGAACTCTACTCTTAACAACATTCACATCTTTATACTTTTTTTTAAAGAGCCTGAGTGTATTTTGGAGTAGAGTGTGTGTATTCAAAGAGATTTCTTGTGGGAAAATTATGGTGGGAAGAGAAAGATGTGTTGGGTATGTTGAAAGATGATGTATTTATCTAAAGAGGAGGGAGATTTGGGGGTTAAAAGTGTGGTGAATTTAAATCTCTCTTTGATGAGTAAGTAGGGTGACGGCTTTTGTCGGACAAGGAAGCTTTATGGTCTAAGCTCATTAATTTTAGATGTGATTGTAGTTTGGTCAATTTTTTTGGTGGAGATGTGCATTTTAATGTTAATAAATCTTCACTTTGATGGAGGGATGTGGTGGTGGTTTGCAACCTTCGGTTGAGGGATGAGGTTTGGTTCCAAAATAGAATTTTTTGTAAATTAGAAAATGAGGCGGATATTAATTTTTGATATCAATGTTGGTTAGGGCCAAGGCCTCTAAAGGAGCTTTTTTCGCTCTTGTGTATGAGGTTTGTGTTTATCGCAAGAGTAAGGTGGGATGGGTTTTTGGTTGGATAACATTTGGCATTGAAAGTTTGGGGTAGTAGATTTTAATCTTTTCGAGGAAATTAGAGAGGAGTAGATGGGGTTGTCCTCTATTTTGAGGGATATTCATTGTAATGGTGCAAATTTATATAAATTGGTGTGGTGGAGAAATGTGGATGGTTTCTCGGTGAATAATTTTGTGGATTTACGAGTTAAATGCTCATAATTTTGTGGTGGATGATATAAGTCTTCTTGAGCTGGGAGCGGTTTAGAAAACTTTAGTTCCAAGCAAAGTTCAACTTTTTAGATGGAGGTTCTGGCTGAATAGTCTTCCTATCAAACGCGAGAATTTTTCCTACCAGCCCCACTTGTACCTGACACCCTCCAATTTGTATGAAAAATCAATTTTGCCCAAGCCTTCCTCATTATTGAAATTCCCGGTACACCCTGCATTTTTGAAAAATTTGGACGATACCGGAAATTTTAGAGCGCTACCAGAATTTTTGCAAATACAAGTAAGTTTCTCATATTTTTGTTAAAACTTCTGGTATTTTGTACCGGTTTTTTCAAAATTTACGGTATCGCCTACCGTAAATTTCAAATATCCGGTATTTTCGTTCGGAAATTTCGAAACTTACGGTATTTTCCTGTGATGTTCATACCGAAAATTTCAAAATTTTCGGTACACCTGAAATACGTCGGTTGCTGAGGAGCGGGTTTCAAAGGTGGTGCAGGAGTTGTGCAGGAGCCTGTGCAAGAGGTGGTGCGGGAGGTGGTTCCAGAGGTGGTACCGGAGGTGTTTTTGGCGTTGGTTCATGCGGTGGTTCAGGAGCCGGTTCAGGAGCCAGTTCAAGAGTCGGTACATGAGGCGGTTCAGGAGCTGGCTCAGAAGCTGGTTCAGGAGGAGTGGTGTCTCGTGTTGATATGATCACCACGATAGGTCCATCTGAGCCATTAGTGTATACTGATGGTGGTTTCCCTGGAGGACCTTTTGACAGGTTCGTCTTGACGGGTTATACTGACCATGTCGCGTATATGATATGGTAAGGCGATGTAAGTTTTATTGGTTTGGTTTAATGCTTAATTTTTTATTTGTATTACACTGTTTGATGTATACTAATTTGTTCTAATTGTGTTGTTTTGTTTTAGGAGCGTCTTACTTTGAAGGTCGCTTCTCATGGGTCGAAGTTGAAGAACTTCCCCGAGACTCTGATGCCTGAGCAGGTGAGGAGGCTAATTTAGGAGTTCATACTTGAGGACTTTGTTGGGTGCTCATTGACGATGTTAGACGCCCTCTGCTATCAACTTTTGTTGAGAGGTGGCACCCAGAGACATCTTCCTTCCATCTTCCATTTAGGGAGATGACGGTCACTTTGGATGATGTGGATGCTCTGTTCCACCTACCGATAACTGGTACGTTTTTCACACTATTTTATAGGGATCAGGCGACAGCGGTGCGCATGGTTGTGGATGCGTTGGAGGTGGATGATGCAGAGGTATTACAGGAGTTTGGTGAGACTTGGGGATTTCACCTCTGCATGTCCTTGTTGAGGACTACGTATAAGGCACTAGTGCAGGCACATAGGTTTCAGGCTGCCGATAGGGCGTACATGTTACATCTGGTGGCATGTACTCTCTTTGCGGGCAAGTTTGGAGCATGCATTGATGTCCGTTAACTGTCTCTATTCATCGCCCTGGACAGTCCCACTTAGGCTTGGGGAGTGGCAGCACTGACGATGCTGTACACGATGCTTGATGTTGCTTCCCTTCTTGATACTAGACAGCTTGCTGGTTATCTTAGCCTGTTACAGGTATGTTATAAATTATTAGATGTTTTTTCAAATAATTACTAGGTTTTCATATAATAATTTATTTATCCTTATTTATGCAGTGTTGGATATACGGACACTTCCCTCACATATGTGACAGGAGGATCCAGTGAGTGCCATCTAGAGACCCACATGTGAAGAGGTGGAAGGACCAACAGACCCATCCTGGAGGTGTGATAGAGTACAGGAGGAGGCTGGGTGCTCTGACCCTAGACGATGTCATCTGGACACCATACACGGCTCATCGCCCTCACCATTCTTTTGAGGTATCCACTTTATATTCAGGGCCTGTTAGGTGGGAGGGCTATGTGGCTAGGCACTTGCCTAAGAGGTGTCTACGACAACATGGTTATGTCCAGGGCATCCCACGGCTGGTACCATACGCCCAAGATGGTGGCATTGATTGGTGGTTTCAGAACCACATAATCACCTTCTCCCGTGAGATCATGGATGCAGCCTCCAGGGTGCAGGAGCCTGGGCAGTGCAATGATGATACCTGGAGTGGTTCCTTAGTGTGTCACACCCTTAGCTCACACAATCGGCTCCAACATCTGATGTCCCAGGGCCTTCAAGTACCGGAGATTCTTCCATCCACCACCACCACCATCTCCTCCTCCAGCAGCTGATCAGGACACCGCCTACAGCTCATTGTAGCTACATTAGATAACATCATGGGGATGCTGAACCCCGATAGTGAGGTGTATCTGGGGTTAGCTAGGTTGACCGACATTGCTCGTGGAGGGCCTATGTAGATTTTTTGTATTATTGTATCATTATGTGTATTTTGTGACAAACAGACTTTACTTTATTGCATAATATTTTTTAGATAATACTTCTTCTTTCGATTACATAAAGAAAACAAAATAACACAAATAAGAAACTCAAATAAGTTAACAAACATCACATGACAAAAAACAAATAAACAGTACTCCGATGCATGAAAACCTAAGAACTATCGGATTTAGATTCATCTGGACGCTTTAGACACTTCATTATGTCGTCAACAAATCTTCGGATCTCCGCGTCCAACTCGATCGGACCTTTGGTTATCCTACCAAAAAATGATTTCCACATGGCCTTCACATCTTCATCATTCTTCTGCTCGATTAGGTTGTATTTCACCTAACCATCTGCACCAATGTAATCCTCTCGAAACTCTATCTTTGTTACCCTTCTGTTCTTGGAATCAGGCAGCAAAATATTCAACGTTTACTTCAACGTGGCGAAGGACTCAGATCCAACTGGGAGCGTGAACTCAACGACACGTTTGCGACTGTTGTAATACACTCCTGCCTTAATCAGATATTGAAAAAGAGGTATGTTATTGGGATGTGATACCTTATAACCCTAAAACCCATATTTATACAAATTGTTATGCGTTCTATACCACACAAAAGTGTCGGTGTAATCTGGACCCTTCCAAAGTCTCGAAAAAATCTCAACCGTTGAAAAAAACAAGATAATGAAACATACTGGAAATTTCAGCCTTTTGCGAAATTTCTGGTATGCCAAAAATTTCAAAATATCTGGTATGCCAGAAATTTCAAAATATCTGGTATACCAAAAATTTCAAAAACACTTCCGTATTTTTGGCACATACCGTAAATTTTGAAGATTTTGAAATTTCCATTATACTGGATTTGTTGAAATAATCCCTTGGAAATTTAGCATAAACCGGAAATGTACTGGAAATTTGAAAATTTCCGGTATACCAGAAATTTCAAATTGGTCTACCGGAAATTTCATTCCAGAAATTATTTGTAAATGGTCAAGAGTAAAGTGAGAATTTAAAACTTTAGGGGCTTCCAGGAATAATTTAACGGGTGGCAGGAAAAATTCTCATCAAACGTAAGCTTGGTGTTAGAGGTCTGTGTTTTTCATTGTTGAATAATTTGTGTCATTTGTGTGTTTTGTTTGAAGAATTTAGTGGACATCTTCTTTTTTCTTGTGTTGAGTCTCGAATGTTGTGGAGGGAGGTGTTCCGTTGGTTGAGCAATATTGTTTTGAATAATGACAAATATATATGCTTGATTGTCTAATTGTGTCAATATACATGTGTGCTTGCCTTGACATGATTGCATGCATCAATACATAACCTTTTGAGTTTTTGAGTCAATACAAGAAGGCATGCATCAATGCATAACCTTTTGAGTCAATACAAAAATCAATGCTTCAATACATAAAACAATTTTCCATCAATACAAGAAGGCATGCATCAATGCATAACCTTTTGAGTCAATACAAAAATCAATGCATCAATACATAAAACAATTTTCCATTAACATGCATCGACTCATAAAGTTTTGTATCGACATATATATATATATATATATATATATATATATATATATATATATATATATATATATATCAAAAATTGGAATTCAATTCTGTTTGTTGCTTGCATCAATAGAAATTCATTTTTGTCGATCCAAACCAATTCTTATTTCTGGAAAATGAAATTTTACACTGTATGCATCGATGCATACGTGTTTTGCATCGACTCATGTAAGAATTGAGGCTCTGGATTTTTTATCTTGCATCGATACATAAGTGCTTGTATCAATACATAACTCACATGCATCGATTCATCTGTGCCATGCATCGACTCATGCTTTAATTAGTTTTCTGGAATATTTTAAATAGCAGTATGTATTGATGCATAATCCTTTGTTCAATACATAAGTGTCATGTATCGACACATAAGTATTTTGCATCGACGCATACGCAACTCAACCTTCTGGAAACCATTCCATTACTGTATGCATTGTGTAATACGGTGAACTGACTTTGTAGGTTTTGTATCGCAAATGTGCGGATAGCAAGAGTCGCCACTGACTTTTCTTTTATCCAATTAAGGGAAGGTAAAAAGTACAGAAAAAGACCTTCGTTAGATTCTGAGTAAGGGAGAAGGTTATGAAAAGGGAAGGTATTAGCACCCCATTTCATCCATAGTTATCTACGGGCTCTTAGTTGCTCTTAGATCACTTTAAAATTGTGCTTTCTGTGTGTTTGAAAAATGTTTTGAAAAGGAATTTCGCTTTGACTTTGTAATGATTCATGTAGGAATGTATACAAAGTGTTCGGAAATGTTTCGTTTTGAAAAAGAGTTTGAACTTTGACAAAAGTGTGAGGTGTGAAAAGTATTTTGATAGAGCAAGCAACTAAAAGTCTTATTACCTGCTCAGAATTGGTCGTTTTCGTGTTATTTTACGTTCCTTTAGAATAGCGATATCCATACCATTAGTTGGTAGGTAACTCTATTTGTTGGATGTAAGCGGGACATTCGAAGGGACATCGGATGGTCATAGAAGGCAACTTATAGGAAGTATCCTAGCACATTCGAAGGGACTATCATCATTTTTCGTAGGCGACAATCGAGGGTCAAGATCATGTATTCGTAGACGACATCGTGGGTCTATGATCTTTGTATCGAAGGGACTATGATGATTTGTTTTGAAGGCAACGGTGCTAGGATACCTCTACATTCGAGGGACATGACCATTTTGAATTCATAAGGCAACGAGAGAGAATTACCCTAAGGGGTGCATGTGTGAAAAGAGTGTGTTGGTTCAGATATTTTATCTTGAAAATTAGTGAGCTATGTTGATTATTATCTTGCCATACACGCCTAGTTACTAGCAATTTATAGGGTGCGGAAATTAAAATGCAGAATGTAAAGTGCGGAAAGGTAAATGTCCTACGCTATTACATGGCTTTGGGGCAGATACATAATTTAAACTTGCGGAAAATAAAAACCCTAATTAAAACTATTACATCCCATAAGCAAGCAGTTACATAATTGGAAAAAAGAAAACAGTAAAAAGAAATCGTCCGAAACGGGATAACCTGTGAAAAGATAAGAAATCTGAAAATACGAGAGGAATCGAACAAGAGGAAAATGTTAGTAAAAATGCAAATTTTTGAATGAGAAAAGTATTTCATGCTGGAAATAACATAAATATGCTAAAATAATTTTTTGGGATTTTTGGAAATGATTTAATAATTAAAAACTAATTAAATGTGATTTAAATGGTAAATTATGAATAAAATTAAATATGCATGCAAAATAATATTTTTTAATTTTATAAATTAAATAAACATTTTCTGAAGATAAATGCAAAAGAAAAAATATTTTTGATGTTTTTTAATGCATGATAAAAATTGTTGAAATTAATTAAAATGGATGCAAAATATTAAATAAATATGAAAATAGAAAAAAATATGAGAAAATAGTTGAGTTTGTGAAAAAGAAAGCAAAACCGGTCCCTGTGAGGTTCGAACTCATGACATGGGAGAGCATCTTTGCACAGGAAACGCCTTAACCACTAGGCCACTTGACATCTGGTGTTGGAAAAGACAAAATCAATGGTTTTTGAGTGATGACGCTTCCTTGGAATGGGGTCAAACCGAGTCAGCACGCGTGGGGTCCAGTTGGAAAGAGAGAGCGAATCAGAGAAGCCCATCACGCCACGCCATCCTCGCCGGTCTTCGTCCTAGTCAACGACGCCGGAGCCCTAGCTCCGGTCGTCTTCTCCGATGAGGCAAACCTGAAAACTCGAAAAATATGCGAAATAAAAAGCCCTATGGTACCTTACCCCCCTAAATCGGACCTTCTGAATCCAATGGTGATATTGGTTTTCCCTGAAAGTGCCTGTAACACCCGGTTCGATCGAAACAGACCAAAATGCCCTAGCAATGGTGGTTTACGTTTTCTACGTCTAAGCTTGCATGAAAGGCATCATTCATGATCTACTTGATGTCCTGAATACATTCAAACACACAAAAACAGTTAATAACACATGGAAAAGGAAAATCGAATTTTGTGAGTTTACCAAACCGGTGAGAGCTAGCTGACACGTTTCAGGGCGATTTGGCTTTGTGTAAAGATTGCTTTGGACTCATGGGATGTCAAGGAACAAGATTGGATGGCTGGATTGGACTGAAACTTGCTGGAAAACAAAATTCGATTTTTCAAGTTTCTTGAAAAAATTTGGTAAAGTTTTGGTTGTTGTAAGGGCTAGGGTTTCGTCTCCTTGTCTTGTGAACTTGCTGGCTATTTATAGAGTGATTTGGGATGGCAAAGAGGAGGAAAAAAGATTTGATCTTGAATGTGCATTTATATTTTTTCAAATAAAATCAAATATTGGAAAAAATTTGATTTTTTCATCAATGTGAAGGCTAGCACGAAATTGGTAAGAATCATGGGCTATCTTGGACCTCAAGCATGATATAAAATCATTCTCCTTAAAAAAATATCTTATTTTCATATTTTATATAATTTAATTTTGAATTAAATGGTTTAAAATCCAAAAATAAATCAATAAAATAGAAAATTGCCATGGCCAAGCATTTATGGGTCACAAATAATGTCATGAACAAGTTTGGATCAAAAGATTATAGGCCCATTTGGAAAATTTTGCATTTTGACCAAAATGTCCTTTTGTGCAATTATCCAAAATTGCCTAACTTCTGAATAGTGTATCTTGCTCAATTTTCCATATTTTTGAGTGTTCTTGGACTTTTTGGAAATCTCTAAGAGTCCTCTAACCAAAATTTTTGGTCTCATATCAATTGGAGTTTCCATGCTCAATATATCTTCAAAACAAAAAGTTGACTTTTTGTTGACTTTGAAAAGGACCTGTAATGTTTTGATCCATACCTCTCAAATGAAGCATTTTTTGAACATTCTTGTGAGACATGAAGTTGTATAGAATTCAATTTCCTTCAAAATAAGAGGTTATGGAAAAATTTCTGAGAAAGTATGAAGAAGTTATGCTCAGTCAAAGTTTGGTTGACTTTTCTCAGAGAAACCCTAATTTAGAAAGTTTGACTTTTGAGCAAATCTTGAGTTTTTCTTGATGAATCATGATCAACCCTTGATCAAATGATGAATGTAACTTCAAAATGAGGATGTTGACCAAAAATCATGAAGTTTGACTGTATGTTGACCACAGTTGACTTTTTGTCCGATACAACTGATTTTCAACCATCTGAGCAATTGTCTGAGGAAACTTGACTTGTGAGGCTTTGACATGGAGAACATTTGAAGCATATGAGGAGGCATGATGAACATTGGAGATGTTGGAAATCCAATTTGATCTGAGAATCACCAAACCCTAGTTTGGGTTGATTGTCTAGGAGAGGGTTTGTCTGATCAACCCTTGAGGAATCCTTGAGTATAGATGTATGAAATGCCTTGAGAAGATGGAGGGCAAATTTTGGGGTATGACACATTGATGCAAAATGACTTGTATCAATACATGAAGGGTCTTGTGTCGATGCATACGAAATTTGCATCAACTCATACTCAATTTAACTCTCTGGAATTAATTTCAACACAGTATGCATCGATACAAAACCACTTGTATCAATGCATCAAGCCACTTGTGTCGACGCATAAGTTTGTTTTTTAACTAACTTTTGATGTTTCCATATATAAGACAGTTTTGCAGTTTTAAGAAAACACAGGTTGTTACAACAAGTAGTTTTGTGAGCATCCAAATATTCTCTGAGCATAGAAATCTAAAAGAGTCTTCATCTTCATCATCTTCTCAATCATCTTGGTTCAAAAACACTGACACATAATCATCATTGTTCGTTGTATCAAGATATCAAAGAGATAACGTTCAGCGGTACGATCTGTGATCTAGCTGAGTTGAAGATTCGAAGGGGGTTTCGAGGAAAAACCAGTTGGTTTGTCCAACAAGAACACAGGTGTCTGTGGGTTTGTTAGTCACAATTGCACATAGCAGATTCAGCCATAGCGTAGGGTTTGGAGATCGGGGTGATTTCGCAAACGGGTCGTGGAAGTGGTGAATTGTCTGTGAATTTGGCAAGAGTGTTCTTGATCTACTGAAATCAAGAGGAGGTTGATACAAGAAGAAGAAGATCTGCAGGATTCGTTTTTCTGTCCTTGTATTGCAACCTTGTAAACATTTTTTAACATATTGATATAGAAGTTCTCAATTCCAATATGGAAATTGAGAGCGAGACGTACCCACATGCGAGGACGATCGTGGGGAACTTCCTTACCAAATCGCTCCGAGTATCGTATTCTTTATCTCTATCTCTTTACGTTTACAATACGTTTGTGATTCAATTGGTGATCAACCTTTCTGTGCATTGACACAAGGCTGGAAAATAATCTTTACATAAACTCCATTGCCTTTGATCATTGCTTAGCATCTACCAATTGTTTGATAAAAGTATTAGCTCAAGTTTATTTCATTGGAAAGAGTTTTTATGATAAGTGCATTTATCCATATTAAGTGGTGTGTTATTTCGTAATTCTCATCTCAATTAAAACCCATCAATCTATCGCATGTCTGGTTTTCTTGTAGCCGGTTCAGAATAGACGGATGTCAATTCAGGACCTTTTGTAGTTTCTGCACGTTTGATTGAAACTCTGATAAAATTCTTTAATTCGTAAAGAAAAAGGAGGTGATCTATTCACCCCCCTCTCGATCACTTGCCACACCGTCTAACAAGTGGTATCAGAGCACCGGTTCGCTGGTGCTTTGTGGCTGCTTCTAACGATATGGCTTATGAACCTAAGGGGGCGTACACTAGAGCTCCTATTTTTAACAGTGAAAACTATGACTATTGGAAAGACTGCATGCGAGTTCACATCAACTCCATAGATAGGACTGTATGGATTGCCATTCAGAATGGACCTTTTGAAATTACCATGACGAATGCTGCAGGTGCCATTGTGCCTAAACTTGAGGACAATTGGGATGAAAAACATGAGAAAAAGTGGTCTAGCGATTGGAGAGGCCGAAATATGATAATTTCAACACTTGGTGTTGATGAGTATTATCGGGTATCTCATTGCAGGACAACTAAAGAAATGTGGGATGCTTTAGAGGTTGCTCAAGAGGGCCGAATGATGTTAAGCAATCTCGAATTAACACACTCAACCAAGAGTTTGAGCTCTTTCGCATGAAACAAGGAGAAACTATTTCTGACATGCAAAAGAGATTCGTTCATCTCACTAGTGTCATACCCCAAAATTTGCCCTCCATCCTCTCAAGATATTTCATACATCCATACTCAAGGATTCCTCAAGAGTTGATCAGACAAACTCTCTCCTAGACAATCAACCCAAACTAGGGTTTGGCAATTCTCAGGTCAAGATGGACTCCCAACATCTCCAATGTCCTTCATACCTCCTCATATGCTTCAAAGATTCACCATGTCAAGTTTCATGCCTTACAAGTCAAGTTTCCTCAGACAATTGCTCAGATGGTTGAAAATCAGTTGTATTGGACAAAAAGTCAACTGTGGTCAACATACAGTCAAACTTCCTAATTTTTGGTCAACATCCTCATTTTGAAGTGACATTCATCATTTGATCAAGGTTTGATCATGATTCATCAAGAAAACTCAAGATTTGCTCAAAAGTCAAACTTTCTAAATTAGGGTTTCTAGGTGAAAAGTCAACTGAACTTTGACTGATCATAACTTCTTCATACTTTCTCGAAATTTTCCACCACCTCTTGTTTTAAGGAAATTCAATTCTCTACAACTTCATGTCTCACAAGAATGTCCAAAAATGCTTCATTTGAGAGGTATGGCTCAAAACATTACAGGTCATTTTCAAAGTCAACAAAAAGTCAACTTTTTGTTTTGAAGATATATTGAGCATGGAAACTCCAATTGAGATGAGACCAAAAAGGTTGGTTAGAGGACTCTTAGAGCTTTCCAAAAAGTCCAAGAACACTCAAAAATGTGGAAAATTGAGCAAGATGCACCATTCACAAGTTGGGCAATTTTGAAGGAATGCACAAAGAGAGATACTTCTAAAAATCAATTTTTTTGCAAATGGGCTTGCTTTTTCTTCATCCAAACTTATTCCTCATACAATTAGGAATACCCAAGCCCAATGCCACGAATTTTTATTTTATTTTTCTATTTAATTTGGAATTTATTCATTTAAATACAAATTAAATTTAAAAATAAAGTATAAAATCAAAATTAATTGCAAGATTGATTTTTATTCCTTCCTTGAGACCCAAGCAACTCACAAAGAATTTGAAATTTGATCAATATGGCAAGATGGGATTGAAAATTAATCAAATTTTGAAAAAATTGATTTTGTACAAAAATCAAATTTGATTTGCTTTGAATGTTGATTGATTCTCTCCCAAAACCATTCCAAATCCATCCAGTATAAATGTATGATGCATACCTATCAAGAGAGGACGAAACCCTAGCTCTTGCACTAACCCTTATTTTGCCAAAATATTTTTCAAAGTTGGAAAAATCGTGTTTCAAAGAAGTTTCGAGGCTAATTTGAGCATTCAAACGTGCTCAGGAGGTTTCCAGGAGTCCAAAACATCTCTTGCTCGAAGCCAAATCGTCCCAGATCAAGCCATCTAACTCTCACCGGTTTGGAATCTTCTCAATTTCGATTTCGATATTTCATGCATTGTTAATGTTTTTGTTGTGTTTATTTGAATTCAGGATGATGATTAGGTCACATTAGAACCCTTACATGTGAGCTTGAACGTCCAGAAACCCTATTGCCATTGTTAGGGTTCGAAAGGCTGTTTGAATCGGGTAGCTTTATACAAGCATTTTTAACTGAAACTAACATCACCATTGGATTCAGGAGGTCCGATTTAGGGGGGTAGGGTGTTCTTTTCCTGTTTATTCATCGTGTTTTGCAGGTTTGAAAAGTTGGACGGCCGGAGAAGACGACCGGAGCTAGGGCTCCGGCGTCGCTGACTTAGTTGACCGGCGAGGAGGCTGGCGTGGCGAGAGAACGCGTTCCAATTCGTCCATTCAAAAACAGATGGGGCCCGCGCGCTGACTGTGTTTGATTTTCAAAAATCCATGACACGTGATCACTTATATTCTATTGTTTTTAACTTTTCCAACACAAAGAGCCACTTGTCCTAGTGGTAAAGGCGTTCCCTGTTCCCAGATGCCTCAAAGGGTCACGAGTTCGATCCCTCCAGGGACCGGTTTTGTTTTCCTTTTCACAAACTCAATATTTTTTCATATTTTTCATTATTTAATATTTTTGCATCTATTTTAATTAATTTCATAATTTTATTTCTGCATTAAAAAATCATCAAAAATTATTTTTCTTTTTACATTATTTTCATAAAATCTTTATTTAATTTAATAAATTAAAAAAATATAATTTTGCATGCATATTTATTTTTATTCATAATTTTGCATTTAAATCACTTTTAATTCATTTTTTTATTATTAAAATACATCCAAAAAATCCCAAAAATTTATTTTAACATATTTATATTATTTCCAGCATGGCATATTTTTCTTATTTTAAAATTTGCATTTTTCTAACATTTTTTCTCTTGTTTGATTCATATCGCATTTTCCGATTTCTCACTCTCTTGCAGGTTGATCCGATTCAGACGATTTTTTCTTTATCATTTTATTTTTTCTAATAATGTAACTGTTTATGAGATGTAATAGTTTAAATTAGGTTTTTATTTTCCGCAAGTTTAAATTATGTATCTGCCCCAAAGCCATGTAATAGCGTAGGACATTTACCTTTCCGCACTTTACATTCTGCATTTTAATTTCCGCACCCTATAAATTGCTAGTAACTAGGCGTGTATGGCAAGATAATAATCAACATAGCTCACTAATTTTCAAGATAAAATATCTGAACCAACACACTCTTTTCACACATGCACCCCTTAGGGTAATTCTCTCTCGTTGCCTTATGAATTCAAAATGGTCATGTCCCTCGAATGTAGAGGTATCCTAGCACCGTTGCCTTCAAAACAAATCATCATAGTCCCTTCGATACAAAGATCATAGACCCACGATGTCGTCTACGAATACATGATCTTGACCCTCGATTGTCGCCTACGAAAAATGATGATAGTCCCTTCGAATGTGCTAGGATACTTCCTATAAGTTGCCTTCTATGACCATCCGATGTCCCTTCGAATGTCCCGCTTACATCCAACGAATGGAGTTACCTACCAACTAATGGTATGGATAACGCTATTCTAAAGGAACGTAAAATAACACGAAAACGACCAATTCTGAGTAGGTAATAAGACTTTTAGTTGCTTGCTCAAATCAAATACTTTTCACACCTCACACTTTTGTCAAAGTTCAAAGTCTTTTCAAAACGAAACATTTCCGAACACTTTGTATACATTCCTACATGAATCATTACAAAGTCAAAGCGAAATACCTTTTCAAAACATTTTTGTCAAACACACAGAAAGCACAATTTTAAAGTGATCTAGAGCAACTAAGAGCCCGTAGATAACTACAGATGGAAAAGGGTGCTAATACCTTCCCTTTTCATAACCTTCTCCTTACTCGTAATCTAACGAAGGTCTTTTTCTGTACTTTTACCTTCCCTTAATTGGATAAAAATAAAAGTCGGTGGCGACTCTTGCTATCCGCACATTTGCGATACAAAAACTAAAAATTCAGTTCTCCGTATCACAGAACTGGTGACTCTGCCGGGGACACACCCTAAAGAGAGAATTCCTTAGGGATTTCTAAATCACCTTTATTGCTTTCTGTTTGACTTGCTTGCTTTATCTTTAAGGGTTGCTTGGGTATTATATTGTTGGGGGATCCTACACCCGGATTCGGGTTTCCTTTTAGGTAAGTAGCAATAAATCATCGCGACCGCTAGACGTATAACTAAACGGTCAACATGATGGCTACGTTAGCGTGACACTTTGGTTGTCCCGATACTCTTCATTCCCAAGTTGAAGATAGTATTTGGCTTCTGCGT
This sequence comes from Vicia sativa, assembly GCA_021764765.1. NCBI lineage: Eukaryota > Viridiplantae > Streptophyta > Magnoliopsida > Fabales > Fabaceae > Vicia > Vicia sativa. Next base: position 13,999,469 of record CM038797.1, read on the forward strand.
GGTGTCATCAAGCGCTAACTAAACTTTTAGAACCTTAATTGACCCATCTTGGCCATTAGAAGGTAGTGAGATGGCCGGCTTTGGTGTAGACCGAGGTTGGTTGATACTCGATGCTACGCTCATTGAGATCGGACTTTTGGGACATTTTCGGTCGACCACTTGGTAGTCGTATTGAAATAAGCGCCTACGAGAAAGATCAATGATGTGAGATTCCTAGAACCGGTTACTATTATAGGAGGATGAACCAACTCAAACTTTTGGTGGGGTAATCACCTATACCTCATGCAAGCCTTAAACCTAGGCTCATTGTGTGAATTGTTTGTGTGTGCTAAACATGACATCATGACATCATTTGCATTGCATATCATTTCTAACTATTTCAAGGACCTAGGGATTTATCTTTGCTGCTTTGTAGGGGTTATGGCTTCTAGAAAGACTATCCGAATCAACTTTATGGGTATACCTTCTCACTCAAAGAATTGGTTTCGAAATTCCCACCATGCTCGGTTTATCAAAAGACATGGTTATCTACTTGATTTGGTTATCTCGGTTTTGAAGAAGATATGATGCATGTCCTATTCAGCTTTGACCAAACACCATTGCTTTACATTCCCATTATCGCTTGGTTCCTACCTTGAAGAGTTTCTAAGCTACTTGGGGTACCTATTCTTGACCAAATGCCATTCACCGTTTAGAAAAGGTTCCTAAGTACGAAGATATCGATCCGCTTTACATCTTAAGTGCTCGGACATTGAAGCCAATTGGGAAACTAGAAGTGGAGTTAAGGGTTTACTTTAATTCCTAATTAATTCCTCAAAGTTATGAGTTTCCATGCATTTGAAGACATTGTGGCCTTGCTAATCTATGGTTTGGTTCTATTCCCTAACTCGGATCAATTCATAGATGTCAACGCCATCAAGTTGTTTCTTACCCGCAATCCGTGCCTACTTTACTTGGAGATACCGCATTCTCTCCACACTCGTACTAAGAGACAAGGAACTCTCATGTGTTGTTACTTTCAAGGTGGTTTATTTCGCACCTTCCTCCATCAGTTTTGAAGAACGAACAAAGGTTGAGATGGTCTCAAAGATTGATGTCACTCTCTCATTCAGATATCCGTTGGAGTCTTTTCTCTCAAAAGGATTTCACCTTCATTGAGCGTGGAGAATTTCTAATGTACCGCTACTTGGTATAAGGGGAGGTATTACTTACAACCCTTCTCTAGCTCTACGTCAGTTTGGTTTTGCTCGAAGAGATGGTCCACATGATATGCTTCTCCAAGATATTGTGTTCGATTACAATCATGATCTCCAGAATTACCGACGAAGGTTTATACACGCTTGGGGCATGGTAAAGAAGTCTGATACCAAGACTTTGGGGCACCAAAATCCTATCCCTTGGGAACCTTACCTCAAATGGGTGCGAGCTCGAGCTCAAAACCTCATGATGCCATTCACGCCTGTTCTACCAGTAATTATGGAACCTGTTGCTATAGGTGACGTACCCTATACTATTCTCCATCCTGACATGCCTACTGATTTTGAAGACTTGAAGAGATCCTGGATTCAGCTCAAGGAAGAGAGGGATACCTTTGAAGCTCAGTGCTATACAAGTGAGAAGAAAGTGCTAGAATTGACCAAGCTACTTCACGAGGAGCGAAACATCAACGCCTACATCGGCACCAAGAGGAAGCGCCCGTGGGAGACTTAGAGCTTTAGGATTTTTTATGCCTTTTCTTTTATTGTTTTGAACTATCTTTTGTACTTAAAAAAAAAAGAGGGAATAATAAAAAGTACTAATAAATGTGTGTTCATTGCTTGTTTAATAAATTTAAATCTCTAAGGTCCTTGAAAACATTGCATTGCATTCGCATAAACATATCATAGCATAACATTGCATCACAGGTACATTGAAGATTGGTTTTCTCATTTGCTCGCTATTTATTTTAGCAGAAATGGCTCTTGAACAAAGATCTTGTGCTCGAATGCTGGTTTAGAGATGTTTACCACTTGGTCCAAGGCCAAGAAGATCCAAGAAGCTCATCATGAAAGAAGAAGGTTGTTGGTCTCCTCAACATGGGTAGACGCTACAAAGGTGGTCCTAAGAGGGTCACGGATAGAGCTCTCAAGGAAGTGTCAAGACCGAACAAAGTAACAAGGGTGATGGAGAAGGCACCGAGCTTGAGAAGAATTATGATGATGGCCAATACTCGATGAAGATGACAAGTACAAGCAACTTGAAGACCGTCTCAATGCTATGGCAAACCCAAGATGTCCGGCTGAATTTTGATGATCCGAGTCTTGTCCCCGTGTTGTGATTCCTCCCAAGTTCAAAGTTCCAACTTTTGCTAAGTATGACGGCATGTCTTGCCCTAAGTCGCATTTGAAGTCCTATGTCCGTAAGATCAACCCCACACCGATGATGTAAAGTGTGGATGCACTATTTTCAAGAGAGTTTGTCCGAACTCGCTAGAGTGGTACTATAGAGAATAACCGTATCCGCACTTGGAGTGACTTGGTGATGCTTTCTAGCATATGAGTAATAATGTCAATTGACACCCACTCGCATACAAAGCATGTCTATGGGTCGTGATGAGAAGTTCAAGGAGTATGCTCGAAATGGAGAGATCTAGCGTGAGTTCAACCACCCTTGTCCAATAGGGAGTTGGTTGATATGTTCATGGGGACACCGACAGCCCATTCTTCAATCATCCGATTGAAATTCTTCACCGGATTCACCGAGTGATTTTACAAAGAGCGATTGAAGTCGGTATCAAGAGTGGAAAATTCGATAGAGACATCTTCAAACGCGAAAAGATCTTTTGGTGGTAAGAAAGAAACTAATGTGTATGGTCGTAAAAGCCGAGCCAAGACCGACCACGCCAACTGTGGGGCAGTGATTCCAATCCTACATCAAGACAACCTCACGAGACAACGCGATAGCTTAACGCGCCAAGACAGCATTTAAGATCAACATGCCATTGTCGCAAGCCTTGCAACACATGTTGAAAGCAGAGTGATTACTGAGGGATCCTCCTCGAATGTCAACACCTCCTCTCCGAAATACAATCCTAATGCTAAGTGTGCTTACCATTCCAATAGCCTGTGACATAGTAATCGATGATTGTTGGGCTCAAGAACAAGATTCAAGATATGATTGAAGCTATTGAATTTGATCCTCCCGCTGAGACTCAATGTGATCAATGCGCCTATGCCTAATCATGACAAGAGTTCCAATGTGTCGGTGACGATACTTATGTTTTCAACATAGATGACTTGACCATTCCTCCGATGATAAGAAGAATTTGTTGCAAGTCGGTGTCAACCTGTGATGGCGAGAATCGTTGGTGCCCATCCGCACTGATGGTTATGCTTGGTTGAGAAGACGTGTTCGCATGATGGATAACCGTGAGATACTATTTCAAACCACCGTGCGTGCGTGTGAAGAAATGTCTAAGTTGAAGATTGACAATGCAAACGAAACTGTACTCATCTGTGGGACACCTTGGGGCAGCCAAGTGGAAAGTATGATTACATGGTGAAGTACACTGCCCGAGAGCTACAAGATTCTATTGAAGATGTTAAGGTAACCGGATGGGGTGACGATTTCCGTAAGACTATGCCGATGTTAACACTATAAGGATTTTCATCGATCCCGTGCCTAGGTGGCACCTCTCATCATTACTTCTCCTGCACCAGCCGTATTCCTCCGACAAGGCTATCCTTGGAACTATGGAGTCGATGTTTACTATCATGGCCAAGCAAGACCTCTCGACCATTGAAGATCTTATCGTTGAAGCTACCATTCCGACATTGACAACATCACCGGATCTAGTAAGGTGACCGAACCTAAGGGTATTCTCCGATATCTCTCCTCCAAAAGACACCGCGACTCCAACTCGCATTCCAAATTATTCAATCCATTCCCAAGCTAGAGGGAAAGAACCAGGACTCATCCCGCCAACCGTAGTACCAAAGGAAGTTATCAAGACACCTCCAAACAAGAAATGGAGGAAATTCAAGATTATCAAGAAGAGTGACTACAATGTTGTGGAATGGGACAGACTTCAAAATCTCCATGCTTGCTCGCTTGTGTTCGAGGCTCATGCTAATGCCTTGGTGAAGTTTTCAAGAATGCTCACGCATCGCAAGACATTACCACGACGAGTTTGAAGTTTGTATTGCTGGCCGCCAACAACGGCCTAGGCTTTTGACGATATGACTCCCACGGAAAGAAACACAACAAAGCCTTGCACATCTCGTTGAATGCAAGGGCACTACACTATCTCATGTTTTGGTGGATACCGTTCTCGCTCTCAATATCTTACAAGATCGCTTTGATCGACTTGATGTCGAAGGGTTGGTTTCGAGACCCTGACATTATCGTGAGAGCTTTTGATGGTTCTAAGCGAACAGATTGGAGAGCTCATCTCGCCACAAAGTCGGTTCCCGACTTTGACTCCACATTCTTTGTCATGGACATTCGTCCGACTTACTCTTGCCTACTTGGACGCCTTGGATACATGGGCGTACCTCTACCTTACATCGGTTGAAGTACCCGTGAAAGGGAAGGTTGTTACCGTGTGGCGAAGAAGAGTATATGGTCACCATCTACATCATTCCGATATCTCGAGATGGAAGGTGAATTCTTTGAGACTTCAAGCTTTTGAACAATACCCGTAGTCACGCCTGACTCTCCCGCTACCCGGTTACACCAGCCCGCTTAGGATGGCCTCGCTAAAGGATGCTCAAGCTGCTGAACAAGGAGGTAGTGTTTGGGGTCAACTCCCGATCTTCCTTTCAACCGACAAGACCGGTTTAGGCTTCACCATCAAGGGTCAAGATGATACGCGAACGTGCCGCCAACTTCCTTTCCGCATCAGCCAGAGTGGAATCCATGCTATAGAAGACGACGACAACGACTTCGACATCGCAAGTGGATCTTCCAACCTGATCAAGGATCAAGAATTGGAAGATCAAGACGCTATACCAATCTCCTTTAGTCGAGTAATTGCTCTTGTTTTGTTTTGCTTTTCGATTTTTTATGTTTGAACAATAAACTTTGAAAGCCTAGTGCCTTGCCCGGCATCATGGCTCGCATAGGGTTATTATCCGTTGGTTGCACGCTTTCATTCAATAAATTCATTGGACTTTGCATTCAATTGTTTGTTTTCTTTCTTTACTTTATCACCCCTTCAAAAAGCTATGTGTTTCTTACACACACCCCGTGATACACGAATCACTCCGAATCTCGTTAACAACTATGCTATTGCTAAATATGACTTCGATAATCCGATCTACCAAGCCAAGACGAAAGTGAGGAAGATTGTGAAGTGCCGTGGAGAACCTGCGATCACAAGAAGAGCGAGTTATACAGCCACCAAGAGCAAGTTGAGGTTGTGAATTTGGGTACCGACGTAAAAGAGATCAAGATAGAGCGGTCTGAGAACAGTGTTAAAGAAAGATTGGTTCGATGCTACGAGATTATATTGAGGTTTTGCTTGGTCACACGAAGACATGCCGGTTTGACATTGATATTGTGGTACACCGATTGCCGATAAAAGAAGGTTTTCTCCAAAGAAATGAAGGTTTCACGATGCGCCCCGAGATGTCGAGAAAATCAAAGCAAGTTATGAAAAGCTCAACGCGGGTTCTTAGTCACCTCTTATCCCTGGTTGCAAATGTGGTACCCGTACAAAGAAGGATGGCAAAGTACGAATGTGTGTGGATTACAGACCGAACAAGGAAAGTCCGAAAGATTTCCCACTTCCTCATATTGATGTTCGTTGACAACACCGCTTAGCATAAGGTTTTCCTTCATGGATGGTTTCTCCTACAATCGATTAAAATGGCTCAAGACATGGAGAAGACTACTTTTGTTACACATGGGGCACTTTCGCTACAAGGTTATGCTGCTCGATCAAGAACGCGCGGTGCTACTTATCGCGTTATGGTGACATTATTTCATGACATGATTCATCACGAGATAGAGGTCTACGCCGACGACATGATAGCTCGATCACGCATCGAGGAAGAACATCTTGATCATTTGCGTAAATTGTTTGATAGTCGAGAAGCATGATCGAGACTCAATCCTAACAAGTGCACTTTGGAGTCGATCCGAAAACTCCTAGGGTTTGTTGTCGCGGTAAAGGTATTGAAGTTGACCCCGCCAAGGTTAAAGCTATTCAAGAGATGCCAGCCCCGCACCGAGAAGGAAGTCGAGGTTTTCCGATTGAATTACATTGCCGATCATTGCACATTTAATCGCTATTGTGAGCCAATCTTCGTTATCAAGAAAGATTAGTGGTAGAATGGAACGACAATTACCGATCGCTTTGACAAAATCAAGGAATACCTTCTAATCCTCCTATCCCGATGCCGCCCAAGGAAGACCTCTCATCATGTACCGATAAAGCTAGAGAACTCAATGGGTGTGTGTTGGGGCAACATGACGAGTCCGCCGAAAAGAGCATGCAATATACTACCTTAGCAAAGGTTTACCGATCGTGAAACAAGATACTCACACCGAGAAAACTTTAACGCTTTGGCTTCACGACTAAGACAGATATGTTGACTCACACTACCTTGTTGATTTCTAAGATGGATCCAATAAAATACATATTTGAGAAACCCCTCTCCTAAGAATAGCAAGATGGCAAATGATCTTGACCGAATACGACATCCAAGACACTTCTAAAGCGATCAAAGGAAGTGTGGTAGCCGATCATTTGGCTCACCAAGCCGTAGATGACTACACCTATGCGTTCGAATTTCCAAATGAAGATGTTTTACTAGTTACAGATTGTGAAGAACCAGCCGGACAAGGAGCCAAACAAGGATCCCGATGGACTATGGTCTTGATGGAGCCTCAAACGACTTGGCAATGGCATTGGCGCCATCATTACATCCCCTAAGCGGACATACGCCTTTCACCGCCAGATTATGTTTCATTGCACCAACAACATGGCGAATATGAAGCGATCATCATGGGTATCAAAGTCGCTATTGACTTAAGAATCAAGTTCTTGCAAGTATATGGAGACTCATTTTAGTGATCACCGATTATGGCGAGGGATACTAAACATCCGAATCTCATTCCGTATCAAGAGCATGTCCCGAGTTTGGTCCCCTACTCAAGAGATTACTTTGATCACATTCCACGAGAGGAGAATCGGACGATTGGCTACTATGTCATCTATGTTCAAGGTCGATGGGACAACGAGGCTCCCTGATCATCATTGAGAAGTTCGACGAACCAAAGATATTGTTATGAGCTTGATATGTAAGAGAAACCTTGGTACTATGACGTGAAAAGGTATCTTGAGACTCGTGATCCTGTGGGCAAATGGACTCCCACCCACGAGGGACCATTTTTAGTCAAGAGATTTTCTGTGAGCTATGATACTTAGCACCATGGATGGTGAAGACTTCCCACACCCGTGAACGCAGACATAGTCAAAAATACTACATAAAGAGACCCGCTAGGTCGATCGCCTAGGCAAAAATAAGGGCATCCCGAGAACCAAAGGGTTCGGGCAAAAGTTAAGGATATATACAAAGCATGTACACCCAATCGAAATCGAAAGGCGGCTTGGGCAAAAAGGGTATCCCAGAGATAAAACCCGAAGGGCGGTCTAGGCAAAAGTTAGGATTCAAGCGACTATGTCTCTTCCAGATCACCTACTTCCGCACTACTATCACCTTCAAGATTCAAATGGCGTAGATCAATTCACTCACTTTCTCGAGAAGGAGATGAGATAGTTGAAATATATGAGTACTAGCATAGTTGGAACTTAACGAGATTGTTTCGCATAGCTTTTACCTTTCTTGTGTACAAACCACTTGGCCATACGCCACATTTCAAATAAATACAAGTTCTTTCTCTTTACAAATTTTCACTTTTGTCGCTTGCAATAAGTCCAACGCTTGCTTTGAATGATTACACGATTTGACAATAAAAATCTCTTGGCAAATATAATGAAAAGTGAACATACAAAAGTAATACGCAGCTCCGTGAATTGAGATGACGATGAAGGTCACCAAAAACATTCCCCCGCAGAGCATGATCCCCACAGCGGTGTCACTCACAACAAACCTCCCTCCAGCGGAGTATGCGTTAATCCAAGCAGTGATTCCATTCAACCGAGCAGTGTTACATCAGTCTCCAAGCAGTAACACTTCACCCCCAGTCAAGGTATTTATCCCCAGCGGATATCTCGGCCCTTTCCTTTTCCCAGGCAAGATCGGACCAAACTTGGTCAGATAGTGCATCGGAGGAAACTACATCTTCATCCCCCAGCCAGAGATTACAATGGGTTCCTGACTCTTCCAACCCGGTCTCCCGGCAGTTATCAAATGCTCTCCAGCGAGATCTACACTCAGAATCCCCAGTAGAGCGCCTCCTAATTTTTTCCTCAGCAGGATCTACATACAAGATCCCCAACGGACTCCCTCCCAGATTCTCCTCAGCAGGGTCTATGAGATCTTCAACAAACGCGATTTTCGATCTCTATCACCTCAACCATATCTAGGCCCAAGACTTGGTCAGATAGTGCATCGGAGGAGTCCATGGATATCTTTCTTCTCCTTCCAAAGCAGGATTCTCACTTACTCAATCCCCAAGCAGAAGTCAGAAATCTTCAAACAGAACACCCGCATCTTCTTCAAGATGGATATGTTTTGAAATACCACCATCTATCATTCATACATTACTCATAAAGTCATAATTCATGCATATGTCATTTACACACATTGTCATGCATCATACTTTGCATAAGACTAACAAATATTCTATCAAAGTTTCTCGTGTTTTTTTTCCAAAACAGGTGAAAGTCACTTCCGACAGCTGGTCCAGGATTAAGCCCCGAATCGACGGGAAAACTATCGAAGACCACCCTAGTTGTCCTCCGACGATGGTCCAGATTAAGCCCGAACCGACGGAAAACTATCCGAAGACCACCCTTAGTTGTCCTCCGACGATGGTCCAGATTAAGCCCGAACCGACGGGAAAACTATCTGAAAGACCGCCCCTGGTTATCCTCCGATAACAGGAAATGGATCAACACCCGATGCACAACAGGGAAGCTATCCACATTTTTGCCAACTACTATTCTCCTCAGAGTAACCAGCACGAAGATCTATTCTGAATCCCTTCTCATTATCAACCGCAACTCAGAGTCTGGCGTACGACTCAGTTGCCTTGGATGGCATCTTAAGCCCATCTCCAACTACTTGTCAATATTTCTTCGCCGTATCTGCATATTTGGTTAAAAATCAATACAAACCAATAAATTCATTCAAAGATGAGCACAAAGTCTAACGTACGACTCCCTCCAGATGGCATCTTAAGCCCATCTCCATGCTCCTTCCAGAAACGACTACAGAGCCTAGCGTACGGCTCACTCCTCAGCATCGATCTTTCCATATGGCATCTTAAGCCCATCCCCGTCAATTCTCCTATCAACATTCTCGAGTCTAGCGTACGACTCATCCCCCAGCGAAGTATCCAACTTCTCCAAATGGCATCCGTAAGCCCATTCCCGCATCATCCACCAACAGCGAGTGCAAATTTTCAGGTGTATTCGAGTGTTCAATCATCTTCTACCTTCAGGTCACGAAAGACAAGCGTGTCAATCTAACCCTTCCGCATAAGAAGATTGAACAGGGCAGCTGTCATACCCCAAAATTTGCCCTCCATCCTCTCAAGATATTTCATACATCCATACTCAAGGATTCCTCAAGAGTTGATCGACAAACTCTCCTAGACAATCAACCCAAACTAGGGTTTGGCAATTCTCGTGTCAAGATGGACTCCCAACATCTCCAATGTCCTTCATGCCTCCTCATATGCTTCAAAGATTCACCATGTCAAGTTTCATGCCTTACAAGTCAAGTTTCTCGATAATTGCTTAGATGGTTGAAAATCAACAGATTGACAAAAAGTCAACGTGGTCAACATACAACAAACTTCCTAATTTTTGGTCAACATACTCATTTTGAAGTTACATTCATCATTTGATCAAGGGTTGATCATGATTCATCAAGAAAACTCAAGATTTGCTCAAAAGTCAAACTTTCTAAATTAGGGTTTCTAGGTGAAAAGTCAACTGAACTTTGACTGATCATAACTTCTTCATACTTTCTCAGAAACTTTTCCACCACCTCTTGTTTTGAAGGAAATTCAATTCTCTACAACTTCATGTCTCACAAGAATGTCCAAAAAATGCTTCATTTGAGAGGTATGGCTCAAAACATTATAGGTCATTTTCAAAGTCAACAAAAAGTCAACTTTTTGTTTTGAAGATATATTGAGCATGGAAACTCCAATTGAGATGATACCAAAAAGGTTGGTTAAAGGACTCTTAGAGCTTTCCAAAAAGTCCAAGAACACTCAAAAATGTGGAAAATTGAGCAAGATGCACCATTCACAAGTTGGGCAATTTTGAAGGAATGCACAAAGAGAGATACTTCTAAAAATCAATTTTTTTTGCAAATGGGCTTGCTTTTTCTTCATCCAAACTTATTCCTCATACAATTAGGAATACCCAAGCCCAATGCCACGAATTTTTATTTTATTTTTCTATTTAATTTAGAATTTATTCATTTAAATACAAATTAAATTTAAAAATAAAGTATAAAATCAAAATTAATTGCAAGATTGATTTTTATTCCTTCCTTGAGACCCAAGCAACTCACAAAGGCCAGCAAATTTCGAAATTTGATCAATATGGCAAGATTGGATTTAAAATTAATCAAATTTTGAAAAAATTGATTTTGTACAAAAATCAAATTTGATTTGCTTTGAATGTTGATTGATTCTCTCTCCCAAAACCATTCCAAATCCATCCAGTATAAATGTATGATGCATACCTATCAAGAGAGGACGAAACCCTAGCTCTTGCACTAACCCTTATTTTGCCAAAATATTTTTCAAAGTTGGAAAAATCGTGTTTCAATTTCCAGCAAGTTTCAGGCTAATTTGAGCATTCAAACGTGCTCAGGAGGTTTCCAGGAGTCCAAAACATCTCTTGCTCGAAGCCAAATCGTCCCAGATCAAGCCATCTAACTCTCACCGGTTTGGAATCTTCTCAATTTCGATTTCGATATTTCATGCATTGTTAATGTTTTTGTTGTGTTTATTTGAATTCAGGATGATGATTAGGTCACATTAGAACCCTTACATGTGAGCTTGAACGTCCAGAAACCCTATTGCCATTGTTAGGGTTCGAAAGGCTGTTTGAATCGGGTAGCTTTATACAAGCATTTTTAACTGAAACTAACATCACCATTGGATTCAGGAGGTCCGATTTAGGGGGGTAGGGTGTTCTTTTCCTGTTTATTCATCGTGTTTTGCAGGTTTGAAAAGTTGGACGGCCGGAGAAGACGACCGGAGCTAGGGCTCCGGCGTCGCTGACTTAGTTGACCGGCGAGGAGGCTGGCGTGGCGAGAGAACGCGTTCCAATTCGTCCATTCAAAAACAGATGGGGCCCGCGCGCTGACTGTGTTTGATTTTCAAAAATCCATGACACGTGATCACTTATATTCTATTGTTTTTAACTTTTCCAACACAAAGAGCCACTTGTCCTAGTGGTAAAGGCGTTCCCTGTTCCCAGATGCCTCAAAGGGTCACGAGTTCGATCCCTCCAGGGACCGGTTTTGTTTTCCTTTTCACAAACTCAATATTTTTTCATATTTTTCATTATTTAATATTTTTGCATCTATTTTAATTAATTTCATAATTTTATTTCTGCATTAAAAAATCATCAAAAATTATTTTTCTTTTTACATTATTTTCATAAAATCTTTATTTAATTTAATAAATTAAAAAAATATAATTTTGCATGCATATTTATTTTTATTCATAATTTTGCATTTAAATCACTTTTAATTCATTTTTTTATTATTAAAATACATCCAAAAAATCCCAAAAATTTATTTTAACATATTTATATTATTTCCAGCATGGCATATTTTTCTTATTTTAAAATTTGCATTTTTCTAACATTTTTTCTCTTGTTTGATTCATATCGCACTTTCCGATTTCTCACTCTCTTGCAGGTTGATCCGATTCAGACGATTTTTTCTTTATCATTTTATTTTTTCTAATAATGTAACTGTTTATGGGATATAATAGTTTAAATTAGGTTTTTATTTTTCGCAAGTTTAAATTATGTATCTGCCCCAAAGCCATGTAATAGCGTAGGACATTTACCTTTCCGCACTTTACATTCTGCATTTTAATTTCCGCACCCTATAAATTGCTAGTAACTAGGCGTGTATGGCAAGATAATAATCAACATAGCTCACTAATTTTCAAGATAAAATATCTGAACCAACACACTCTTTTCACACATGCACCCCTTAGGGTAATTCTCTCTCGTTGCCTTACGAATTCAAAATGGTCATGTCCCTCGAATGTAGAGGTATCCTAGCACCGTTGCCTTCAAAACAAATCATCATAGTCCCTTCGATACAAAGATCATAGACCCACGATGCCGTCTATGAATACATGATCTTGACCCTCGATTGTCGCCTACGGAAAATGATGATAGTCCCTTCGAATGTGCTAGGATACTTCCTACAAGTTGCCTTCTATGACCATCCGATGTCCCTTCGAATGTCCCGCTTACATCCAACGAATGGAGTTACCTACCAACTAATGGTATGGATAACTCTATTCTAAAGGAACGTAAAATAACACGAAAACGACCAATTCTGAGTAGGTAATAAGACTTTTAGTTGCTTGCTCAAATCAAATACTTTTCACACCTCACACTTTTGTCAAAGTTCAAACTCTTTTCAAAATGAAACATTTCCGAACACTTTGTATACATTCCTACATGAATCATTACAAAGTCAAAGCGAAATACCTTTTCAAAACATTTTTGTCAAACACACAGAAAGCACAATTTTAAAGTGATCTAGAGCAACTAAGAGCCCGTAGATAACTACGGATGGAAAGGGGTGCTAATACCTTCCCTTTTCATAACCTTCTCCCTTACTCAGAATCTAACGAAGGTCTTTTTCTGTACTTGTACCTTCCCTTAATTGGATAAAAATAAAAGTCGGTGGCGACTCTTGCTATCCGCACATTTGCGATACAAAAACTAAAAAGTCAGTTCACCGTATCATAACTGGTCGTTTAAATGCACTTGGAAAACCTGTTTCCAATGAAATTGCCACTAATAAAATTCTGAGATGTCTTAGCAGGGAATGGCTACCAAAAGTTACAGCAATTAAGGAAGCCAACGACCTCACAACGCTCACCATTCCAACTCTGTTTGGTAAGCTGGAAGAACATCTGCAACAACTGGAAAATCTTGAAAATTATGAGAGCAAGAATAAGAAGGAGAAGAATAGAGACAAGGAGAGTGAGAAGAAGCCTATTGCTATTAAGGCTTCTAGCTCTAAGTCCTAAAAAATAGAGCAAAACGATGATGACTCAAGTAGTGACGAAGATTCAGATGATGAGGAAATGGGACTGTTTGTTCGGAGATACAATAGATTTATTTGAAAGAATGGAATAACTCACTCCGACAAAAATCTGTCTAAATTCAGGAGAAAATCCATGGAGTCAAAGCAGGTGGAAAGTAAGAAATATAAAGGGAAGGGATCATGTTTCAATTGTGGGAAATCTGGACATTACAAAACAGAATGTCCTATGAACAAAAAGGATAGAGGAAAGGCACCACCATAGAAATTTACCAAACAAAGGAGAGCCTACATTGCATGGGAAAGTGACAGTGAATCATCAAGCAATAAAGGCTCAAGTGACAGCCACGAGACTGCTAATCTGTGCCTCATGACTCACATTAACAACCAGTCCAGCCACAAGAAGAAAAACCAAGTGAATAAAGTAAGAAAAGCATATTACAATAATTTTGATTCTTTGTCTTTCTCTGAACTGAAAATAGCTTTTAAAAAACGGCACAACGAAGCTCTAGACGCCTTTAAACGCTTATCCTCTAACAAACAAATCTTTTCTCATTTGGAAGGTAAAGTGTATAAAGCTGAAAAAGATGTAGAATGTCTAAAGGCTAGTATTGCAGCAAGTTCAAAAGATATTGATGTAAGCGGATGTATTGAAACTGTTAATTGTGGAGTTTGTCACATTTGCCAAAAAGAGGTTAAGGCTCTTAATGTCAAATTGAAAAAAGCTTTGCAACCAAAAATTACTTATGCTATTGATCCTAGGATTTTTAAGAAATCAATGAATCCACCCTATGCCAAATATTCTTTTGTAGAAAAGACTCCAATGGACTCAATTAGCAAAAGCAAACAAGTTCATCATCATATATTATGTCATTACTGTTGTCATAAAGGTCACACCATCGAGAAATGCAAGTTTAGGAGATTCCTTGTTCCTAAAGTCATTTATCAATGGAGGCCTAAAGGAAACCATGTTACCACTTACCCACATGGACCCAATGAAAATTGGGTACCTACCTCTCTCTTTTGATATCGCAGATTGAATGTCTTGCATCCGTAGATAGACGATGGTTTCTGGACAGCGAATGTTCAAGGCACATGACAGGTGACATATCACTCTCCAGTGACTTCAAAGAAAAGAAGAAAGGTTATGTTGCTTATGGAGACAATAACAAAGGAGCAATACTCGGTAAAGGTAGTGTAGGTAATCCCTCTACCACTACTATTTATGATGTCCACCTTGTAGAGGGTCTTAAACATAATCTATTAAGTATAAGTCAATTGTGCGACAAGGGTTATAAGGTAACCTTCACAGAAATCTGTTGCATTATTGAAAATACTGAGTAGAATATTATGTTTAAAGCAATTAGAGTAAACAACATCTATATGCTTGATCTTTTTGATGTACCATTAACAAGCAATAAATGTCTAGTCACCTTGAATGATGATTCTTGGCTTTGGCATAGACGTTTAGCGCATGTTAATTTCGATTTTTTAAATAAGGTTGTATCCAAAGATCTAGTAGTCGGTCTTCCAAAAATAAAGTTTTCAAAAGACCACCTATACGACGCATGTCAAATGGGAAAGCAAACGAGGGTGTCTTTCAAATCCAAAAATGTTGTTTCTACTTCACGACCCCTTGAGCTTCTCCATATGGACCTCTTTGGACCCTCAAGAACAAAGAGCCTAGGTGGAAACTACTATGGTTTTGTAATAGTTGACGACTATTCTAGATTCACTTGGACAATATTCCTTCATAGCAAAGATGAAACTTTTCCTGCTTTTAAAAGTTTTGCAAAACTGTCCCAAAATAAAATGGAGTAAAAAATAATTACAATTCGAAGCGATCATGGAGGTGAATTTCAAAACAGTCTCTTTGATAAGTACTGTGATAAGCATGGCATTCAGCATAACTTTTTTGCTCCTCGAACTCCACAGCAAAATGGAGTTGTGGAGCGTAAAAATCGTATTTTAGAGGATATTAATTCGATTAGCACAACCTGTTATGTCTTAAACAGGATATTAATTCGTCCCATTTTGGACAAAACTCCTTATGAGCTTTTGAGAGGAAGAAATCCAAACTTATCACATCTTCACGTATTCGGTTGTAAATGTTTTGTTTTGAATAATGGCAAAGAGAATCTTGGGAAGTTTGATGCAAAAGCAGATGAAGGTATCTTCCTTGGTTACTCACAATCAAGTAAAACATATAGAGTGTATAATAAACGTTTACTTATTGTTGAAGAGTCTGTCCATGTTTCTTTTGATGAGTCTTGTCCGAAGAATGTCGGAAAAGGTATTTCTTTTGATGATGCAGGTATATCTTCAGAAGACATACTCAAGGAAGATGCATGGGAAATTAATCAATCCAAACCAGTAGACAAAGATGAAGATGAAGTAGAAGAAGGAACAACAGAAGTAGAAAGTCTTCCACCAGCCTGGAAATCCTCAAAAGATCATCCAATTGACAACATATTGGGGGATATTACAAAGGGAGTGATGACTCGTTCTAAGATGTCATGCAGGGGGAATTTGAGATGAGTCTTATGGGAGAGCTGAATTTCTTCCTTGGTCTACAAGTAAAATAGCTTGATGAGGGCACGACAGTGTGTCAAACAAAGTACTGTAGAGAGCTGCTTAAGCGATTTGTAATGAATGACTCAAAGTCCATCAACACCCCCATGGCTACAAATGGGAACTTGGATAAAGATGAACATGGTAAGAGTGTAGATGTCAAGAAATATAGAGGTATGATTGGATCACTCTTATATCTTACTGCATCTAGGCCTGACATTATGTTTAGTGTCTGTTTGTGTGCAAGATATCAATCGAATAAGGAATCGCACTTGAAAGCTGTCAAGCGCATACTTAGATACCTTCATGGCACATCTAAATATGGGCTTTGGTATTCCAAAGGAAGCGATTGTAGCTTAGTCGGATACTCCGACTCTGACTTTGCTGGCTGCAAAACAGATAGGAAGAGTACTAGTGGCACATGTCACCTATTTTCAAACTCCCTAGTCAGTTGGCATAGAAAAAAGCAGGTCTCTGTTGCATTGTCAACCGCTGAGGCTGAATACGTCGCAGCTGGTAGTTGTTGCGCCTAGATTTTGTGGCTAAAATAATAACTGCAAGATTTCGATATTCAACTGAAACGTATTCCAATAAAATGTGACAACACTAGTGCTATTAACCTAACCAAGAATCCTGTTTTACATTCAAGAACTAAACACATAGAGATTAGGCATCAATTTCTTCGCGATCATGTTGAAAAAGAAGACGTTGTGTTTGAGCATGTGGACACTAAAAAGTCAACTTGCTAACACTTTCACCAAACCATTATCAACGGAATCCTTCTTCAACATTCGTCGTGAGTTAGGCATCTTGGATATTTCTCACGTAATATCTTAAGCATGCATGTACCTACTTATGTATGTATATATATATATATATATATATATATATATATATATATATCTCACCATGCTATTAAGATGTAGTTTAGCTCTTGTACCTGTATATTCAAAAAGTTCATCAAATCAGGTAATAGTGTTCCCTTACATACTCTATTAACATTCATTAACCTTGTGTATGTGCAATATGTTCCTTCAATGCTTGACGTTACATAAATTGTTGGAATATTATCATTATCATCCTCATTACATTACCATTCTACATAATCACTCATTACTAATCCATTATGCACTAACATTCATTCATATTTGGGTCAAAATGGCATACTGACTCTGAAATTCAAATTACAACTCAGTTTCACCAAATAGCAGTTGACACAAAATGGCATGTATCGATGCATAATCTGCTGTGGTCGACACATGCATCGTATGCATCGACACAAACTTTTGACATTTTTAATTTTCCTAAATGCTTTCAGTATGCATCGACACATCCGTGTTTTGCATCGATCCAAAACAAATTTCAAAACCTCTTGTGTCGATTCATAGTTATTTTGGGTCGACCCATCAGCGCATTTAGCATCTCATATACCATTTTTTCATTATCATACATCTCATAATACATCTGTCCACTTAACCCTAAATGACATCTCCTTGTTCACGCCTCCTACTGCTGCCTTCACCACTGTTCATCTCAAAAATTCCTCCACCATCATGCCTCCAAAGACAATTCTCCCCAGATCCAGAAAGGGAAAAGGTAAAGCTAGAACTGGAACTTCATCAAGGGCTGAATCTCCTGAGGTACCACAATCTGCTCTGTCCATTTTACATCCTTCTGTTGAAGAAGAGTTCGAGCATTCGTTCAGTTCCCGGCTTGTTATGAAACCACATACCTTCATCAAAAGAGATGTACTATCCCTGCATGTGACTGATGTGTGCGATCTGCTGGACGCACAGACACTTGTTAACTTTATGACAATTAATGATAACTATCATGAAGATTTTATTCGTGCATTCTATGCTGGGCTGAAAAAGTATAGAGGAATTTCATTTAGATGCTCTATTGGATCCAAGACATACACTTTTGATGCTGATGATTGGGATTTTGTGTTTCAAATTTCCTTTGGATCGTCTATTTTACAAACCTGGCATGACGCTAAGTTTGATCCTGCATACAACAAGCAGGACTATCTTGCATCCATTCTTAAATTGGAAAGGCAGCTGGGTCCTGATGAACACGTCACCTCTGGAATGATTCAAAGCATTCCTAGAATGCTTCACTGGGTAGTATCTCACATTCTACGGCCGCGGACAGGTGGTCATTCAAGATTGGATTGGCCTGATATTCACCTATTATACATTCTACAAAATCAGGTCCATTTAAACTGGCCAAACTATTTTGTTCACCGCATGTTTCAAATGCGCGACAACAACAGGAACACCACACTTGGCTACACTGCCCAGATCATGCGAATCATAAAATTCTGGGGCGTCACTATCCCTCCTGTGCCTCTCATATCTCCCATTGTTTCTCAAGAGTTTAACAAGGCTACATTAACGCACATGGGATACATATGGGACAAGCAGCGACAATGTCTGTACTTCAAAGAAAAAGGGTCCAACACTAGAATTTATAATTTTGATGTGCCACATGAGCAAGTCTATATGGATGAAGATCCAATAGATGCTGACATGCCTGACATTGCTCAGGAGCATCAAGAAGATGAGGTCCAAGCGGATGCCAACACCGGGTGGGGAACTTGGCAGCCACAAAGGTGGTCGCCAACCGACTATCAACCTGATCACCAAGCTCCTCCCTCTGCTGGTGCGGGATCCTCATCATCTGCTCCTGAGTACTTGACTCAGATGTTCCAGTAGATGGAAGTTGCCAATCATACACGCCACGAAGAAGCGCGAGCTTGGCATGTTCAGCAAAATGAGTGGCATAACGAACATCGTGACTGGCATGAAGAGCACACTCGGATGCATCAAACTCAGCATTCTTGGCATATGGACTTAGTAAAATGGCATCGAGTCTTCTACAATGAGATGTCTGGTTTTAAGGATGATTGTCGTGCTGATCCTGCTATAATGGAGAGGTTTCAAAGTGAAAAAGTTCAAAACAGGTTCCGGCAATACACCTTTATGGACCAACCTCCTAATGAGAATCGTCCACCGTCGCCTCCAACTGCTTTCCACAATCAAGATGCAGAGGCTGAAGGATTCTGTGGCGAACATGACCCCGTTTGATGCCATGTCATATCATACCATGTCATTCCATCTTTGCATAATCATTGTACTGGCTGTTATGTACTAATTTTCTCTTCCAACATTTGTATCGTTTTCATTGTTTACTTCATCATTGTACTAGTTGTTTTGTACTAATTTCTATGACAATTTCACTCTTTATTAAGTTTAATTTGTTGTTTACTTACATTCTTGCACTCTATGTGAGTGAATTTAAGTGATTTCCCTATATCTTGTCAATCTATGTGACTGACTTTCTCTATATCATAAATGTTGTCCTTGCCTTACTGCTAATCCACACTGCTGTCTACTGTGTTGTGCTTGCTTTTAGTATTTCTCTCCTTTTGATGTTGACAAAGGGGGAGAAAAGAGACAGATGTTAGTTATGATCAGAATTTATGCATATACTCAGGGGGAGCAACTCTGCACAATTATCAATCAACATACATCTTGCAAAAATTTGCCATCATCAAAAATGGGGAGTTTATGAGCAATATTGTTTTGGATGATGACAAATATATATATGCTTGATTGTCTAATTGTGTCAATATACATGTGTGCTTGCCTTGACATGATTGCATGCATCAATACATAACCTTTTGAGTTTTTGAGTCAATACAAGAAGGCATGCATCAATGCATAACCTTTTGAGTCAATACAAAAATCAATGCTTCAATACATAAAACAATTTTCCATCAATACAAGAAGGCATGCATCAATGCATAACCTTTTGAGTCAATACAAAAATCAATGCATCAATACATAAAACAATTTTCCATTAACATGCATCGACTCATAAAGTTTTGTATCGACACATATATATCAAAAATTGGAATTCAATTCTGTTTGTTGCTTGTATCAATACAAAATCATTTGTGTCGATGCAAACCAATTCTTATTTCTGGAAAATAAAATTTTACACTGTATGCATCAATGCATACGTGTTTTGCATCGACTCATGTAAGAATTGAGGCTCTGGATTTTTGATCTTGCATTGATACATAAGTGCTTGTATAAATACATAACTCACATGCATCAATTCATCCGTGCCATGCATCGACTCATGCTTTAATTAGTTTTTTGGAATCATTTTAAATAGCAGTATGTATTGATGCATAATCCTTTGTATCAATACATAAGTGTCATGTATCGACACATAAGTATTTTGCATCGACGCATACGCAACTCAACCTTCTGGAAACCATTCCGTTACTGTATGCATTGATGCAAAATGACTTGTATCAATACATGAAGGGTCTTGTATCGATGCATACGAAATTTGCATCGACTCATACTCAATTTAACTCTCTAGAATTAATTTCAACATAGTATGCATCGATACAAAACCACTTGTATCAATGCATCAAGCCACTTGTGTCGACGCATAAGATTTTTTATTGACGCATAAGTTTGTTTTTCAACTAACTTTTGATGTTTCCATATATAAGACAGTTTTGGAGTTTTAAGAAAACACAGGTTGTTACAACAAGTAGTTTTGTGAGCATCCAAATATTCTCTGAGCATTGAAATCTGAAAGAGACTTCATCTTCATCATCTTCTCAATCATCTTGGTTCAAGAACACTAACACATAATCATCATTGTTCGCTGTATCAAGAGATCAAAGAGATAACGTTCAGCGGTAGGATCTGTGATCTAGTTGAGTTGATGATTCGAAGGGGGTTTCGAGGAAAAACCTGTTGGTTTGTCCAGCAAGAACGGAGGTGTCTTGTAGGTTTGTTAGTCACTTTTGTACAGAGCAGATTCAGCCATAGCGTAGGGTTTGGAGATCGGGGTGATTTCGCAAATGGGTCGTGAAAGTGGTGAATTGTCTGTGAATTTTGCAAGAGTGTTCTTGATCTGCTCAAATCAAGAGGAGGTTGATACAAGAAGAAGAAGATCTGCAGGATTCGTTTTTCTGTCTTTGTATTGCAACCTTGTAAACATTTTTCAACATATTGATATAAAAGTTCTCAATTCTAATATGGAAATTGTGAGGGAGACGTACCCACACGCGAGGACGATCGTGGGGAACTTCCTTACCAAATCGCTCTGAGTATCGTATTCTTTATCTCTATCTCTTTACGTTTACAATACATTTGTGATTCAATTGGTGATCAACCTTTCTGTGCATTGATTCAAGGCTGGAAAATAATCTTTACATAAACTCCATTGCCTTTGATCATTGCTTAGCATCTACCAATTGTTTGATAAAAGTATTAGCTCAAGTTTATTTCATTGGAAAGAGTTTTTATGATAAGTGCATTTATCCATATTAAGTGGTGTGTTATTTCGTAATTCTCATCTCAATTAAAACCCAGCAATCTATCGCATGTCTGGTTTTCTTGTAGCCGGTTCAGAATAGACGGAAGTCAATTCAGAACCTTTTGTAGTTTCTGCACATTTGATTGAAACTATGATAAAATTCTTTAATTCGTAAAGAAAAAGGAGGTGATCTATTCACCCCCCCTCTCGATCACTTGCCACACCGTCTAACAATCTTTGTGCGCACTTGATGAACTTTTTGGGTGACATTAACCCAATTTTCAGGGAGACACTGCTCAAGAGATTTTAGGTTTTAACATATATGTTAGGGAGATTGTTGACG
This sequence comes from Vicia sativa, assembly GCA_021764765.1. NCBI lineage: Eukaryota > Viridiplantae > Streptophyta > Magnoliopsida > Fabales > Fabaceae > Vicia > Vicia sativa. The sequence goes on from CM038797.1 coordinate 14,021,165, forward strand.
TTCATTTTCTATTAAGTGAGGGCTCTATTCGCAAACAGGGTCCTCGTTCCTTTGCACATTTTAACTTGATTAATGGTGGAAGGGTGGATATGACTTTGATGCCGAACTCACTTTTGTACTCTACTTTTCAGGTATAATGGCTAATAGTGTCGATGACGAGTTTTTGAACGAGCCCATCGGTTCTGCCTAGATTTCGTTTAAATATACATACTGAAATTCTAGTATCAGATATGAGATATTGAAGGTGATGTTACAACACTAATATCTGTTATGATGAACAACTAACAACACAGAAAATAAATGCAGAAACTAAATAACACAGTGAATTCTTTACCTAGTTCGGTGCTACACACCTACGTCTGGAGGCTACCAAGCCAGGGATGAAGTCCACTATTAGCAATATTAATTTAGAGTTATACTCCCCATTTACACCCCTCACTTAATCACTACCCAACGACCCTTCTACCTAATATCCCCTCTTAGATAAGAGAAACCCCTTCTCATTCCCCATAGTCACACGCGGTGACAATTAACAATAACAAAAATAGAAGAACACACACTTCAACGACACATAATCATTATTGCTTCAAAGCTTATTGATGATTAACAGTTTACAACTCAACTAACGTCCACTTCAAGTATTAAACAATACTAGAGTGACTCACAATTAACAACTAACAAATACTTAAAAGCAACAATTAAAATAGTACGCTTAAACTTCTTATGGAATGGAGAACTCTATAAACACGATTAGCAAACTTTAAATATGATGACAGCAGATAGGGTTGCTTCACAGTTAGTCTTTGTTGGTTCTATTGATTGGAATTTTTTTTGGTAAAACGTTCTGCTAAGAAATGTCTTGAAGTTTACTGAAGTAGCAGAGGTCACAGTAGATGTCCTGACATGTATAACTGACTAAAGTGCAGATTTTTTAGGAAGTCAGTTTGTTATTAATTGTGTACTTTGATTAAGGAAGCTGTTAAAACATCTTCATCAATATCTTTGGAGTTTTAATATCCTGGTTTCATGGAGAGAAGACAGGAGGCACTGAAGACTTGTGAGTAAAGTAACCCTAGTTGATGTTACTCTATTTAAAGGGCTACAATCCTTTTTTGCAGTTGGCCGTTCTAGTTTAGAGAATTTTAGGTTTTACTTTTGGTTGTTCATTGTTTTTGATATTGGTTGTTAATTGTGAGTCTCTCTTGTTAGTTACTTGAGAAGGATGTTTTTAAGTTTTTAGTTTTCAATCCCACAAGTTTTGTAGGAAGCGTGATTGTGTGTCTTTGAAGAGTATCTCCAGTCTTTAATTGTTTTCAATATCACAGGTTGTGGTATTGAGGGAGTGAGCGGAGGATTCTCATATCTAAGTGTGGTATCTTAGGTAGAAGGATCATTGGGTAGTTTGATTAAGTGAGGAGGTGTAAACGGGGAATGTTTAGCTCTGAATTAATACTACTAATAATGAACTTCATCCCTGGCTTGGAAGTCCCCAAACGTAGGTTAGTTAGAGCCGAACTGGGCTATCAATTCTCTGTGTGTTTATTGCTTTCTACACTATTATAGTCTATTCTATTTAACCGTGTTCTAAGCATATATAAGTTTTGTGACATTACCTTAGACATCTCATATTTGATACAAGAATTTTAATTGGTATCAGAGCAGGCATCCTGCTCTGTCTCTGGGTGAGATTTAGGGAAGATACTTTCTAGTAATATGGACAAGGAGGCAATATATTTGAGTAGACCATCCATCCTGGATTGATCTAACTATGATCTGTGGAAGACTATTCTGAAAGGATGGACACATCCTATGATTATTGGAGCTGATAATCAACCTACTGGTGAGCTGAAACCTGAAGAAACTTGGTCAAAGGAATATGATGAACTAGCTCTTGCAAATTCAAAGGCTTTGAATAATATATACGATGGAGTTGATAGAAACATATTCAAATTAATCAATACTTATTAAGTAGCCAAGGATGCTTTGGAAATACTCAAGACCACTCATGAAGGAACCTCCAAGGTTAAAATGTCAAAAACTGCAGCTGCTCACATCTAAATTTGAAAATCTGAGAATGAAGGAAGAGGAAAGCATTCAAGAATTTCATATGAATATTCTTGAAATTGTTGGAACTTGCAGTGCCTTGGGTGAGAAGATACCAGAAGAAAAGATGGTAAGGAAGATGCTCAGGATATCAACAACATGAAAGTGGGTGAACTTGTGGGTTCACTTCAAACATTTGAGATGAGTATTAATGAGAGGTCTGAGAAGAAGTCTAAAAGCATAGCCTTCAAGTCCAACATTGAGGAGAAATATGAGGAATATAATCTTGATACTAAAGAAGGAATGACAAAAACTATACCTCATCTTGGAAGACAATATAATAGAGTAATGAAAAGAATGGAGGAAATCTCAAGATCAAATGTCAGGAACATCCCTCATGACATCAACAATACAAGTAACTCTGGGAAGAAGACTGAAGCTGAAGAAAGACTTGCTCAAGGTAGAGAGATAAGGTGTTATAAATGTGGAGGGTTTGGTCACATTAAATGGGATTGTCCAAACTATCTCAAAAGACAAGACAAAGGATTGAATGTGTTATGGTCAGATGAAGACTCTGAAATTGAAAAGGTGGAGAATCATCCAAACATGTAACAACTCTGACTGGTACATATATTTCTGATGGAGATTCAAGTGATGAAACGACATTTAAAGAATTGGCTTCTACATACAAAGAACTATGCATCAAAAGTGTTGAAGTATGCCAGGAGAATGAGAAGTAGAAGAAGCTCATACTACAACTGTAAGATATAAAGAAAGAGCATCTGGAAATTATAAAGAGGTTGAAAAGTGAAGTAACTATGCTGGAATGTGATCTTGATCAGATGAACAAGAATGTCAAAATGCTAAATAGTGGATCTGAAACACTGGACAAGTGTGATGACTGGTTTTTTTCATCGGTTGTTTTAAAAACAATGAAGTCGCCACCTAATTTTATTTGTTCTAAAAAGAACGGGGAAATATAGATAAAACCTACAGAATTTGGATAAGGCGGTCTACGTGACCAAAAAACATGGAATCAGGAGTCGGTTATGTAAGGGGAAGGTATTAGCACCCCTTACACCCAGCGTACTCGATGGGACCCATTTAGTTCTAAGTGTTTGTGTGTGTTAAATTGCTAATTCATGAGTTAAAATCGAGAAATAAAAGAAACGGGGTTTATTTATTATTATTTTGAGTTTGGCACGGTTTCGGAACCGTGTGCCTACGTATTCCCTTGTGCAATGGGAAAGTTAAAACTCCGTAGTTCCTCTTAAAAAGGTTTTTATTGGTTGTGTTGATTTTATAAGAAAAATCATGCTTTAGACATTTCAAATACTTGAACTTGGACTTGTTTTGTTTGTTTGAAAAGCTTAAGTCTTCGTTCGTGTTTGAAATGGCTATTGCACACTCTTTGTTAGAAAAGAGTTTGATGATCGCATATGAGCGAAAAAAGGGTTTGAGTGAGTTGAGTTATTTTTATGTGGGAGACGAGTATGGGACCATAAGCATTCAACGGCTAATGCCCCAAATAGCCGGATGAGTGGACAGAAACATGCTAATCATCTTTTTCTACTCAAAAAGTTTGTTGAGAAAAGGTGAGGTGAAACAAAGTTCACGTTAATTAGATTCATTTAAGAAGCCAAACATACAGTCGAGGGTCGATACAGGACTGATTACTATATGTTTGGGAGGAGAGAGAAGTAGAATATTTATTTATGAAAATATTTTGAAAAGAATCTCGACGTTGGTTTTAGGAGGTTTTGAAAATAATTTTGAAGATTATTCACAAGAAGTTTTGAAAAAAGATTTAAGTTTGAAAGTTGGAAAGAAACATTTTTTTGAAAAGTATTAAGAAATACTTAAAATGTCTTATTTTTAACTTAATTAAAATATCAAAAAGAAAATACTTTTGGATTTTTTTTGACATAATCATAAAATAGGTATATTAAATGACAAGTGTTCAAAAAATCATCTCAAAATGAGAAGTTTTGATTAGTTTTTGAAAATGTTTTAAGTTTGCTAGAAACTTTGAGAAAAAAAAGAGTTTTTTGGTCCTAAGGAGGTTTGAACCTTGGACATTTGGCTTAGAAATAAAGATTTTCCATTGAGCCATTTGCTTGAATTGTCATTTAATCACCTTGTTTAGAAGGAGTTTTGAAAAAGTGAAGTTTGGAAAAAGTCCAGAAGTTGGGTTTCTGAAGGGTTTAGAAGTTTTCTACTTCTGGAGGAAGGAAGCTTAGAAGCTGGCTGCTTCTGGAGCGTGTGAGAAGGAGCGTGTAGAAATGGTTGCTTCTGGAGAATGTAGAAATGGTTCCTTCTAGGAAGGATGAGAAGCACGTTGCTTCTTAAGGTAGTTAGAAGTTGATTGCTTCTGGAAATGGAAGCACTAGAAGTGCTTTTGAAGAGTGTTGAAATGGGAAGCTTCTGATGGTAGAAGCTTCAGAAGCACTTCTAGAGGCTGAGCCCCAGAAGGACTTTTTTGGACTGAATGTTAGAAATCATAGAGTTCAAAGTTCAAGTTTATACCTCTTTAAACTGAATTCGTGTTTCTTGCTGAAGGTGTTCCAGAGGTTTTTTTATGATAGCTACAGCTTCAGTGATATTTATGGAACGTGTTGGTATGCTTACCTTGGTTTGAAATGGTCTGGATTGTTCTGACCAAGTCCGACTGCAATTCTTTGAATTGAGTTTCGAATTTGAAGTTGGTGTTGTTACAGATCAATGATGAGATCTTGGATCACTCATATGAAGTGTATGTAATGTGTTTGAAGTGGAAAATTGAGAGATGCACGAGTGAAATGGAAATTTTGAAGTTAAGGCTCAAAATTGCAATTTATGGAGTTTGGAGACAATTTTGATTTTGGCCAGTTCTTGGGATATCTTGAGGATTCTAACAACTCTCTAATGATGTTTAGAAAGTATTGGAAGCCTAAGTTTGCTCAAAAATTGCAAAACTTGGAACTTGCACAATTCTCCTTCTTAGAACTTTGAAACTTGGAATTTAAGAAAGAAAGAAGGAAATCTTGTTTAGGAATGCTTTGGTGTGTTTTTGAATGAAGTAAGAACCTATATTTATAGGCAAAGGATTCTTGAAATGGCAAGGCAAGATAGGCTTAGAGCTTGCAACTTGGAGCTTAAGGCTTAAGAAAGGAATATTCCTTCATTAAATGCAAATGGAATCTTCTTAATCATTACTAAAAAAACTCAAGTGTTTTTATCCTTTCCTAGCAATTTCCATCAGATTTTTCCTCTAAAATCCTATCTTGTTTAGTGACAAGGCTTCTAGAAGGGAGAAAGTTACAAAATAACTTGTAACTTTGATGCATGATTTTGGAAATCCATAGTTTTGGAGCTCTATGTTTCAAAATCAAAACCTTAGCTAGACAAAGTGTTTTTGCAAGTTCTTGGACTTTTTAGAAAGCTTGTAGCAAGACCTACAACTTTCATGTTTTGAGTATTTCTTGAATTAAAATGGATTTAGGTGAAAAATGGCCATGAAAGTGAGGAAAAACCATGTTTCTTAACACTTGAAAATTTTCTAAGTGTTAGAAAAAATTCAAATCTTGACTTTTTGTTGACTTTTTCATATTTCTTGATTTTTTATGATCATGATGGATTATTTGAAATGTTTTTATGATTGAAAAAGTTTGGATTTGAAAAAGTTGACTAAAAGTCAAACTTTGACTTTTTGAGTAGACGAATTTTCATCAGACGATTCAGAATTTGTCTGATGAAGAAACATGGATTTTTTGCAATATTTTGAACCAAGAAATTAGGTTAAGATGTTGTATTGAATATGTTAAGACCAATATTCAAGCAAATAGGTCATCCATTGAGCAGAAAGTCAATGATTCACTATCTTCGATCAAAACCCTAATTGGTCGATTCAAGGTAGATCATGAGAAAAAGTTGGGAATTTGAAGATCAAATGATGATAATTTATTAAGATAGATCATTTTAGGTGAGTGGGGACTCAAACCCTAATAAATCATATCTTGAAATGATGAAATTTTTGATAAAATCCTAACTTTGACTTTAGGAGCACACACACAATCTATCCTGTTCTGAAACTGTTAGTGATGCAATGGTCTTATGAGAAATATAAGGGAATAAGTCTTGATCTTGTGCACTTTCAAAAGGGTGTATTCCTTGAAGAAGGGATGTTTCATGATCACTCCTCACAAACACAAACTAAAAAGTCGTTTCCTGAAGTTGAAACCCTGAGCTTAGGAGGGTAAATTTTGGGGTGCGACAGTTGCCCCTATTCAATCATCTTAAACCTGGTAAGTGAGAAAGATTTGACAGCTTTTGAACGTTCAAGGTGGAAGAGGATTGAATACCAGAGAACCTCAAAAATTTGCCCTACGCGGAAAACCGATGCCACAAAAGAGAACAAATAAGATATCTTGACTACAGAGTCAAGGAAGAAACGCTTGAGGAGAATAAACTTGCTAAGCACCAACAGAATGCCTTAACACAACAGTACCCAATGAGAAATAATTAGGAGATCTTAACAATACTGGGGATAACCGAGTACCAAATTGAGCAAATAAACAACAAGTTTTCAAGAAAATGCTTTGAGAAGAAAACCGAACTCCTCAAGCGAAAAGAAAAACAAGAAAATACTATGAGAAGAAAACCGAACTTCTCCAGCGACAAGAAATGCTATGAAAAGAAAACCGAACTTCTCAAGCGACAAGAAACATAATGATATGCTATGAGAAGAAAACCGAACTTCTCAAGAAATAAGAAATATAATAAAATGCTATGAGAAGAAAACCTAACTCCTCAAGCGACAAGAAATATAATAATATGCTATGAGAAGAAAACTGAATTTCTCAAGAAATATAATAAAATGCTATGAGAAGAAAATCGAATTTCTCAAGCGACAAGAAATATAATAAAATGCTATGAGAAGAAAACCGAACTTCTCAAGCGACAAGAAATATAGTAATATGCTATGAGAAGAAAACCGAACTTCTCAAGCGACAAGAAATATAATAATATGCTATGAGAAGAAAACCGAACTTCTCAAGCGAAAAGAAATATGGTAAATTGAGAATTTGATATAATTGAGAACTTGTCAAAAAGTTCTAGAGAGTTAAGGAATACCCGCAGACCTTAACGAAAATAAAATTGAGAATTTGATATGATTGAGAACTTGTCAAAAAGTTCCAGAGAGTTAAGGAATACCCGCAGACCTTAACAAAAATAAAATTGAGAATTTGATATGATTGAGAACTTGTCAAAAAGTTCAAGAGAGTTAAGGAATACCCGCAGACCTTAACGAAAATAAAATTGAGAATTTGATATGATTGAGAACTTGTCAAAAAGTTCCAGAGAGTTAAGGAATACCCGCAGACCTTAACGAAGATGAAATTGAGAAACTGTCTGAAGATCCCAAAGAGTTAAAGAATACTCGCAAACTTTAACAAAGATGATAATCGAGAATTTGTTAGAAAATCCCGAAGAGTTAAGGAATACCCGCACTCTTTAACGAAGATATATGGCTAGAACAATATTAGAATTGTTGGTGCACGAAGGTGCGAGGAGCCATGGCATGCTGAATGTCTTGACCATGTAACTTCTAAGTTACCAGCAGAACAAATTCAGTAGCGCACACGAGAATACACTTCTCTGGGGATAAACAAATCAATATCCAGCACACTGGTGTGATATAGATGTTTATAAAGTCGGTAAATATTGTTTCCGACGTTTCTGCTGATGAGAGATCTTACTGAACATGTATAGACATGTTGAACAACTTCCGAGTTGACAAGATTTTCAACCTGTATGCAGATAGCTTTACCGGTGATAGAAGAATCAGATTCAGCACCTGCGACTGAAAAACTTCTATGGTAATGAGCTTCAATTTGCTGGCATTGTATAGACAAATGCGTTGTAGCAAGTGGATATGTGGATCAACATCTGAGTTGGAGAAATGTCTTGAGATTGAATGAACATCCTACCTGATGGATATTTATGTGTTGAGTATTGAAGATTTACTGGGGAAATAAACACACCAGAAATTCAATGTAGTTTTCTGAGAACAGCTCAGAGAAACAAAATTGCAGAAGTCACTGCCACTAGAATTTGCTGAGAAGATTCTTGTCTGAACGAACCTTGAAAATACCAAAAATAGTGTTGTTAGAAGTCCTTTCTGAAGGAGACTCGCTTGGGAGTAAATTAAGCTTTTATGGGGAAACTCCATAAGAAAACCGTGTGGAAAGCTTCACTGGGGATTTCTGGTAGATAATTTTGCTGACATTAGAGTCCATTGAAAGACAATTTTTTCGCTGGGGAAGAAATTTCTGTTGGGGAAACCATCAGTTATTAAGATCCATACAACTTGTGCTGGAGAAAAGAGGATAATTATGTCGTCTGAGAACTAATCCTTCAATTTGATCCTCACGAGGATATTTGCAGTTTCAGTTGGAAAAAACCTGCAAAAGAATTAGCTGGAGCTAATGCATGAGTATGAGGTGCATGATATGATATGCATGATGATTTTTGTTTTGTTTTGATGTAAAGAGTATGTGATTTCCTGATACTGTTCATAAAAGAAAACGTCACTGGGGAAATCTAATTTGGACGATCCTGTTGACACAAAAGTTCACTAGGGATGATTAATCACTTCTCCGGGGAAGAGACTTTTCTTGAGAGTTGACATCACTGCCAACTTATCTTTCACCCAAGCGTTCAACTTGCCGGGAGGAAAACTAAATTGTCATTTGAGAAATAGTCTTCGGCGCCTGCGCTCATCTTCATTCTGAACATATCCCAGATTCTGGCGGAAGTTTATGCATGAATATATTGTCTGATATGTCTGAGTGAAGCGACATGATTGATGCATGACGATGATTTATGTAATGATTTATGAATGCATACATGCATGGACTATCTGATATGTACCAAATAAAATTCAGCCTTGAAGGGTGAATCATCAGACGAGAACTGATTTTAAGTTAAATCATCAGACGGAAACTGGTGAAATGATATTAACCACCAGACGGAAACTGGTGAAATAATTTTGACCAACCAGACGGAAACTGGTGAAATGATTTTGGTGAACCAGACGGGAACTGGTGAAAACATATTAACCACCAGACGGAAACTGGTGAAAATATATTAACCACCAGACGGAAACTGGTGAAATGATATTAACCACCAGACGGAAACTGGTGAAATGATATTAACCACCAGACGGAAACTGGTGAAAACATATTATCCACCAGACAAAAACTGGTGAAATAATTTTAACCACCAGATGGAAACTGGTTAAACATATTATCCACCAGATGGAAACTGGTGAAAACATATTATCCACCAGACAAAAACTGGTGAAATGATATTAACCACCAGACGGAAACTGGTGAAATGATATTAACCTCCAGACGGAAACTAGTGAAAACATATTATCCACCAGACGGAAACTGGTGAAATAATTTTAACCACCAGACGGAAACTGGTTAAACATATTATCCACCAGACGGAAACTGGTGAAAACATATTATCCACCAGACGAAAACTAGTGAAATGATATTAACCACCAGACGGAAACTGGTGAAATGATATTAACCACCAGATAGAAACTGGTGAAAACATATTATCCACCAGATCGAAACTGGTGAAATAATTTTAACCACCAGACGGAAACTGGTTAAACATATTATCCACCAGACGGAAACTGGTGAAAACATATTATCCACCAGACGAAAACTAGTGAAATGATATTAACCACCAGACGGAAACTGGTGAAATGATATTAACCACCAGATAGAAACTGGTGAAAACATATTATCCACCAGACCGAAACTGGTGAAATAATTTTAACCACCAGACGAAAACTGGTTAAACGCCAAACAAGGTCAGATTTTAATGGCACAGAATGAGATGTACGATCGACAATGCATGAAGATGCTTTGACTGTTTGACTAGTTAAGACCAAGAAATATTCTTGAAACAACTTTCCCATCAAAAGGAATTTGTTAGCATGATTCCCTGCCACTCAAATTAAATGCAACAGCTGTTGACACTTGAGAGAAAAATTTCTGAGCAGCTTGAAGATACAGAATGAAATTGTCCATATATAGCATTCGTTGCCCCAGCCTGTTGATTATCTGAAGAGATTTGCTTTGAGATGATGCTGGAAACAACTTATAATAATCTGATGATGGGATGGCTTGCCCCAAAATTTGTATTCCAATGCAGGATGCCCCATATTAGCAAATCCTTTGAGAGATATTACCGTATCTCGGTGTGACTGCCCCAGATTGACTGAATCTTGAAGGATTGACTTTGTTGTGCTATAGAAATAGCATAAACCAAATATGCTCCTTGGAAAGACTTCAACGCCTTGAGGTAGATTCCCCTGATTGACAGAATCTTGGAACGACGTTCCCCGGGCTAATTGATCTTTGGACAATGCCCCTATTAGCAGGGTCCTCAGATGCTTTGCCCACGCTTGGGTCAATGAAGGATATTTGAATTCCCTGTTGATTATTCGCTGATGATCTTCCTTGATGCTAAGTGTTAACTTGCAAATAAGTTTAATTCATTCATAATAGTAATTTTAATGCAATGTTCATGCAAATTTTTGAAATCAACTTCATTATTGGAACTGATGAGGAAAAGAAAACAGTGGATGAACCACTAGGTTTTTTTATACAAAAAAATGTGAAAGATAGAAGAAATTTGATATCAATACAGATGATTAGCAAATATGTTTAGGAGTCAGGTTATGCAACCTTGCTGATTATGCTTTCAAAAGAATCCTTGCTTCAATTAGGTCTTTTGAGGGTTGTAACGTGGTCTGGTTCACAGTTTATGAAACAAAGGATATAAGGCTCAAATTTTGATTTGTACCCAACCCATTCTTCGTGATGTCCTCCATTTCCTACGTTTAGTTAATTGATGGAATCAACTTCCAAGAGGAATTACAAATGACAACGTGATGTCTCGAGAACCAATGCCCTTTGAGATGGCAGTCACCTACTCTTCTTTGGAAGTTACACAAGCTTGCTCGTTTGTTGAGATCTTTTGATTCCTTTTTTTTAACTTGTCCGACAATTGTTTGATTGATGTGAGAATTTGGTGGTTGTAATTGTCATATTGATGGTTCTTTGAGGAACAACCGTTGTAAGCCTTGAATTCTGCACTTCTTCGACATTGTGTATAGAAGAGAACGCGTTTGGACCTTTGTGAAGATATTTGGAATGATCCAGAATGACATGATTCTCTTTGGAAATCGAATGTATCAATTATTTTAACTGAACTTCTACCCTGCCCCAGGTTAAGATTGAGGGTTTTAACTGTTTGCAAAAAGAAACTCCTACTTTTAGGCTCGAAGGGGGTTAACGAGGGATTATCTTCCGTATATCTCCACTGTTTGGGGATTTGAAGCAACGCCTGTACATCATCAGCAAAGTCTTATTTGAAAGCATACTGTTGCAAATTGGATATTTGTTTATCATCATCCTCCCTCCAATATTCGCATAACCAAAAGTTTGATAAAGACAAGGAAATAGAAGGACTAGTGATATATATATATATATGCAATAAAGATGACAAAACGAGTGAACACGAATGAGTTGATTCAAAACAAATGCATGCTTATTTCATTAATATTACCATTTAGAAATAACAAATTTAAAAGCAAATAGTACATTAACAGACAAAGAAATGCCAATGAAAAAACGATAGAGGTGCCTCAAGGATCGCCAACTTCGAGGATGAACTGTCCTTTATTATTCACTAACTTCAGAGGGATGCTTCTTGTAGTCTTGGTACTCACCTAAGTATGGGGTTTCCATTCAGAAATAAATTTCCTCCTTGAAGAGTCAAATACTTCTGGTCAATCAGTTGTTGAATTTTGGCTTTGTAAGGATTGGAATCCTCTATTGAGTGTCCTACCGTACCAGCATGGTATCGACATCGTTCATTATGATCATATCGTGGCGGGAATGACTTTGGTGGCTTAATGAACTTGGGAACCACCAACGAGCTTTGAACCAGATATGGTAGAAGTTGACTATAGGTCACTGGAATTGGATCAAGAGGAGCATTCCTTCTTTCTAGATTACTTCGAGGTATGCGTGGATTCTGACATTGACTTTGATATCCACGGCCTTGACCTTGTTTCTTTGCATGAGGAATGCCCCATGGTTGCTAGTGCTGTGGACCGAGAAGCATCAGATGCTGATACTGCATAGCTGCTACATACGGAGGTTGACCATAAGGTATAGGAGGTGGAGCCTGCAGAGCTTCCCATATTGCATTGGTTTCATAATCCTCTTCTTCCATTTGAGAACCTTTGAAGAACTCTTCCTCATCAGCTTGGCTACTCAAGGCATCTTGGAGTTTTCCATTTTTGAGACCGCTCTCAATGCGTTCTCCTACCATCACCAAGTCAGAGAAACTTGAAGATGTACAACCTATCATTCTTTCAAAGTATGAATTAGGTAAGGTATTCAAGAACAAGTCAACCAACTCCCTATCAAGCATTGGTGGTTTAACTCGAGCGGCTAACTCTCTCCATCTTTGAGCATACTCCTTGAACGACTCGCTAATATTCAGAGAAAGATTCTGTAATTGAATATGAGTTGGAGCTATGGAAAGGTTGAACTTGTTTTATTTCAGGAATGAGGAAGATAAGTCTTTCCAATTGTGAACATCCTTTTCTCCAATTGCGTATACCAATCCAGAGATGCCCCACTAAGACTATCTTGAAAACAATGGATGAGAAACTATTCATCATGAGCATATGCAGACATCTTGCGAACAAACATCTTCAAATGAGTCTCTGGACAACTAACACCTTTGTACTTCTCGAAGTTTGGCATTTTAAACTTTGGTGGAATTACAACGTCTGGCACTAAACAAAGGTCAGCAGCATCCAGACCAATAGTATCGTTTCTATTCAATACCCTCAATTGTTCCTTTAGAGCAAGACACATTCGTCTGGCTTCAATATCTTGAGGAGTTCTGGTGTTGATCATTGAATTCGTTCCTTGAGGATTTTGCACGTAGTTGGCAAACCTAGGCTTCTTAGCAGCCTGAGGATGTGGGATACCACCTTCTTGAATAGTTGATTGTCTTTGGACCGTAGGGATTGCGCTAGATAGAACATTGAGCACCAATTGAGGTTGAATAGGATCATCCACATGCATAGGAGAATCGTACATTGGTTTAGACATAACAGTAAATCCTGACATGGAATCGACATGATCTGTAGCAGCATCCTGGACATTGTTCTCCGAAGAAGCTAGCATGGCTTCCAACATTTGATCCACCTTATCTTTCACACCTTCAAGGTCCTCTCTTATCACAACTTGATTATGTTTCAATTGGTCTATCGTACTTTCCATGAGTGCAGGAAATCAGTTTACCGCCAGGAACAAAAGGTGACATGAGATCTTGTAGTGGAGGAGAAAATGCATGAATGTTGATGAATGCAAATGCATTATTTTATTTCTATTTTTGAATGAAAATGATTTTTTTTATTTGTGAATGCAATGCAATAGCAATGTATGTAAGAATGTAATGTGATGCAACATTAACATGTTAAAGTTTTTTTTTAGGACGGCCGGGTATATTTTTGACGTCTACCCAACGATTCCCCCAGGATAGCTTTTAGGGTTTTTGATACAACAAACACAAATTCTAATATTGAAGTGCATCACAATTGATACTTGCAACGCTACCATATTTTTTCAGGAGAAATTGGTTTGAGGGAGAGTTACGTATTGTCCGAATAGACAAAGCAGGTCTAACGATCTAACAAACGTAACCCTCAATACCAGGATCTGAACGGGGTACTCAAAATCATTGATCCCAACTTGGGTATATCATTTTCACCGCAAATAAATTTTTGATTAGATGATATACCCAAAAACGTCTCATTTGAGAATTCTTAAAGCCCAAAGGTTAATCTTCCTTAAAGGTCAAAACTAGGGGAAAACTCCCTTCTAACAACACTATCGTCAATGCAATAACTTGCAATCGGCGATAATGTCTTCGAAAGAACCTCCCCTAGGTGTGGTCTTCGCACCAACTTACAAGACATTTCCGTCTAGAAAATCAATACTACGCAACCACTATAATTTTATGTGTTCTATAGCCTTGGTAGTGGGCTTTTCCTATGATCCCATCCATTATTCCCACATCGATAATATATTAACAAGGTAATAATTAAAGCAATAGAAATAATCGATTAAATCATAAACATAAAATAGAGTGATAAAAGAAAGCGAAAATAAACACATATACGAAGAACTAAACTAGGGTTGACACGCTTAGATGTATGTCCCCAGTGAAGTCGCCAGCTGTGATGACTTGTTTTTTTCATCGGTTGTTTTAAAAACAATGAAGTCGCCACCTAATTTTATTTGTTCTAAAAAGAACGGGGAAATATAGATAAAACCTACAGAATTTGGATAAGGCGGTCTACGTGACCAAATGACATGGAATCGGGAGTCGGTTATGTAAGGGGAAGGTATTAGCACCCCTTACATCCATCGTTCTCGATGGGACCCATTTAGTTATAAGTGTTTGTGTGTGTTAAATTGCTAATTCATGAGTTAAAATCGAGAAATAAAAGAAACGAGGTTTATTTATAATTATTTTGAGTTTGGCACGGTTTCGGAACTGTGTGCCTACGTATTCCCTTGTGCAATGGGAAAGTCAAAACTCCGTAGTTCCTCTTAAAAAGGTTTTTATTGGTTGTGTTGATTGTATAAGAAAAATCGTGCTTTAGACATTTCAAATACTTGAACTTGGACTTGTTTTGTTTGTTTGAAAAGCTTAAGTCTTCGTTCGTGTTTGAAATGGCTATTGCACACTCTTTGTTAGAAAAGAGTTTGATGACCGCATATGAGCGAAAAAAGGGTTTGAGTGAGTTGAGTTATTTTTATGTGGGAGACGAGTATTGGACCATAAGCGTTCAACGGGTAATGCCCCAAATAATCGGATGAGTAGACAGAAACATGCTAATCATCTTTTTCTACTCAAAAGGTTTGATGAGAAAAGGTGAGGTGAAACAAAGTTCACGTTAATTAGATTCATTTAAGAAGCCAAACATACAGTCGAGCGTCGATACAGGACTGATTACTATATGTTTGGGAGGAGAGAGAAGTAGAATATTTATTTATGAAAGTATTTTGAAAAGAATCTCGACGTTGGGTCGAGGTTTAGAAATTTAATTATGAAAGTGTTTTTAGGAGGTTTTGAAAATAATTTTGAAGAATATTCACAAGAAGTTTTGAAAAAAGATTTAAGTTTGAAAGTTGGAAAGAAAACATTTTTTTGAAAAGTATTAAGAAATACTTAAAATGTCTTATTTTTAACTTAATTAAAATATAATCAAAAAGAAAATATTTTTGGATTTTTTTGACATAATCATAAAATAGGTATATTAAATGACAAGTGTTCAAAAAATCATCTCAAAATGAGAAGTTTTGATTAGTTTTTGAAAATGTTTTAAGTTTGCTAGAAACTTTGAGAAAAAAAGAGTTTTTTGGTCCTAAGGGGGTTTGAACCTTGGACATTTGGCTTAGAAATAAAGATTTTCCATTGAGCCATTTGCTTGAATTGTAATTTAATCACCTTGTTTAGAAGGAGTTTTGAAAAAGTGAAGTTTGGAAAAAGTCCAGAAGTTGGGCTTCTGAAGGGTTCAGAAGTTGTCTACTTCTGGAGGAAGGAAGCTTAGAAGCTGGCTGCTTCTGGAGCGTGTGACAAGGAGCATGTAGAAATGGTTGCTTCTGGATCATGTAGAAATGGTTGCTTCTAGGAAGGATGAGAAGCACATTGCTTCTTAAGGTAGTTAGAAGCTGATTGCTTCTGGAAATGGAAGAACTAGAAGTGCTTCTGAAGAGTGTTGAAATGGGAAGCTTCTGAAGGTAGAAGCTTCAGAAGCACTTATGGAGGCTGAGCCCCAGAAGGACTTCTGGAGAAACAAGCTTCAGAAACTTGTGATTCCTTTTATTAAAAAAAGGTTCCAGGGGGATTCGAACCCTGGACCTTGAGGCGAAGGAAAGTTTTAATGCGTGCTGGCTTGCCACTGGGGTGGCTACTTCATCCGGTCAGAATACAACAACTAATAAATTTAAAATAAACTTAGAATTTGAATTTTCCAGAAATCAAAGAGCACGAACGACTTCATCTTCAACCTCTAGATTCCAATCGTATCTCTCGGTTTCTTCATGAAATTGCACGATCCAAACATCAATCTTGCTCGGATTTTCACCAGGAACATGATTATGACATTTAATTTCATTTATTTTAAGTGTAGGGTGATTAATTTTGTAAGAACATTAAGAACCCTAATTCTGAATTTTGATTGTGAAATTGTGTATGTGAACCAATTCAAGCAATTGATTGAGGGTTTATGATCCTCGTAAGTGCAGAAACAAAATGGCCAAGCCTTTTTTGGACTGAAAGTTAGAAATCATAGAGTTCAAAGTTCAAGTTTATACCTCTTTAAACTGAATTCGTGTTTCTTGCTGAAGGTGTTCCAGAGGTTTTTTTATGATAGCTACAGCTTCAGTGATATTTATGGAACGTGTTGGTATGCTTACCTTGGTTTGAAATGGTCTGGATTGTTCTGACCAAGTCCAACTGCAATTCTTTGAATTGAGTTTCGAATTTGAAGTTGGTGTTGTTACAGATCAATGATGAGATCTTGGATCACTCATATGAAGTGTATGTAATGTGTTTGAAGTGGAAAATTGAGAGATGCACGAGTGAAATGGAAATTTTGAAGTTAAGGCTCAAAATTGCAATTTATGGAGTTTGGAGACAATTTTGATTTTGGCCAGTTCTTGGGATATCTTGAGGATTCTAACAACTCTCTAATGATGTTTAGAAAGTATTGGAAGCCTAAGTTTGCTCAAAAATTGCAAAACTTGGAACTTGCACAATTCTCCTTCTTAGAACTTTGAAACTTGGAATTTAAGAAAGAAAGAAGGAAATCTTGTTTAGGAATGCTTTGGTGTGTTTTTGAATGAAGTAAGAACCTATATTTATAGGCAAAGGATTCTTGAAATGGCAAGGCAAGATAGGCTTAGAGCTTGCAACTTGGAGCTTAAGGCTTAAGAAAAGAATATTCCTTCATTAAATGCAAATGGAATCTTCTTAATCATTACTAAAAAAACTCAAGTGTTTTTATCCTTTCCTAGCAATTTCCATCAGATTTTTCCTCTAAAATCCTATCTTGTTTAGTGACAAGGTTTAGAAGGAGAAAGTTACAAAATAACTTGTAACTTTGATGCATGATTTTGGAAATCCATAGTTTTGGAGCTCTATGTTTCAAAATCAAAACCTTAGCTAGACAAAGTGTTTTTGCAAGTTCTTGGACTTTTTAGAAAGCTTGTAGCAAGACCTACAACTTTCATGTTTTGAGTATTTCTTGAATTAAAATGGATTTAGGTGAAAAATGGCCATGAAAGTGAGGAAAAACCATGTTTCTTAACACTTGAAAATTTTCTAAGTGTTAGAAAAAATTCAAATCTTGACTTTTTGTTGACTTTTTCATATTTCTTGATTTTCTTATGATCATGATGGATTATTTGAAATGTTTTTATGATTGAAAAAGTTTGGATTTGAAAAAGTTGACTAAAAGTAAAAGTTTGACTTTTTGAGTAGACGAATTTTCATCAGACGATTCAGAATTTGTCTGATGAAGAAACATGGATTTTTTGCAATATTTTGAACCAAGAAATTAGGTTAAGATGTTGTATTGAATATGTTAAGACCAATATTCAAGCAAATAGGTCATCCATTGAGCAGAAAGTCAATGATTCACTATCTTCGATCAAAACCCTAATTGGTCGATTCAAGGTAGATCATGAGAAAAAGTTAGGAATTTGAAGATCAAATGTTGATGATTTATTAAGATAGATCATTTTAGGTGAGTGGGGACTCAAACCCTAATAAATCATATCTTGAAATGATGAAATTTTTGATAAAATCCTAACTTTGACTTTAGGAGCACACACACAATCTATCCTGCTCAAACTAGTGATGCAATGGTCTTATGAGAAATATAAGGGAATAAGTCTTGATCTTGTGCACTTTCAAAAGGGTGTATTACTTGAAGAAGGGATGTTTCATGATCACTCCTCACAAACACAAACTAAAAAGTCGTTTCCTGAAGTTGAAACCCTGAGCTTAGGAGGGTAAATTTTGGGGTGCGACAGTTGCCCTATTCAATCATCTTAAACCGGTAAGTGAGAAAGATTTGACTTTTGGACGCTCAAGGTGGAAGAGGATTGAATACCGAGAACCTCAAAATTTGCCCTACGCGGAAAACCGATGCCACAAAAGAGAACAATAAGATATCTTGACTACAGAGTCAAGGAAGAAACGCTGAGGAGAATAAACTAAGCACCAAGAATGCCTTAACACAACAGTACCCAATGAGAAATAATTAGGAGATCTTAACAATACTGGGGATAACCGAGTACCAAATTGAGCAAATAAACAACAAGTTTTCAAGAAAATGCTTTGAGAAGAAAACCGAACTCCTCAAGCGAAAAGAAAAACAAGAAAATACTATGAGAAGAAAACCGAACTTCTCCAGCGACAAGAAATGCTATGAAAAGAAAACCGAACTTCTCAAGCGACAAGAAATATAATGATATGCTATGAGAAGAAAACCGAACTTCTCAAGAAATAAGAAATATAATAAAATGCTATGAGAAGAAAACCTAACTCCTCAAGCGACAAGAAATATAATAATATGCTATGAGAAGAAAACTGAATTTCTCAAGAAATATAATAAAATGCTATGAGAAGAAAATCGAATTTCTCAAGCGACAAGAAATATAATAAAATGCTATGAGAAGAAAACCGAACTTCTCAAGCGACAAGAAATATAGTAATATGCTATGAGAAGAAAACCGAACTTCTCAAGCGAAAAGAAATATGGTAAATTGAGAATTTGATATAATTGAGAACTTGTCAAAAAGTTCTAGAGAGTTAAGGAATACCCGCAGACCTTAACGAAAATAAAATTGAGAATTTGATATGATTGAGAACTTGTCAAAAAGTTCCAGAGAGTTAAGGAATACCCGCAGACCTTAACAAAAAGAAAATTGAGAATTTGATATGATTGAGAACTTGTCAAAAAGTTCCAGAGAGTTAAGGAATACCCGCAGACCTTAACGAAAATAAAATTGAGAATTTGATATGATTGAGAACTTGTCAAAAAGTTCGAGAGTTAAGGAATACCCAGAGAACGAAGATGAAATTGAGAAACTGTCTGAAGATCCCAAAGAGTTAAAGAATACTCGCAAACTTTAACAAAGATGATAATCGAGAATTTGTTAGAAAATCCCGAAGAGTTAAGGAATACCCGCACTCTTTAACGAAGATATATGGCTAGAACAATATTAGAATTGTTGGTGCACGAAGGTGCGAGGAGCCATGGCATGCTGAATGTCTTGACCATGTAACTTCTAAGTTACCAGCAGAACAAATTCAGTAGCGCAGACGAGAATACACTTCTCTGGGGATAAACAAATCAATATCCAGCACACTGGTGTGATATAGATGTTTATAAAGTCGGTAAATATTGTTTCCGACGTTTCTGCTGATGAGAGATCTTACTGAACATGTATAGACATGTTGAACAACTTCCGAGTTGACAAGATTTTCAACCTGTATGCAGATAGCTTTACCGGTGATAGAAGAATCAGATTCAGAACCTGCGTCTGAAAAACTTCTATGGTAATGAGCTTCAATTTGCTGGCATTGTATAGACAAATGCGTTGTAGCAAGTGGATATGTGGATCAACATCTGAGTTGGAGAAATGTCTTGAGATTGAATGAACATCCTACCTGATGGATATTTATGTGTTGAGTATTGAAGATTTACTGGGGAAATAAACACACCAGAAATTCAATGTAGTTTTCTGAGAACAGCTCAGAGAAACAAAATTGCAGAAGTCACTGCCACTAGAATTTGCTGAGAAGATTCTTGTCTGAACGAACCTTGAAAATACCAAAAATAGTGTTGTTAGAAGTCCTTTCTGAAGGAGACTCGCTTGGGAGTAAATTAAGCTTTTATGGGGAAACTCCATAAGAAAACCGTGTGGAAAGCTTCACTGGGGATTTCTGGTAGATAATTTTGCTGACATTAGAGTCCATTGAAAGACAATTTTTCTGGGGAAGAAATTTCTGTTGGGGAAACCATCAGTTATTAAGATCCATACAACTTGTGCTGGAGAAAAGAGGATAATTATGTCGTCTGAGAACTAATCCTTCAATTTGATCCTCACGAGGATATTTGCAGTTTCAGTTGGAAAAAACCTGCAAAAGAATTAGCTGGAGCTAATGCATGAGTATGAGGTGCATGATATGATATGCATGATGATTTTTGTTTTGTTTTGATGTAAAGAGTATGTGATTTCCTGATACTGTTCATAAAAGAAAACGTCACTGGGGAAATCTAATTTGGACGATCCTGTTGACACAAAAGTTCACTAGGGATGATTAATCACTTCTCCGGGGAAGAGACTTTTCTTGAGAGTTGACATCACTGCCAACTTATCTTTCACCCAAGCGTTCAACTTGCACTGGGGAGGAAAAACTAAATTGTCATTTGAGAAATAGTCTTCGGCGCCTGCGCTCATCTTCATTCTGAACATATCCCAGATTCTGGCGGAAGTTTATGCATGAATATATTGTCTGATATGTCTGAGTGAAGCGACATGATTGATGCATGACGATGATTTATGTAATGATTTATGAATGCATACATGCATGGACTATCTGATATGTACCAAATAAAATTCAGCCTTGAAGGGTGAATCATCGACGAGCGATTTTAAGTTAAATCATCGAAAGCGGTGAAATGATATTAACCACCAGACGGAAACTGGTGAAATAATTTTGACCAACCAGACGGAAATTGGTGAAATGATTTTGGTGAACCAGACGGGAACTGGTGAAAACATATTAACCACCAGACGGAAACTGGTGAAAATATATTAACCACCAGACGGAAACTGGTGAAATGATATTAACCACCAGACGGAAACTGGTGAAATGATATTAACCACCGGAAGCGGTGAAAACATATTATCCACGATAAAAGCGGTGAAATAATTTTAACCACCGATGGCGGTTAAACATATTATCCACCGATGGAAACCGGTGAAAACATATTATCCACCAGACAAAAACTGGTGAAATGATATTAACCACCAGACGGAAACTGGTGAAATGATATTAACCACCAGACGGAAACTAGTGAAAACATATTATCCACGAGACGGAAACTGGTGAAATAATTTTAACCACGGATGGCGGTTAAACATATTATCCAGGCGGTGAAAACATATTATCCACCGATTTAAAACTAGTGAAATGATATTAACCACGCAAACGGTGAAATGATATTAACCACCGAGATAAGCGGTGAAAACATATTATCCACAGATCGCGGTGAAATAATTTTAACCACGGACGGCGGTTAAACATATTATCCACGAGGCGGTGAAAACATATTATCCACCCGAAAACTAGTGAAATGATATTAACCACCGCGGGCGGTGAAATGATATTAACCACCGATAAACGGTGAAAACATATTATCCACGGCATCGGCGGTGAAATAATTTTAACCACCAGACGAAAACTGGTTAAACGCCAAACAAGGTCAGATTTTAATGGCACAGAATGAGATGTACGATCGACAATGCATGAAGATGCTTTGACTGTTTGACTAGTTAAGACCAAGAAATATTCTTGAAACAACTTTACCATCAAAAGGAATTTGTTAGCATGACTCCCTGCCACTCAAATTAAATGCAACAGCTGTTGACACTTGAGAGAAAAATTTCTGAGCAGCTTGAAGATACAGAATGAAATTGTCCATATATAGCATTCGTTGCCCCAGCCTGTTGATTATCTGAAGAGATTTGCTTTGAGATGATGCTGGAAACAACTTATAATAATCTGATGATGGGATGGCTTGCCCCAAAATTTGTATTCCAATGCAGGATGCCCCATATTAGCAAATCCTTTGAGAGATATTACCGTATCTCGGTGTGACTGCCCCAGATTGACTGAATCTTGAAGGATTGACTTTGTTGTGCTATAGAAATAGCATAAACCAAATATGCTCCTTGGAAAGACTTCAACGCCTTGAGGTAGATTCCCCTGATTGACAGAATCTTGGAACGACGTTCCCCGGGCTAATTGATCTTTGGACAATGCCCCTATTAGCAGGGTCCTCAGATGCTTTGCCCACGCTTGGGTCAATGAAGGATATTTGAATTCCCTGTTGATTATTCGCTGATGATCTTCCTTGATGCTAAGTGTTAACTTGCAAATAAGTTTAATTCATTCATAATAGTAATTTTAATGCAATGTTCATGCAAATTTTTGAAATCAACTTCATTATTGGAACTGATGAGGAAAAGAAAACAGTGGATGAACCACTAGGTTTTTTTATACAAAAAAATGTGAAAGATAGAAGAAATTTGATATCAATACAGATGTTTAGCAAATATGTTTAGGAGTCAGGTTATGCAACCTTGCTGATTATGCTTTCAAAAGAATCCTTGCTTCAATTAGGTCTTTTGAGGGTTGTAACGTGGTCTGGTTCACAGTTTATGAAACAAAGGATATAAGGCTCAAATTTTGATTTGTACCCAACCCATTCTTCGTGATGTCCTCCATTTCCTACGTTTAGTTAATTGATGGAATCAACTTCCAAGAGGAATTACAAATGACAACGTGATGTCTCGAGAACCAATGCCCTTTGAGATGGCAGTCACCTACTCTTCTTTGGAAGTTACACAAGCTTGCTCGTTTGTTGAGATCTTTTGATTCCTTTTTTTAACTTGTCCGACAATTGTTTGATTGATGTGAGAATTTGGTGGTTGTAATTGTCATATTGATGGTTCTTTGAGGAACAACCATTGTAAGCCTTGAATTCTGCACTTCTTCGACATTGTGTTTAGAAGAGAACGCGTTTGGACCTTTGTGAAGATATTTGGAATGATCCAGAATGACATGATTCTCTTTGGAAATCGAATGTATCAATTATTTTAACTGAACTTCTACCCTGCCCCAGGTTAAGATTGAGGGTTTTAACTGTTTGCAAAAAGAAACTCCTACTTTTAGGCTCGAAGGGGGTTAACGAGGGATTATCTTCCGTATATCTCCACTGTTTGGGGATTTGAAGCAACGCCTGTACATCATCAGCAAAGTCTTATTTGAAAGCATACTGTTGCAAATTGGATATTTGTTTATCATCATCCTCCCTCCAATATTCGCATAACCAAAAGTTTGATAAAGACAAGGAAATAGAAGGACTAGTGATATATATATATATATATATATATATATATATATATATATATATATATATATATATATATATATATATGCAATAAAGATGACAAAACGAGTGAACACGAATGAGTTGATTCAAAACAAATGCATGCTTATTTCATTAATATTACCATTTAGAAATAACAAATTTAAAAGCAAATAGTACATTAACAGACAAAGAAAATGCCAATGAAAAAACGATAGAGGTGCCTCAAGGATCGCCAACTTCGAGGATGAACTGTCCTTTATTATTCACTAACTTCAGAGGGATGCTTCTTGTAGTCTTGGTACTCACCTAAGTATGGGGTTTCCATTCAGAAATAAATTTCCTCCTTGAAGAGTCAAATACTTCTGGTCAATCAGTTGTTGAATTTTGGCTTTGTAAGGATTGGAATCCTCTATTGAGTGTCCTACCGTACCAGCATGGTATCGACATCGTTCATTATGATCATATCGTGGCGGGAATGACTTTGGTGGCTTAATGAACTTGGGAACCACCAACGAGCTTTGAACCAGATATGGTAGAAGTTGACTATAGGTCACTGGAATTGGATCAAGAGGAGCATTCCTTCTTTCTAGATTACTTCGAGGTATGCGTGGATTCTGACATTGACTTTGATATCCACGGCCTTGACCTTGTTTCTTTGCATGAGGAATGCCCCATGGTTGCTAGTGCTGTGGACCGAGAAGCATCAGATGCTGATACTGCATAGCTGCTACATACGGAGGTTGACCATAAGGTATAGGAGGTGGAGCCTGCAGAGCTTCCCATATTGCATTGGTTTCATAATCCTCTTCTTCCATTTGAGAACCTTTGAAGAACTCTTCCTCATCAGCTTGGCTACTCAAGGCATCTTGGAGTTTTCCATTTTTGAGACCGCTCTCAATGCGTTCTCCTACCATCACCAAGTCAGAGAAACTTGAAGATGTACAACCTATCATTCTTTCAAAGTATGAATTAGGTAAGGTATTCAAGAACAAGTCAACCAACTCCCTATCAAGCATTGGTGGTTTAACTCGAGCGGCTAACTCTCTCCATCTTTGAGCATACTCCTTGAACGGCTCGCTAATATTCAGAGAAAGATTCTGTAATTGAATATGAGTTGGAGCTATGGAAAGGTTGAACTTGTTTTATTTCAGGAATGAGGAAGATAAGTCTTTCCAATTGTGAACATCCTTTTTCTCCAATTGCGTATACCAATCCAGAGATGCCCCACTAAGACTATCTTGAAAACAATGGATGAGAAACTATTCATCATGAGCATATGCAGACATCTTGCGAACAAACATCTTCAAATGAGTCTCTGGACAACTAACACCTTTGTACTTCTCGAAGTTTGGCATTTTAAACTTTGGTGGAATTACAACGTCTGGCACTAAACAAAGGTCAGCAGCATCCAGACCAATAGTATCGTTTCTATTCAATACCCTCAATTGTTCCTTTAGAGCAAGACACATTCGTCTGGCTTCAATATCTTGAGGAGTTCTGGTGTTGATCATTGAATTCGTTCCTTGAGGATTTTGCACGTAGTTGGCAAACCTAGGCTTCTTAGCAGCCTGAGGATGTGGGATACCACCTTCTTGAATAGTTGATTGTCTTTGGACCGTAGGGATTGCGCTAGATAGAACATTGAGCACCAATTGAGGTTGAATAGGATCATCCACATGCATAGGAGAATCGTACATTGGTTTAGACATAACAGTAAATCCTGACATGGAATCGACATGATCTGTAGCAGCATCCTGGACATTGTTCTCCGAAGAAGCTAGCATGGCTTCCAACATTTGATCCACCTTATCTTTCACACCTTCAAGGTCCTCTCTTATCACAACTTGATTATGTTTCAATTGGTCTATCGTACTTTCCATGAGTGCAGGAAATCAGTTTACCGCCAGGAACAAAAGGTGACATGAGATCTTGTAGTGGAGGAGAAAATGCATGAATGTTGATGAATGCAAATGCATTATTTTATTTCTATTTTTGAATGAAAATGATTTTTTTTATTTGTGAATGCAATGCAATAGCAATGTATGTAAGAATGTAATGTGATGCAACATTAACATGTTAAAGTTTTTTTAGGACGGCCGGGTATATTTTTGACGTCTACCCAACGATTCCCCCAGGATAGCTTTTAGGGTTTTTGATACAACAAACACAAATTCTAATATTGAAGTGCATCACAATTGATACTTGCAACGCTACCATATTTTTTCAGGAGAAATTGGTTTGAGGGAGAGTTACGTATTGTCCGAATAGACAAAGCAGGTCTAACGATCTAACAAACGTAACCCTCAATACCAGGATCTGAACGGGGTACTCAAAATCATTGATCCCAACTTGGGTATATCATTTTCACCGCAAATAAATTTTTGATTAGATGATATACCCAAAAACGTCTCATTTGAGAATTCTTAAAGCCCAAAGGTTAATCTTCCTTAAAGGTCAAAACTAGGGGAAAACTCCCTTCTAACAACACTATCGTCAATGCAATAACTTGCAATCGGCGATAATGTCTTCGAAAGAACCTCCCCTAGGTGTGGTCTTCGCACCAACTTACAAGACATTTCCGTCTAGAAAATCAATACTACGCAACCACTATAATTTTATGTGTTCTATAGCCTTGGTAGTGGGCTTTTCCTATGATCCCATCCATTATTCCCACATCAGATAATATATTAACAAGGTAATAATTAAAGCAATAGGAAATAACTGATTAAATCATAAACATAAAATAGAGTGATAAAAGAAAGCGAAAATAAACACATATACGAAGAACTAAACTAGGGTTGACACGCTTAGATGTATGTCCCCAGTGAAGTCGCCAGCTGTGATGACTTGTTTTTTTCATCGGTTGTTTTAAAAACAATGAAGTCGCCACCTAATTTTATTTGTTCTAAAAAGAACGGGGAAATATAGATAAAACCTACAGAATTTGGATAAGGCGGTCTACGTGACCAAATGACATGGAATCGGGAGTCGGTTATGTAAGGGGAAGGTATTAGCACCCCTTACATCCATCGTTCTCGATGGGACCCATTTAGTTATAAGTGTTTGTGTGTGTTAAATTGCTAATTCATGAGTTAAAATCGAGAAATAAAAGAAACGAGGTTTATTTATAATTATTTTGAGTTTGGCACGGTTTCGGAACTGTGTGCCTACGTATTCCCTTGTGCAATGGGAAAGTCAAAACTCCGTAGTTCCTCTTAAAAAGGTTTTTATTGGTTGTGTTGATTGTATAAGAAAAAATCGTGCTTTAGACATTTCAAATACTTGAACTTGGACTTGTTTTGTTTGTTTGAAAAGCTTAAGTCTTCGTTCGTGTTTGAAATGGCTATTGCACACTCTTTGTTAGAAAAGAGTTTGATGACCGCATATGAGCGAAAAAAGGGTTTGAGTGAGTTGAGTTATTTTTATGTGGGAGACGAGTATTGGACCATAAGCGTTCAACGGGTAATGCCCCAAATAATCGGATGAGTAGACAGAAACATGCTAATCATCTTTTTCTACTCAAAAGGTTTGATGAGAAAAGGTGAGGTGAAACAAAGTTCACGTTAATTAGATTCATTTAAGAAGCCAAACATACGATGAGTCGATACGGATGATTACTATATGTTTGGGAGGAGAGAGAAGTAGAATATTTATTTATGAAAGTATTTTGAAAAGAATCTCGACGTTGGGTCGAGGTTTAGAAATTTAATTATGAAAGTGTTTTTAGGAGGTTTTGAAAATAATTTTGAAGAATATTCACAAGAAGTTTTGAAAAAAGATTTAAGTTTGAAAGTTGGAAAGAAAACATTTTTTTGAAAAGTATTAAGAAATACTTAAAATGTCTTATTTTTAACTTAATTAAAATATAATCAAAAAGAAAATATTTTTGGATTTTTTTGACATAATCATAAAATAGGTATATTAAATGACAAGTGTTCAAAAAATCATCTCAAAATGAGAAGTTTTGATTAGTTTTTGAAAATGTTTTAAGTTTGCTAGAAACTTTGAGAAAAAAAGAGTTTTTTGGTCCTAAGGGGGTTTGAACCTTGGACATTTGGCTTAGAAATAAAGATTTTCCATTGAGCCATTTGCTTGAATTGTAATTTAATCACCTTGTTTAGAAGGAGTTTTGAAAAAGTGAAGTTTGGAAAAAGTCCAGAAGTTGGGCTTCTGAAGGGTTCAGAAGTTGTCTACTTCTGGAGGAAGGAAGCTTAGAAGCTGGCTGCTTCTGGAGCGTGTGACAAGGAGCATGTAGAAATGGTTGCTTCTGGAGCATGTAGAAATGGTTGCTTCTAGGAAGGATGAGAAGCACATTGCTTCTTAAGGTAGTTAGAAGCTGATTGCTTCTGGAAATGGAAGAACTAGAAGTGCTTCTGAAGAGTGTTGAAATGGGAAGCTTCTGAAGGTAGAAGCTTCAGAAGCACTTATGGAGGCTGAGCCCCAGAAGGACTTCTGGAGAAACAAGCTTCAGAAACTTGTGATTCCTTTTATTAAAAAAAGGTTCCAGGGGGATTCGAACCCTGGACCTTGAGGCGAAGGAAAGTTTTAATGCGTGCTGGCTTGCCACTGGGGTGGCTACTTCATCCGGTCAGAATACAACAACTAATAAATTTAAAATAAACTTAGAATTTGAATTTTCCAGAAATCAAAGAACGCACGTAACGACTTCATCTTCAACCTCTAGATTCCAATTCGTATCTCTCTGGTTTCTTCATGAAATTGCACGATCCAAACATCAATCTTGCTCGGATTTTCACCAGGAACATGATTATGACATTTAATTTCATTTATTTTAAGTGTAGGGTGATTAATTTTGTAAGAACATTAAGAACCCTAATTCTGAATTTTGATTGTGAAATTGTGTATGTGAACCAATTCAAGCAATTGATTGAGGGTTTATGATCCTCGTAAGTGCAGAAACAAAATGGCCAAGCCTTTTTTGGACTGAAAGTTAGAAATCATAGAGTTCAAGTTTATACCTCTTTAAACTGAATTCGTGTTTCTTGCTGAAGGTGTTCCAGAGGTTTTTTTATGATAGCTACAGCTTCAGTGATATTTATGGAACGTGTTGGTATGCTTACCTTGGTTTGAAATGGTATGGATTGTTCTGACCAAGTCCAACTGCAATTCTTTGAATTGAGTTTCGAATTTGAAGTTGGTGTTGTTACAGATCAATGATGAGATCTTGGATCACTCATATGAAGTGTATGTAATGTGTTTGAAGTGTAAAATTGAGAGATGCACGAGTGAAATGGAAATTTTGAAGTTAAGGCTCAAAATTGCAATTTATGGAGTTTGGAGACAATTTTGATTTTGGCCAGTTCTTGGGATATCTTGAGGATTCTAACAACTCTCTAATGATGTTTAGAAAGTATTGGAAGCCTAAGTTTGCTCAAAAATTGCAAAACTTGGAACTTGCACAATTCTCCTTCTTAGAACTTTGAAACTTGGAATTTAAGAAAGAAAGAAGGAAATCTTGTTTAGGAATGCTTTGGTGTGTTTTTGAATGAAGTAAGAACCTATATTTATAGACAAAGGATTCTTGAAATGGCAAGGCAAGATAAGCTTAGAGCTTGCAACTTGGAGCTTAAGGCTTAAGAAAGGAATATTCCTTCATTAAATGTAAATGGAATCTTCTTAATCATTACTAAAAAAACTCAAGTGTTTTTATCCTTTCCTAGAAATTTCCATCATATTTTTTCCTATAAAATCCTATCTTGTTTAGTGACAAGGCTTCTAGAAGGGAGAAAGTTACAAAATAACTTGTAACTTTGATGCATGATTTTGGAAATCCATGGTTTTGGTGCTCAATGTTTCAAAATCAAAACCTTAGCTAGACAAAGTGTTTTTGCAAGTTCTTGGACTTTTTAGAAAGCTTGTAACAAGACCTAAAACTTTCATGTTTTGAGTTTTTCTTGAATCAAAATGGATCTAGGTGAAAAATGGCCATGAACGTGAGGAAACACCATGTTTCTTAACACTTGAAAAATTTTCTAAGTGTTAGAAAAAATTCAAATCTTGACTTTTTGTTGACTTTTTCATATTTCTTGATTTTTTATGATCATGATGGATTATTTTAAATTCTTTTATGATTGAAAAAGTTTGGATTTGAAAAAGTTGACCAATCTTTTGTATGATGAAGAAACATGGATTTTTTGCAATGTTTTGAACCAAGAAATTAGGTTAAGATGTTGTATTGAAGATTTTAAGACCAATCTTCAAGCAAATAGGTCATCCATTGAGCAGAAAGTCAATGATTCACTATCTTCAATCAAAATCCTAATTGGTCGATTCAAGGTAGATCATGAGAAAAAGTTGGGAATTTCAAGATCAAATGTTGATGATTGATTAAGATAAATCATTTTAGGTGAGTGAGGACTCAAACCCTAATTGATCATATCTTGAACAGATGAAATTTTTGATAAAATCCTAACTTTGACTTTAGGAGCACACACACGATCTATCTGTTAGTGATGCAATGATCTTATGAGAAATATAAGGGAATAAGTCTTGATCTTGTGCACTTTCAAAATGGTGTATTCCTTGAAGAAGGTATGTTTCATGATCACTCCTCACAAACACAAACTAAAAAGTCGTTTCCTGAAGTTGAAACCCTGAGCTTAGGAGGGTAAATTTTGGGGTGCGACAACAAGATACTTCAACTTTGGAGATATAATGAAGGGTGAAATCAAGGGTACAGGAAAAATACAAAGCTCAAAGCTCCCTAACATTGTAGAAGTATTTTTTGTCAAAGGATTAACCTCCAACTTGATCAGCATAAGTCAACTATGTGATCAAAGATTTAATGTGAACTTCACAAAATCTGAATGTATCATTACAAACAAATTTGGTGAAGTCACGATGAAGGGTAGAAGAAACAAAGACAACTGCTACTTATGGGATCCCTTGGAGGAAAATCACAACATAGGTGTGGAAGTCAAACAGATTGTGAGA
This sequence comes from Vicia sativa, assembly GCA_021764765.1. Taxonomy (NCBI): domain Eukaryota; kingdom Viridiplantae; phylum Streptophyta; class Magnoliopsida; order Fabales; family Fabaceae; genus Vicia; species Vicia sativa. The sequence goes on from CM038797.1 coordinate 14,051,490, forward strand.
AAAGATTACCTAAATGACAAGACTAATAAGAAGTCCACTGATCATAATGTCACAATGAATGTTGTAACGCCTGAATTTAATTAATTGGTTAATCAAATTATATAGGATTTGATTATTGGATTTACTCGAAATTCGAGAATCAATCGGATTTGTCGGTACTATTTTGGGAAACATATTTGGATTATTAAGTTGAAGTCAAATTTTACTCGGTTAGTCGGAGAATTAATAAAGTTGATTTCATTGAAGAAATAATATTATTTTTAATAACAGACTATTTTATTAAATTAAGTTCAACTTTAATTGTGGTATCGCAAAGTAATAAGGAGGTATTATTTGTTAGGCCCATTAAGAAATTAGTAAGTTATATAAATAAAATAATATCATTATTATTATTACTAGTGGTTTATAAAAGAAAAGAGAAAGAATGGAAAGGAGTTGTTTTATGGGAAAGTTGCTGGAGCTAAGTTCCAGAAATCGGATCAAGGTTTAGAGCTGCCATCAAAGAGGTAAGGATGGGGTTCTAACTCTATAACATGATACATGATGGATAATATGTGGGATGGGGTTAAAGATTTTCCTTGTTTTGGTGTTTTGTGGTTGTTGTTGAAATTTCCATTTGAAGCTTGAAAATCCATGGAACTTGTTGAATGTTTTGATAAATGTTGTCCTTGTTTGGGTGGGTGTTGGATGCCAAAACTTTGGAGAAATTGGCGAGAGGAAGATGTTGGAAGCGCTGAAAACCCATTCTATCACGCTCAGTTTGCGGAGCCAACGGGTTGATGCGGCGCGAACTGAATCTTGCTAAAGTTGCGGCGCAAAGGAGTGATCGCGGTGCGTACTGAGCTGTTTTGAACACATTTTTTGATTTGTGAATTCTGCCCAATTTAAACTCTTTAATTAGGGAACCTTGTGTAGAACTTTATGAGTAACATATTACTGGTGATTAGTAAGGAATGATGCCGGGGTCGATTTGGAATAGTTTCGATTAGTTTGTGTTGGTGGTTGTAAGTGGTATAACCAATTAACCGAAATTTGAAGGAATTGAAATAGTATCCTATTAGAATCAACTAAGATAAGTTATTGTATTTGGTAGAAGTTTATTAATGAAGTGACAATATGGTTGTATGGCGTTTTATTAAATTAGGTTGGATTATGTAGATTATATGAATACCGACAAGAGCGAAATGGTTGAAGATAATGGATGGTGTTTTGGTTAGCCGAGGTATTGTAGTAGCGTTGAAATAGTAGAAGTTGGTTAGTTTCCGTATCATGGACGAGAAGTATACTAATTGACTAGAATCAATATACTAATTCAATAGTGAATGAATAGTAGTGGGATGTTTGTTGATAGCAGTGTAGAATCGAGATACTAGCAATCCCAACCGATGAGCAGTTGACAAGAATTAGATGAAAACAATCGGAATGATTGTAAGTTGAATTGTAGAATAAGTTGCTTAGAGATTAATGTAGTAACTAGTGGTGGATTATTGAGTGGATGAAAGTAGTATACGTTGATAATAAGTTGTAGGCTTTTTAGCCAGTCATGAGTTGTTATTAATTACGTTGATTACGTTGTAGGGTTTTAGCCGATGTTGAATTACCGTTGATATGTTGATTACGTCGTAGGCCTAAGGCCAGTGTTGAATTCAGATTATGTTGATATGTTTATTACGTTGTAGGCCTATGGCCAGTGTTGAATTGGGATTACATTGTTGTTGTGTGTTGTCGTTGATTGAGTTGATGTTGTGGTTGTGGTCGCATGGCATACATTGCATTATTATGTTGAAGGCTTATGCCTTGGCCTTGATGGAAAACACGTTGGACATTGGGGAAAAAGTTGATTACGTTGAAGGCCTCAGAATTATTGTAAGTTGATTACGTTGGGAATTTTACTCCAAATGGTACCACATGCATATGCACAGTTGAGTCGCATTCGAAGTCGCATAATTAAAGTTGTTATGTTGATGTGTCGGCTGATTTAAGTTGTTGTTGTTGTTCGCAAGTTGTGATATAGTTGTTATGTTGTGTTGGAAATGTTGTTGTGATATAATTGTTGTCATTGCTAACTGTTAGTATATATGTTGCTGTAATCGTTGTTGGTATTGTCGATATAAATGTTGTTTGGATTATGTGAAGCGGTGAATTATATGATCTACATTCTAATATATTATTTATCATGAATTCAATTATATTTGTAGATATCTCACCCTTTCATTTGTTTCGCCGTTTCCTTTATACTGGTAACGTGCATGTATTCGAGAATGAAGAATTTAGTTGTTGTTAGTCCAAGTCGGTTTAGTTGCTCTGATACGTAGCACTCGGGGGGATGAAAAATTGTTGCTTAATTGTTGTAATTGTTTTAGTAGTTGAATTTTAAGTTGTTTTTATTAAATAATTGTTATAATAAAATTTGTTTTACTTTCAAAAGAATAAATCAGGTTGTTATCAGTTTATCCGAACCAGTGTTATGTATCTGAATTAATTATGGTTTCCTGAAGTTGTTCTAAGTTGAAAATGTGGCATCTCATTTGTTTGTTGAAATTTTTATACTCTAATTTTCCTTATAATTAATGGGTAGAAATGGGGTGTTATATTAGTGGTATTATAGCAAGTCGGTCGGTCCGGCCAGTGTTGTCTAATTTGTTTATTCCTACGCGATAAGTGTGTGAAACACTGTCGGTACTTGTTTCTTTTTTGATTGTTTGTTACAGGAGTTGGTTTGAAACTAAGTGGGGGAGAAGATATGCTTCTCGGAATGTGTTTCGATTTTGAGATATTGGTGAATCATCGACAAGATCGAATGAAAGGGAAGTTGTGAAAGTATCTATAAAACACTTTGGAGATTATTGGAGTATGGAGTTTGAGTAAAAATTAGAAAAGAACATTATTATGGTTAGTAATGATGGTTTATAATCCATTATGATTGTCGGCTATCTATTGAAAAATTGAGGAACTGATCACCCTTAATCCCTTGTTGATAGTAGACAAGATCGTATTGGAGGATGTAGACTGGAATTGTTATCTCCGTAATGCATTAAGTAATGGATGTTATGTCGTGAAGATAGTTGCTTCCGAGTTGATAAGAATTAACAGAGATGTATCCATGGAAAATTCGAGGAACATTGAACAATTCAGGATGGATGGTTGATGTGTGAGCTAATGTCGCGAAGTGAAAGATTGATGCATGTGGAGAGAGTTTGAGTTTTGGTTGAAGTTGTGAACCTTATAAGCGGATAGTAGCTCTTATAAGGACGGTTAATTAAGATGGATTATATGGTTAGTAGTCGAATCATTACTATTAAGTTGGTGCTATAGAATTTTGTTCGGTTGCATGACATTGTTGTTGGCTACAGTAGATGATGAGTAATACTCTATAATACGATGAGGTTGATCAAGTGGACTATGTCGATGTCACTATAAGAGTGATGTCGATGTCGATGTCAGTATTCCGTGGATGGGTGACCTCGGATATGGAATGAGAAATGTGTATATGTTTTAGCGTTGAGTATGTTGCAACGGTAATGACGTGAAGTTGTGTAAGTCAAGTATGAGCAAGCGAAGGTTGTTGGTATGCTATAAGGTGTTGTTTCAAGAAATTGCCGAAATGGTTGGCAAGTTAGTAGCGGTTATGTTGCATGTATATTGGATTCAAGTCATGTTGAGATACATTTATATCGGAAAAGTAATGGTCAAATTGTTGTCAAGCGCAAATTTAGAATAAGAGGGTTGGATGAGGAAGCGATATTAAGGATAGTTATGTTAGGCGAATTTTCGAGGACGAAAATATCCTAAGTGGGGGAGAGTTATAACGTCAGAATTTAATTGATTGGTTAATCGAATTATTTAAGGATTTAAGAATTTTAGTTGGGCTTTAATTATGGTATCCCAAAGTAATAAGGAGTTATTATTTGTTAGGCCGAATAAGAAATTAGTAAGTTATATAAATACAATAGTATTATTATTATTACTAGTGGTTTATAAAAGAGAAGAGAAAGAAAGGAAAGGAGTTGTTTTATGAGTATAAAGGAAGAGAAATAGAGAGGAGAAGAGAATTAGGCTAGGGTTTTGGAGAAGAGGCAAGAACAAGGAAAATTTGCTAGAGCCAAGTTCCAGAAATCCAATCAAGGTTTAGAGCTGCCATCAAAGAGGTAAGGGTGGGGTTCTAACTTTATAACGGGATACATGATGGATAATATGTGGGATGGAGTTATAGATTTTCCTTGTTTTGGTGTTTTTGTTGAAATTTCAATTTGAAGCTTGAAAATCCATGTAATTTGTTGAATGTTGTGATAAACATTTTCCTTGTTTGGTTATCCATGTTGCAAGTACCTTAGGTTGATAGGTTTTGGGTTGTGTGGGTGTTGGATGCCAAAAATTTGGAGAAATTGGCAAGAGGAAGATGCTGGCAGCGTTGAAAACCCATTTTGTCACGCTCAGCTTGCGGCGCCAACGGGTTGATGTGGTGCGAGCTGAATCCTGCTAAAGTTGGTGCGCGAAGGAGTGATCGCGGAGCGTACTGAGCTATTTTGAACACATTTTCTAATTTTTGAATTCTGCCCAATTTAAACTCTTTAATTAGGGAACCTTGTGTAGGCCTTTATGAGTAAGATATTACTGGTGATTAGTAAGGAATGATACCGGAGTCGATTGGGAATAGTTTCGATTAGTTTGTGTTGGTGGTTATAAGTGGTATAACCAATTAACCGGAATTTGAAGGAATTGAAATAGTATGCCATTAGAATCAACTAAGATAAGTTATTAAAATTTGTAGAAGTTTATTAATAAAGTGAAATTATGGTTGTATGGCATTTTATTAAATTAGGTTGGATTATGTAGATTATATGAATACCGACAAGAGTGAAATGGTTGAAGATAACGGACGGTGTTTTGGTTAGCCGAGGTACTATAGTAGCATTGAAATAGTAGAAGTCGGTTAATTTCCATATTATGGACTAGTAGTATACTAATTGACTAGAATCAATATACTAATTCAATAGTGAATGAATAGTAGCGGGATGGTTGTTGATAATAGTTCACAATCGAGATACTAGCAATCCCAATCGATGAGAAGTTTACTAGAATTAGATGAAAATAATCCGAATATTTATAAGTTGAATTGTAGAATAAGTTACTCAGAGATGTAGAATTGTCATTGATAAGTTGATTACGTCGTAGGCCTAAGGCCAGTGATGAATTGGGATTACGTTGTAAGCCTATGGCCAGTGTTGAATTGGGAATTACATTGTTGTTGTGTGTTGTTGTTGAGTTTTCTTCGTTGATTGAGTTGATATTGTGGTTGTGGTCGCATGGCATACATTACATCATTATGTTGAAGGCTTATGCCTTGGCCTTGATGGCAAACACGATGGTTGTTGGGGAAAAGTTGATTACGTTGAAGGCTTACGCCTTGATGCCTCGAAATTACAAACAGTTGATTACGTTGAGATTTTTAATCCAAATGGTACCACATGCATATGCACAGTTGAGTCACATTCGAAGTCGCATAATTATAGTTGTTATGTTGATGTGGCAGTTGATTTAAGTTGTTGTTGTTCACAAGTTGTGATATAGTTGTTATAGTGTGTTGGAAATGTTGTTGTTATATAATTGTTATAATTGTTGTCGTTGCTAATTGTTAGTATATATGTTGCTATAGTCATTGTTGGTATTGTCGATATAAATGTTGTTTGGCTTATGTGAAGTGGTGAATTATATGATCTACATTCTAATATATTATTTATCATAAATTCAATTATATTGGTAGATATCTCACCCTTTCATTTGTTTCGCCGTTGCCTTTATACTGGTAACGTGTAGGTATTCGAGAATTAAGAATTTAGTTGCTGTTAGTCCAAGTCGGTTTAGTTTCTCTACGTAGCACTCAGGGGGATGAACAATTGTTGCTTAATTTTTGTTATTGTTTTAGTAGTTGAATTTTGTTTTGTTGTTATTAAATAATTGTTATAATAAAAGTTGTTTTACTTTCAAAAGAATAAAAGTTGTTATCAGTTTATCTGAACTAGTGTTATGTATCTGAATTAATTATGGTTACGTGAAGTTGTTCTAAGTTGAAAATGTGGCATCTCATTTGTTTGTTGAAATTTTTATACTCTGATTTTCCTTATAATTAGCAGGTAGAAATGGGGTGTTACAAATGTCATAACGTCAGGTAGCTTAACCACAATTAATGGTCAATCTGAGGAAGGAAAAATTATGAATCCATCCCAGAAACTTTCAGAATTAAAGTTGGTCAATTGTCACGCAAGAGGATGGGATGCATATTAATATTCAAGAAGAGAGCAAGGGGTCTTTTTGCTAAAGAATTTATAGCAATTAAAAGTTTGTGGGAACGTCATTAAGTGGCCTAATTTTTCAAAATATCACTCAACAATATTAAAACATAAGGCGCAACATATAAAAAGGCCAACCCAAGTTCAAATTTCTCATAGTTTCACCACACACTATATTATTCCTTCAAACATAAAATTATTCACCTACAGCTCTCAGCGAATCACTCCTTCACACTATACCATCAAAATGTCTCATCCTGATACACCAAGATCAATAAAAAACAATGACAATGTGTCATCTGATGAAGCCCTTGACATTGTTCCTCTCTCTATCATTCCTTGCTCGGAAGGAAGACCTAAAAAGCTCTGCACACGCCATACAAGACGACCAAGGGATACATTTTTTCCCATTGGAGGTAATGTATCTAACTCACCTATTAATGATGAAATTAATCAAGATAGAGGATATGTAGACATGTCCATAAGGAGAATGGTTTCCAATACCTAAAAGTAGGGTTACCTGTTGAAGGGATCACAATCCCTCTTAATCAACTTCCTGGTGAAGCTGCTTCAAAGTAGCACACCAAATCATCTGTGAGGGAATAAGAGTCTTCTGAAGAGAATCATGAAAAAGAAACTCCTCTTGATGAAGTCACAACTAATGTTGAAACATCATTGTTATACCCCAAAATTTGCCCTCCCATTTCTCAAGACATTTCACATATTCATACTCAAGGATTTCACAAGGGTCGACCAGATAAACCCTCTCCTAAGCAATCAACCCAAACTAGGGTTTTTCCATTCTCAAATCAAGGTGGGCCTCTAACACTTCAAGTGGTCATCATACCTCATTATATGCTTCAGAGAATCTCCATGCCAAGTCTCAAGCCATACAAGTCAAGTTTTCTCAAACAATTGCTCAGATGGTTGAAAATCAGTTGTATTGGACAAAAATTCAACTGTGGTCAACATACAGTCAAACTTCATAATTTTTGGTCAACACCAATATTTTGAGGTAATATTCATCATTTGATCAAGGGTTGACCATGATTCATCAAGAAAAGTCAAGAGTTGATAAAAAGTCAAAGTTTCTAAATTGGGCTTTCTCAGACAAAAGTCAATAGAACTTTGACCAAGCATAACCTTCACATACTTTATCAGAAATTTTTCCACCACAACTCATTTTGAAGAGAATTTAATTCTCTACAACTTCATGACTCATAAGCTTGGGCAGAAAATGCTTTATTTGGAAGTTATGGATCAAAACATTACAAGTCATTTTAAAAGTCAACAAAAAGTCATCTTTTTGAAAAGAAGTGTTCATGAGCATGGAAACTTCAATGAAGATGAAACCAAAAAGGTGTTTAGAAGACATCTTGAGATTTCTAAAAATTCATAGAACACCCACAAATGTTAAAAATTGAGCAAGATACACCTTGTCCAATTTGAGCATTTTTGAGGAGGTGCACAAAGAGAAATACTTGAGAAAACCAAAATTTTCCAAATGGGCCTAACTTTTCTTAATTCAAACATGTTCCTTAGCTGAATTGGAACCTCCAAGCCCAAGGCCACGAATTTATATTTTATTTTTTATTTATTTTGGAATTTTAATCATTTAAAACCAATTTAATTAAAATAAAAGATAGAAAATCAAAAATTAATTGCAAGATGGATTTTCTCTCATCCTTGAGGTCCAAGCAAGCAATTTAATCTGATTATTTTGAAATAATCATAATTGGTAATGAGATTTGACTGAAATTGGCTCAAAAAGGAAATATTTGGTTTGATTCCAAATCAAATAATTTCTCATTGATTGGCTTGATTTTTTCTCACAATTTTTGACCTAATTCACTCTATTATAAATACATGATGTTACTACATGCACAGAGGACGAAATTCTGGCCTCAAAGAACATTACCAAGCATCAAAAAATCCGTGCATTCCAAGCAAACACCAACCATAGTTTCTGTCCAATTCAAGGGATTCCAAGCATTCCAACACATTCCTGGAGGTTCTCTGAATCGATCCAGATACTCACAAGCCAACAAAGCACCCAGAAACGTGAAATCACGATCACGGTTTGCATATTCTAACTCAAAATCATTGAATTTAACCATGTCTTTGTGGTTGAGTTTCCATCAGTTGGGTTGAGTTGGGTTTTGCTTGGTTTGATCTTTGGGGTTTAGGTATAGAAATGAATCCGTGGGTAAAAGTTATCCATGATATGGCCGTGGGTATAAACCTGAGAATTTAAATGGGACGATGACCCTTGGCGCGGTTTTTGTTTTGAATTGGTTTTCAGAAAATTAGTTCGCTCATAATGTTTTTGTTCCATAATACTAACACAAACTGCAGGTTGGCTCAGTGGTAAAGCAGCGCGCATGTGACTCTGAAGTCCTTGGTTCGAACCTTGGCTCCTCACTTTCTTTTTTATACCTTTTCCAAACTAACACTATTTTCTTATTTTCTTCATATTTTCCTTTTAATTTAATTTCTTTTCAAACAATTTTCTAATGCATTAAAAAATCACAAAAAAATATTTTCTTTTTGCATTTAGGTCAGAAAAAAACTTATTTAATTTTTGACAAAAAAAAATTATATTTTGCATGCATATTTTAATTAATTGTTAATTAATCAAAAAATTAACTTTTAATTGCTTTTCGTTACTAAAATCAATCCAGAAAATTCCCAAAAATTAATTTCTCATCTAATTAGGTTTACTAACCCTAAAAACTTTTTCCTAGTTCAAAAATCTTTTTCACTAACATATTTTCTATTTATTTGCAATTCATTTTCTTTTTCCTATTATTATGTATCTGCTTCCAGGTTGTAATAGTTAGGTTAATTTTCTCGCATTTCTTTTTTTCAATATTATGTAACTGCTCATGGGATGTAATAGCTTAATTAGGATTTACTTTCCGCACTCCTATATTATGTAACTGCCCCAAAGCCATGTAATAGTGTAGGATTTACTTTCCGCAATTTAATTTCCGAACCCATATAAACTGCTAGTAACTAGGCGTGTATGGCAAGATAAAAACGAACGTAGATCACTTCTAATTTCAAGATAAATTATCTGAATTCAATATACTCTCTTCACACATGCACCCCCTAGAGTATTCTCTCTCGTTGCCTTTCGAATAAATGGTCAAGTCCCTCGAACGTAGAGGTATCCTAGCACCATTGCCTACAAACATATCATCATAGTCCCTTCGATACAAAGATCATAGTCCCTCAATGTTGCCTACGAATACATGATCTAGTCCCTCGATTGTTGCCTACGAAAAAGTGATGATCGTCCCTTCGAATGTGCTAGGATACTCCTACAAGTTGCCTTCTATGACCATCCGATGTCCCTTTCGAATGTCCCTTTACATCCAACAAATGGGGTTACCTACCACCTAATGGTATGGATAGCGCTATTCTAAAGGCAAGTAAAATAACACGGAAACGACCGTTCTGAGTAGGTAATAGACTTTTAGTTTCTTGCTCTATCAAAATACTTTTCACACCTCACACTATTACAAAATTCCTTTTCTAAAAACGAAACATTTTCGAACACTTCGTATACATTCCAACGTGAATCATTACGAAGTCAAAGCGAAATGCCTTTTCAAAATCTTTTTTCAAAAATGCAGAAAGCAAATTTCAAAGATGAGCTAAAGCAACTAAGAGCCCGTAGATAACTACGGATGAAAAAGGTGCTAATACCTTCCCTTTTCATAACCTTCTCCCTTACTCAGAATCTAACGAAGGTCTTTTCCTGTTCTTTTCACCTTCCCTTAATTGGATAAAAGAAAAGTTGGTGGCGACTCTTGCTATCCGCAACATTTACGATCAAACGCAAAACAAACCAAAGTTAGTTCTCCCACTGTATTACAGAACTGGCGACTCTGCTGGGGACTAACACCCTAAAGAGAGAATACCTTAGGGATTTTAGATCATTTACTGCTTTCTGTTTGACTTGTATGCTTTATCTTAAGGGTTGCTTGGGTATTATATTTGTGGGGGATCCTACACCCGGATCTAGGTTTCCTTAGGTAAGTAGCAATAAATCGTTGCGACCGTTAGGCGTATACCGAAACGGTCAACATGATGGCTACGTTAGTGCGACACTTTGGATGTCCCGATGCTCCTCATGTCTAGTTGAGGAAAGTATTTGGCGTCTGTGTGGTGTCATCAACACTAACTCAACTTCTAGAACCCTAATTGACCCATCCTGGCCATTAGAAGGTATTGAGATGGCCGACTTTGGTGTAGACTACGCTTGGTTGATACTCGATGCTACGCTCATTAAGATTCGACTTTCGGGATGTTTCGGTCAACCACTTGGTAGTTGTATTGAAATAAAGCCTACGAGAAAGATCAATGATATGAGACTCCTAGAACCCGGTTACTATTATAGGACAGGATGAACCCACTCAAACTTTGGTAGGGTAGACACCTATACCTCATGCAAGCCTTATTTCTAGGGCTACTGTGTGATTTGTCTGTGCTTGCTACCTATTTATACATGACATCATAACATTGCATATCATTTCTAACTATTTCAAGGACCTAGGGATTTATCTTTGCTTTGTTTTGTAGGAATTATGGCTTCCAGAAAGACTATCCGGATCAACTTCATGGGTGTACCTTCTCAACTCAAAGAATTGGTTTCAGAAATCCCTGATCATGCTCAGTTCATCAAAAGACATGGTTATCTGCTTGACTTAGTTATCTCCGGTTTTGAAGAAGATATGATGCACGTCGTATTCCAGTTCTTCGATCCGAAACACCATTGCTTTACATTCCCAGATTATCAGTTGGTTCCTACCTTAGAAGAGTTCTCTAAGCTACTTGGGATACCTATCCTCGATCAGACACCATTCACCCGTTCAGAAAAAGCTCTGAAATACGAAGACATCGCATCAACGTTACATCTAAAGCGATCAGACATTGAAGCCAACTGGGAAACAAGAAGCGGAGTTAAGGGTTTACTTGCTAAGTTTCTGATAAAGAAAGCTCGAGAATTCCTCAAAGCTATGAGTTTCCATGCATTCGAAGACATTGTGGCCTTGCTAATCTATGGCTTGTTGCAATTTCCTAATCCAGATTAGTTCATAGACGTGAACGCCATCAAGATATTTATCACTCGTAATCCTGTGCCTACCTTACTTGGAGACATTCTTCATTCTCTCCACACTCGCACTATCAAACGACAAGGAGCTCTCATGTGTTGCATACCGTTACTTTCCAAGTGGTTTATTTCGCACCTTCCTCAATCAGTAATGAAGAACGAGCAAAGGTTGAAGTGGTCTCAAAGGTTGATGTCCCTCTCTCGTTCAGATATCCGTTGGTGTCTCTTTTCTCAAAAGGATTTCACATTCATTGAGCGTTGTGGGGAATTCCCTAACGTACCACTCCTTGGCATAAGGGGAGGTATCACTTACAACCCTTCCTTAGCTCTACGTCAGTTTGGTTATGCTCAAAGAGACGGTCCATATGATATGCTTCTCTAAGACATTGTGTTCGACTACAACCACGATCTCCAGAACTACCGTCGAAGATTTGTGCACGCTTGGGACATGGTAAAGAAGACAAATACCAAGACTTTAGGACACAAAAACTCCATTCCTCGGGAACCTTACCTCAAATGGGTGCGAGCTCGAGCTCAAAACCTCATGATGCCATTCACGTTTGTTCTACCAGTGATCATGGAACCTGTTGCTATAGGTGACAAACCCTATATTGTTCTCCATCCCGACATGCCTACTGATTTCGAAGACTTGAAGAGATCCTGGATTCAGCTTAAAGGAGAAAGGGATACGTTCGAAGCTCAGTGCTATGCAAGCGAGAAGAAGGTACTAGAGTTGACCAAGCTACTTCACGAGGAGAGAAACATCAACACCTACTTCAACACCAAGAGGAAGCGCCCATGGGAGACTTAGCGCTTTAGGAATTTGTTCTTTTATTTTCCAAACTATCTCTTGTACTTAAAAAGAAAAAGGAAAAGAAAAAACTAATAAAAGTTTGTTCGTACTTGTTTAACAAATTTAAATTCCTAAGGTCCTTGAAAACATTGCATTGCATAACATCGCATATCATGGCATGACATTTCATAACAGGTACATTGAAGACCGGTTTTCTTATTCTCTCGCTATTTATTTTAGCAGAAATGGCTCTTGAACAGAGTGTCAAAGATCTCCAGGCTCAGAATGCTCAATTCCAGGAAATGTTCACCAGCTTGGTCCAAGGCCAGAAAGACTTGAAGAAGCTTATCACCAGAAGGAAGAAAGTCATCAGTGTCCTCAACATGGGAAGAAGTCATAAGGACGGACCTAGGGTGGTCAGCCAGATAGAACTCTCAGACAAGAGCGGTGAAATTGATGGAAGTGTCAAGAACAACGAAGGAAGCCAACATGAGTCTGAAAACATAGAAGAAGACTACGTGAACGAGCAATATTCTTTTGAGGATGACAAATACAAACAACTTGAAGACCGTCTGAATGCTGTGGAAAATCTGAAGATGTCCGGGCTGAATTTTGATGATCTGAGCCTAGTTCCTAGTGTGGTAATTCCCTGCAAGTTCAAGGTTCCTACTTTTGCCAAGTATGATGGCATCTCTTGTTCGAAGCTGCATTTGAAGTCCTATGTTTAGAAGATCCATCCTCACACTGATGACAGGAAGCTGTGGATTCATTACTTCCAAGAGAGTTTATCCGGAGCTTAGTTGGAGTGGTATTACCAGCTAGAGAGTGCCTACATCCATACTTGGAATGATTTAGCATATGCTTTCTACAAGAAGTACCAGTACAATGTTGAATTGGCACCCACCCGCATGCAACTACAAAGCATGACTATGGGTCGTGATGAGAAATTCAAAGAGTATGCTCAGAAGTGGAGAGATCTAGCAGGCAGAGTTCAACCACCCTTGTCCAATAGGGAGTTGGTTGATATGTTTATGGGAACACTGACAGGCCCATTCTTCAATCATCTGATTGGAAACTCTTCAGCCGGATTCACTGAGCTGATATTGATAGGAGAACGCATTGAAGCTGGAATCAAGAGCGGAAAGATTCAGGTAGAGTCATCCTCAAATGCCGCGAAGAGATCTTTTGGTAAGAAAGAAGTCAATGCTGCGTATGGACAAAAAATCCGTGTCAAAACTGATCGTACTCAATCTGTGGGGGCAGTTGTGATCTCTAATCCTACACCAGGATGCCCGGAGAATTGTCGTTGGTGCCCATCTGCACCTGATGGATGTGCTTGGTTAAGAAGGCGTATTCAATGCATGATGGATAACCGAGAAGTGCTATTTCTGAAACCTTCACATGTGGAGAGTCTGTGCGAGGACATTTCTAAGAATCTGAAGATCGAAGACGAAGTCATACCAGAAGTTTGGGATACCTTGGGGCAGCCAAGTGGAAAGTTTGATTTCATGGTAAAGTATACCGTTCCTGAAAGCTACAAGATTCCTATTGAAGATGTCAAGGCAACCGGATGGGGAGATGATTTCCCAGAAGACTATGCTGATGTAAACACGATAAGGATCTCTTCTGCCGATCCTGCACCTAGAGTGGCACCTCTCATCATTACTTCTCCCAGACCAATTCCATACTCCTCTAACAAAGCTATACTGTGGAACTATGGAGCTGAAGTATACTATCATGGCATCAAGCAAGACCCGCTAACCATCAAAGACATTACAGCCGAAGCTTCTGATCCCAACATCGACAACGTCACCGGATCAAGCAAGGTAAATAGAACTGGAAGATTATTTTCTCCAGATATCTCTCCTCTAAAAGACACTGCGACTCCAGCTCGCATTCCAGCTATCGAACCAATTCCCGAAGCGCGAGGGAAAGAACCAGTAACTCATCCTACTCAAACAGAAGTACCAAAGGAAGTTGCTGAAGATACCTCCAAGCAAGAAATGAAGGAAATTTTTAAGATAATCAAGAACAGTGATTACAATGTTGTGGAATAGTTGGGACAAACTCCGTCCAAGATATCCATGTTGGCTATGCTATTGTGCTATGAGGCTCATGCTAAAGCCTTAGTGAAGTTTCTGAAAAATGATCAAATACAGCAAGAAACTAATACTGATCAATTTGAAGTTTGTATTGCTAGCCTGGCTTCCAGTAACGGTCTAGGCTTCTCTGATGTTGATTTGACTCCTGCCGGAAGGAAACACAACAAAGCCTTGCACATCTCCGTTGAATGCAAGGGAATTACATTGTCTCATGTTTTGGTAGATACCGGTTCTGCTCTGAATATCTTACCAAAGAATGCTTTCGACCGACTTGATGTTGAAGGATTGGTCTTGAAGCCCAGTGACATAATTCTAAGAGCTTTTGATGGTTCTAAGCGAACAGTACTTGGAGAGCTCGTTCTGCCAATTAAAGTTGGTTCCTAGACTTTCGACTCCACTTTCTTTGTCATGGACATCCGTCCAACTTACTTTTTCCTACTTGGACGCCCTTGGATACATAGCCTTTATACCTTTACCTTGCATTAGAAAAGTACCATGAAGGGAAGATTATTACGTATCACGGTGAGGAGGAATGTATGGTAAGCCATCTGCAATCATTCCGATATCTCGAAACGGAAGGTGAATTCTTCAAAACTCCCTGTCAAGCTTTCGAAACAGTTCCAAGAGTTATGCCTGTTGACTCTCCTGTCACTCTTGAAGTTACACAAGTTCCGCCTAGGATGGCCTCGCTGAAAGATGCTCAAGCTGCGGTTGAAGAAGGAGGTCGTACTATTTGGGGTCAGCTCCCTGATGTTCCTTTCAAATCCGACAAGACTGGTTTAGGCTTCACTGTCATACCCCAAAATTTGCCCTCCATCTTCTCAAGATATCCCATACATCCATACTCAAGGACTCCTCAAAGGTTGATCAGACAAACCCTCTCCTAGACAATCAACCCAAACTAGGGTTTGGTGATTCTCAGATCAAAGTGGATTTCCAACATCTCCAATGTTCATCATGCCTCCTCATATGCTTCAAATGTTCTCCATGTCAAGTTTCAAGCCTCACAAGTCAAGTTTCCTCAGACAATTGCTCAGATGGTTGAAAATCAGTTGTATTGGACAAAAAGTCAATTGTGGTCAACATACAGTCAAACTTCATGATTTTTGGTCAACATCCTCATTTTGAAGTTACATTCATCATTTGATCAAGGGTTGATCATGATTCATCAAGAAAACTCAAGATTTGCTCAAAAGTCAAACTTTCTAAATTAGGGTTTCTGAGAAAAGTCAACCAAACTTTGGCTGAGCATAACTTCTTCATACTTTCTCATAAATTTTTCCACCACCTCTTGTTTTGAAGGAAATTCAATTCTCTACAACTTCATGTCTCACAAGAATGTTCAAAAAAATGCTTCATTTGGAAGGTATGGATCAAAACATTACTGGTCCTTTTCAAAAGTCAACAAAAAGTCAACATTTTGTTTTGAAGATATATTGAGCATGGAAACTCCAATTGAGATGAGACCAAAAAGGTTGGTTAGAGGACTCTTAGAGCTTTCGAAAAAGTCCAAGAACACTCAAAAATGTGGAAAATTGAGCAAGATACACCATTCACAAGTTGGGCAATTTTGAAGAAGTGCACAAAGAGAAATGCTTCTAAAAATAAAAAATTTGCAAATGGGCTTACTTTTTCTTCATCCAAACTTGTTCCTTATGCAATTAGGAATATCCAAGCCCAATGCCACAATTTTATTTTATTTTCTATTTAATTTGGAATTTATTCATTTAAATACAAATTAAATTCAAAAATAAAGTATAAAATCAAAATTAAATGCAAACTTGATTTTTCTCTCTTCCTTGAGATCCAAGTAACTCAATAAAGCCAGCAAATTTCGAAATTTGGTTGGATATGACAAGATTAGATTGAAAATTGATCAAAAGATGAAAATTTGATTTGGTACAAAATCAAATTTGATTTGCGATGATTAGTGATTGATTCTTCCTCAAATCAACTCAAATTCATCTACTATATATATGACTCATGCCACGAATTAGGGTAGAAAAACTAGCTGGAGAAACCCTATTGAAGCTCAAGAAATCCGTGCAACACAAGCAACTAGCAGCCTTGGATTTAGGTCGTTTCAATTGATTCCAAGCACTCAAACACATTCCTTGATACCTCTTGAATCGATCCAGACCCTCACTTTGCTCAAAACCATCCAGAATCAAAGAATCCGAATTCGGTTTGTTCAAGAAAATTTCAAAATCGATTTCTCATATTCATGCATTTTTAACATGTTTTATTGTTGTTTTTGTGATTAGTGATGAGTTTGCAAGCGATCTGGGCAGGTTAATTGCGTTTCTATGGCCTGGAACTCGATATGCCATAACTAGGGTTCCTGAACACGATTTAGGGTTTCCCTTAAACGGAAAAATTAGACCACGAGACTGTTACCATTGCATTCGGGATGATGTCTGGAATCGAACCATGGTCTTAGAATTTATTTATATTACTTGTGTGTGATTTTCGATTTTGCCAGGGTTGTAGCGTCGAGCCAAGGCCGACGCTGAGTTTTCAAAAATTTGAATCGGAGAAGATGAAGTCTGGCGCGAGTTTGATGCAACCAGGACGTGACACCCGTTCACAATCCATTCGTTCCAGGTTTCAAACACACGCGCGCGTTAGCTCAGATGGCAAGGCATGGATGCTGTGAAGCCAAGGTCTCCAGTTCGAATCCTGGCAAGACCATTTGGTTTTTTCTCCTTTTTACAAACTTTTCATATTTTTCTTATTTACTCATTATATTTCATGCATTTTTAATTCTTTTCATAATTTTTATTCATGCATTAAAAATTGTCAAAAATATTTTTTCTTTTGCATTTATTTTTATTCCTAATTTATCATTTAAATCACTTTTAATTAGTTTTTAATTATTAAATCTTTTCCAAAAAATCCCAAAAAATTATTTTAGCATATTTATGTTATTTCTAGCATGAAATATTTTTCTCATTCAAAAATTTGTATTTTTACTAACATTTTTCTCTTATTCGATTTCATCGTATTTTTCCGATTTCTTATCTTTTCACAAGTTATCTCGTTTCGGACGATTTCTTTTTACCGTTTTCTTTTTTCCAATAATGTAATTGCTCATGGGGTGTAATAGCTTAATTAGGGCTTTTATTTTCCGCAAGTTTAAATTATGTATCTGCCCCAAAGCCATGTAATAGCGTAGGATCTATCTTTCCGCAATTTACTTTCTGCACCCTATAAACTGCTAGTAATTAGGCGTGTATGGCAAGATAAAAGTGGATATAGCTCATTCATAATTCCAAGATAAAATACCTGAAATCAACACACTTTTTCACACATGCACCCCTTAGGGTAATTCTCTCTCGTTGCCTTACGAATTCAAATGGTCAAGTCCCTCGAACGTAGAGGTATTCTAGCACCGTTGCCTTCAAAGCAAATCATCATAGTCCCTTCGATACAAAGATCATAAGACCCACGATGTCGCCTCCGAATACATGATCTTGACCTCGATTGTCGCCTACGAAAATGATGATAGTCCTTGAATGTGCTAGGATACTTCCTACAAGTTGCTTTCTATGAACATACGATGTCCCTTGAATGTCCCGCTTACATCCAACGAATGGAGTTACCTACCAACTAATGGTATGGATAGCGCTATTCTAAAGGAAAGTAAAACAATACAGCGACCAATTCGGTAGGTAATAAGACTTCTAGTTGCTTGCTCTATCAAAACACTCTTTACACCTCACACTTTTGTCAAAGTTCAAACTCTTTTCAAAGCGAAACATTTAGAACACTTTGTATACATTCCTACATGAATCATTACAAAGTCAAAGCGAAATGCCTTTTCAAAACATTTTGTCAAACACACAAGCACAATTTTAAAGTGATCTAAGAGCAACTAAGAGCCGTAGATAACTACGGATGGAAAGGGGTGCTAATACCTTCCCTTTTCATAACCTTCTCCTTACTCGAATCTAACGAAGGTCTTTTACATACTTTTACCTTCCCTTAATTGGATAAAAGAAAAGTCGGTGGCGACTCTTGCTATCCACATTTGCGATACAAAAACCTACAAAGTCAGTTCACCGTATTACTGGCGACTTCTGGGAGACACCCTAAAGAGAATGCCTTAGGGATTTCTAGATCACCTTTATTGCTTTTGTTTGACTTGCTTGCTTTTATCTTTAAGGGTTGCTTGGGTATTATATTTGTGGGGATCCTACACCGGATCCGGGTTTCCTTTTAGGTAAGTAGCAATAAATTGTCGCGACCGTTAGGCGTATCGAAGCGGTCAACATGATGGCTACGTTAGTGTGACACTTTGGATGTCCTGATACTCTTCATTTCCAAGTTGAGGATAGTATTTGGCTTCTGCGTGGTGTCATCAAGCACTAACTAAACTTTTAGAACCTTAATTGACCCATCTTGGCCATTAGAAGGTAGTGAGATGGCGGCTTTGTCTGACTAAGGTTGGTTGATACTCGATGCTACGCTCATTGAGATCGGACTTTTGGGATATTTTCGGTCGACCACTTGGTAGTCGTATTGAAATAAGCCTCACGAAAGATCAATGATGTGAGATTCCTAGAACCGGTTACTATTATAGGACAGGATGAACCAACTCAAACTTTTGGTGGGGTAATCACCTATACCTCATGCAAGCTTTAAACCTAGGCTCATTGTGTGAATTGTTTGTGTGTGCCAAACATGACATCATGACATCATTTGCATTGCATATCATTTCTAACTATTTCAAGGACCTATGGATTTATCTTTGCTCTGTTTTGTAGGGTATTATGGCTTCTAGAAAGACTATCGAATCAACTTCATGGGTATACCTTCTCAACTCAAAAATTGGTTTGAAATTCCGACCATGCTCGGTTCATCAAAGACATGGTTATCTACTTGACTTGGTTATCTCCGGTTTTGAAGAAGATATGATGCATGTCCTATTCCAGTTCTTTGATCCGAAACACCATTGCTTTACATTCCCAGATTATCAATTGGTTCCTACCTTGGAAGAGTTCTCTAAGGTAGTGGATCTTCCCAACTCCATGCTATAGAGGCGACAACGACGACATTGCGATGGATCTTCGACTCGGACAAAGGGCTCAACAATTGGAAGACTGAAGACGTCATACCAATCTCCTTTAGACAGGAGTAATTACTATTGTTTTTTGTTTTGCTTTTCGTATTTTCTATGTTTTGAATAATAAACTTTGAAAGCCTAGTGCCTTGCCCAGGGCATCATGGCTCGTTTGTGAGGGTTATTATCTGTCATTTGCATATTTTCATTCAATAAAATCGTTGGACTTTTGCATTCAATTGTTGCTTTCTTTCTTTTACTTTATCACCCCTTCAAAAGCTATGTGTTTCTTACACACCAGCGTGATACTGAGAATCACTCAGAATCTCGTTGATAGCGGCTATGCTATTGCTAAATATGACTTGATAATCCGATCTACCAAGCGAAGGCGAAAGTGAGGAAGATTGTGAAGTGCCGGAGAACAAGTCGATTGCTCTGACAAGAAGAGCGAGTTATCTGACCACCACGAAGAGCAAGTTGAGGTTGTGAATTTGAGTCTTGATGAAGGCAGAAAAGAGATCAAGATAGGAGCGGGTCTTGAGAGCAGTGTTAAAGAAAGATTGGTTCGGATGCTACGACACTACATTGAGGTTTTGCTTGGTCATACGAAGACATGCGAGGGTTGGACATTGATATTGTGGTACACCGATTGCCAACAAAGAAGGTTTTCTCTAGTGAAGCAGAAGGTTCTTAGCATGCGTCACGAGATGTCATAGAAAATCAAAGCGAAGTTATGAAACGAGGTCAACGGGCTTCTTAGCGATTACTTCCTATCCAATGGGTTGCTAATGTGGTTCCTGTGCCTAAGAAGGATGGCAAAGATGCGGATGTGTGTGGATTATAGAGATTTAAACAAAGCGAGTCGAAGGCGATTTCCAACTTCCTCGTATTGATGTTACGGTTGACAACACCGCTCGGCATAAGGTTTTCTCCTTCATGGATGGTTTTCGGTTACAATCGGATCAAAATGGCTCACGAAGACATGGAAAGACTACTTTTGTTACGGTGGGGCACTTTCGCTATAAGGTTATGCTGGTTTGAATTTGAAACGCGCCACTTATCGGCTATGGTGACATTATTTCATGACATGATTCATCACGAGATAGGGTCTCGTCGGCGACATGATAGCTCGATCCTGGAAGAAGAACATCTTGATCATTTGCAGAAACTGTTTGACAGGTTGAAGAATTACAGACTAAGACTTAATCCTAACAAGTGCACTTTTGGAGTCAGATCCGGAAAACTCCTAGGGTTTGTTGTCAGTAGTAAAGGTATTGAAGTTGACCCCGCCAAGGTTAAAGCTATTCAAGAGATGCCAGCTCCCCGCACCGAGAAGGAAGTCAGAGGTTTCTTGGGCCGATTGAACTACATTTCCAGATTCATTGCACATCTAACTGCTACTTGTGAGCCAATCTTCAAGTTACTTAAGAAAGATCAAGTAGTAGAATGGAACGACGATTGCCAGATCGCTTTTGACAAAATCAAGGAATACCTACAGAATCCTCCTATCCTGATGCCACCCGCCGAAGGAAGACCTCTTATCATGTACTTGACAGTGTTAGAAAACTCAATAGGGTGTGTGTTGGGGCAACATGACAAGATACTCACAGCTCGAGAAAACTTGCAACGCTTTGGCTTGGGCTGCTCGCCGACTAAGATAGTATATGTTGACTCACACTACTTTGTTGATTTCCAAGATGGATCCGATAAAATACATATTGGAAACCACTCTCTCGGGAAGAATAGCAAGATGGCGGATGATCTTGACCGAATATGACATCGGTACACTTCTCGGCGATCAAAGGAAGTGTAGTAGCCGATCATTTGGCTCATCAAGCCGTAGATGACTATCGATCTATGCGTTCAATTTCGAGCGAAGATGTTTTACTAATTCTTGATTGTGAAGAACCGAGGCCGGACAAAGGACACGAACAAGTATCCCGATGGACCATGGTCTTTGATGGGGCCTCAAGCACTTGGTAATGGCATTGGCGCCATCATTACATCCCTACTGAGGACATCGCCTTTCACATGATTTTGTTTGGTTGCACTAACAACATGGCCGAATATGAGCGTGCATCATGGGTATTAAAACGCTATTGACTTAAGAATCAAGTTCTTGCAAGTGTATGGAGACTCGACTTTGGTGATCGATCGGGTTAAGTGGGATACGAAGCATCCGAATCTCATTAGTATCGAGCATGTTACGAGTTTGATCCCTACTTGAAGAGATTACTTTCGTCACATTCGCGAGAAGAGAATCGGTTGGCGGACGCATTAGCTACTATGTCATCTATGTTCAAGGTCGGATGGGACAACGAGGCTCCCTAGATCATCATTGAGAAGTTTGACGAACCGGCATACTATTATGAGCTTGATACAGAAGAGAGACCTTGGTACTATGACGTGAAGAGGTATCTTGAGACCGGGAATATCCTGCAGGGCATCATCAGCGATAAGAAGTTCTTGAGAAGGTTCGCATCAAATTCTTCCTCGTAGCGACATCTTATACAAAGCGCAACCACGATTTGTGCTTACTCCGTGAAAAAAGCAGTGGAGCGTATCATGGAAGAGTTGCACGAAGGCGCATTTGGTACCCACTCCAGTGGACATATGATGGCTAAGAAGATCTTAAGAACGGGTTACTATTGGTCCACCATGGAAGCTGATTGTCACCGCTACGCTCGATCTTGTCACAAATGCCAGATATATGCAGACAAAGTGCACGTACCTCCAGTACCTCTGAATGTTCTAACAGCTCCTTGGCCTTTTGCAATGTGGGGCATTGACATGATCGGAGAAATCAAGCCCACAGCTTCCAACGGACATCGTTTCATCCTTGTGGCAATCGACTATTTTACCAAGTGGGTAGAGGCAGCCTCGTTCGCATCTGTTACAAAGAATGTTGTGGCTCAATTTATCAAACATAATCTTATCTGTCGATATGGCTCTCCCGAAAGGATTATCATAGATAACGGCTCAAACAATAAGATGATCAGAACTCTACATGATTCAAGATCAAGCATCACAACTCTTCTCCTTATCGGCCTAAGATGAATGGCGCGATGGAAGCCGCCAACAAGAACATTAAGAAGATTATCAAATAGCGGTGACTTACAAAGATTGGAATGAGATGTTACCATTTGCTCTTCATGGTTATCGCTTTTCTGATCGAACATCGAGCAACCCCTTCTCTCTTGTATACGGTATGGAAGCGTCACGCCCATCGAGGTTGATTCCCTCAACTAGAGTCCTCCGGGCCGAGTTGGCGAAGCGATTGGGTCGAGACCGCCTTGACGGATCAACGATTGATGAGAAGCGACTCGCATCCATCTGCCATGGGCAGATCTATCGAAATGATGATCAGCAAAAGGTCAAGCAAGAATCTACCAAGTTGGTGACCTAGTAGTCAAGCGCATCATCCTTCCACAAGGTGATCGGGGCAAATGGACTCCCACCTATGAGGGACCATTTGTAGTCAAAAGCGATGTTTTAAGGCGGAGCTATGATACTTAGCACCATGGATGGTGAAGACTTCACACACCAGAATGCGGACATAGTCAAAAATACTACGAAAAGAGACCCAGGTCGGTGACCTAGGAAAAATAAGGGCATCTGGCGAACCAAAAGGGTTCGGGCAAAAGTTAAGGATATATACAAAAATGTACACCGACAAGTCGAAAACACGAAAAAGCGGCTTGGGCAAAAAGGTATCATTGGTGAAAACCGAAAGGCGGTCTAGGAAAAAGTTAGGGATCTAAGCGTATGACTATGTCGTCGTCCAGATCACCTATCTATAGACTACTATCAGCATTCAAGATTCAAATGGCGACAATCAGTCTACTCACCTTCTACTGACAGCAAGGAGATGAGATAGTTGAAATATATGAGTACTAGCATAGTTGGAACTTAACGAGATTGTTTCCGCATAGCTTTTTATTTGTATACAAACTACTTGGCCATACGCCACATTTCAAATAAATACAAGTTTCTTTCTCTTTACAATTTGTTGTTGTTGTCGTTTGCATAAAGTCCAACGTTTGCTTTGAATGATTATATGCATTTGACAATAAAAATCTATTTACAAACATGCGAAAAGAACATACGAAAGTAATTACTACAGGCTTCAGGAATTGAGATGACGACGAAAGTCACCAATGCATTTCCCCCACAGAGCGTGATCCCCATAAAAAAAGTCACTCATCACAAAATCTTCCCCAACAAAGAAGAGGAGGATCCCCAAGCAGTGATTCCACTCAACTTAATCAGGCCACATCCACGGCCGAGGTATTTATCCCCGGCGGATGTCTCTCAATAGTTCCCTTTTCTCCGGTGTCAAACCCGAACTTGGTCGGATAGTGCATCGGAGGAAGCTTACATCTTTCATCCCAGTAGGAATTTATCCCAACAAGATATATCTCAACAATTCCCTTTTCCCAATGATATCTAGACTTGGAACTTGGTCGGATAGTGCACCGGAGGAAACCTACACTTCTTATTCCTCAGTCAGAGATTCCAACGGGCTCCAGATTCTTCTAACCCGTTCTCCCGACAACTACCATTTGCTCTCCGGTAGGATTTACGCGCAAGATCCCCAGTAGAATACCTCCAAGATTCTCCCAGCGGGATCATACACAAGATCTTCACGTCTCTCTAGTCCTCAACAATATCTAGGCACGAAACTTGGTCAGATAATGCACCGGAGGAATCAAGGTTATCTTTCTTCTCAAGATCTCCATCCTCAAACAGAAGTCAAAAATCTCCAAGCAGAACTTCCGCATCTTCTTCAAGATGGATGTGTTTTGAAATACCACAACATCTATCATTCATACATTACTCATAAAAGTCATAATTTGTGCATATGCCATTCATACACACATCGTCATGTACATTTGCATAAGACTAATCAATATTCTATCAAAGTTTCTCT
The DNA here is from genome assembly GCA_021764765.1 of Vicia sativa. NCBI lineage: Eukaryota > Viridiplantae > Streptophyta > Magnoliopsida > Fabales > Fabaceae > Vicia > Vicia sativa. Next base: position 14,075,786 of record CM038797.1, read on the forward strand.
TGTTTTCTCCAAAGCAGTGAAAATCATACGAAACAAATAGGTCCAGGATTAAGACCCGAATCGAGACGGAAAACTATCGACCGCCCTAGTTGTCCTCCGACAACGGTCCATCATTAAGACCGAATCTCGACGGAAAACTATCCGACGACCGCCCTTGTTGTCCTCCGACAACGGATCCGAGATTAATACCGAAGCGGACGGAAACCCTATCCGAGCGATCACAAGTTATCCTCCGATACCGAGCGGTGGATCAACACCGATGCTGCAGGAAGTTATCCACATTTTGCCAACTATTATCCCTCGAGTAACACACGAAGATGTATTCGACTCCTCCTTATTATCGACAGCTGCGAGTCTAGCGGACGACTCGGTTGCCTTGGATGGCATCTTAAGCCCATCTCCGACTACTTATCAATATTTCTCCACCTTCAGAATGCTGCATATTTGGTTAAAAAACCAATACAAACCAATAACTTCATTCAAAGATGAGCACGAAGTCGATCGACTCCCTCGGATGGCATCTTAAGCCCATCTCCATGCTCCTTCGGTTCGAAGCGTCAAGAGCCTAGCGTACGGCTCACTCCCCAGCATTAATCTTTCGAGATGGCATCTTAAGCCCATCACCCTTCAATTCTCCTATCAACAATCTTGAGTCTAGCGTACGACTCATTCCGGCGAAATCTCGACTTCTCCAAATGGCATCTATAAGCCCATTCCGCGTCATCGACCAATGAGTGCAAATTTTCAGTGTACTCGGTGTTCAATCATCTTCTACCTCCGGTCACGAAAGGCGAACATGCCAATCTAACCCTTCGGTACAAGAAGATTGAGCAGGGGCAATGTCATACCCAAAATTTGCCCTCCATCTTCTCAAGATATCCCATACATCCATACTCGAGGACTCCTCGAGGTTGATCAGACAAACCTCTCCTAGAAAATCAACCCAAACTAGGGTTTGGTGATTCTCAGACCAAAGTGGATTTCCAACATCTCCAATGTTCATCATGCCTCCTCATATGCTTCAAATGTTCTCCATGTCAAGTTTCAAGCCTCACAAGTCAAGTTTCCTCGGACAATTGCTCGGATGGTTGAAAATCGGTTGTATTGGACAAAAGTCAATGGTCAACATACAGTCAAACTTCATGATTTTTGGTCAACATCCTCATTTTGAAGTTACATTCATCATTTGATCAAGGGTTGATCATGATTCATCAAGAAAACTCAAGATTTGCTCAAAAGTCAAACTTTCTAAATTAGGGTTTCTCGAGAAAAGTCAACCAAACTTTGGTGAGCATAACTTCTTCATACTTTCTCAGAAATTTTTCCACCACCTCTTGTTTTGAAGGAAATTCAATTCTCTACAACTTCATGTCTCACAAGAATGTTCAAAAATGCTTCATTTGGAAGGTATGGATCAAAACATTACAGGTCCTTTTCAAAAGTCAACAAAAAGTCAACATTTTGTTTTGAAGATATATTGAGCATGGAAACTCCAATTGAGATGAGACAAAAAGGTTGGTTAAAGGACTCTTAGAGCTTTCCAAAAAGTCCAAGAACACTAAAAAATGTGGAAAATTGAGCAAGATACACCATTCACAAGTTGGGCAATTTTGAAGAAGTGCACAAAGAGAAATGCTTCTAAAAATCAAAATTTTTGCAAATGGGCTTACTTTTTCTTCATCCAAACTTGTTCCTTATGCAATTAGGAATATCCAAGCCCAATGCCACAAATTTTTATTTTATTTTTCTATTTAATTTGGAATTTATTCATTTAAATACAAATTAAATTCAAAAATAAAGTATAAAATCAAAATTAAATGCAAACTTGATTTTTCTCTCTTCCTTGAGATTCAAGTAACTCAATAAAGCCAGCAAATTTCGAAATTTGGTTGGATATGGCAAGATTGGATTGAAAATTGATCAAAAGATGAAAATTTGATTTGGTACAAAATCAAATTTGATTTGCGATGATTAGTGATTGATTCTTCCTCAAATCAACTCCAAATTCATCTACTATATATACAACTCATGCCACAATTAGGGTAGAAAAAGCGGTTGGAGAAACCCTATTGAAGCTCAAATCCGTGCAACACAAGCAACTAGACCTTGGATTTAGGTCATTTCAATTGATTCAAGCACTCAAACACATTCCTTGATACCTCTTGAATCGATCCGGACCCTCTTTTCTCAAAACCATCCGAATCAAAGAATCGAATTCGGTTTGTTCAAGAAAATTTCAAAATCGATTTCTCATATTCATGCATTTTTAACATGTTTTATTGTTGTTTTTGTGATTAGTGATGAGTTTGCAAGCGATCTGGGCAGGTTAATTGCGTTTCTATGGCCTGGAACTCGATATGCCATAACTAGGGTTCCTGAACACGATTTAGGGTTTCCCTTAAACGGAAAAATTAGACCACGAGACTGTTACCATTGCATTCGGGATGATGTCTGGAATCGAACCATGGTCTTAGAATTTATTTATATTACTTGTGTGTGATTTTCGATTTTGCCAGGGTTGTAGCGTCGAGCCAAGGCCGACGCTGAGTTTTCAAAAATTTGAATCGGAGAAGATGAAGTATGGCGCGAGTTTGATGCAACCAGAACGTGACACCCGTTCACAATCCATTCGTTCCAGGTTTCAAACACCCGCGTTAGCTCGGATAAGGCATGGATCTTTGTGAAGCCAAGGTCTCCAGTTCGAATCCTGGCAAGACCATTTGGTTTTTTCTCCTTTTTACAAACTTTTCATATTTTTCTTATTTACTCAATATATTTCATGCATTTTTAATTCTTTTCATAATATTATTCATGCATTAAAAATTGTCAAAAATATTTTTTCTTTTGCATTTATTTTCATAAAATGTTTATTTAATTTATAAAATTAAAAAACGTTATTTTGCATGCATATTTATTTCTATTCCTAATTTATCATTTAAATCACTTTTAATTAGTTTTTAATTATTAAATCTTTTCCAAAAAATCCCAAAAAATTATTTTAGCATATTTATGTTATTTCTAGCATGAAATATTTTTCTCATTCAAAAATTTGTATTTTTACTAACATTTTTCTCTTATTCGATTTCATCGTATTTTTCCGATTTCTTATCTTTTCACAGGTTATCTCGTTTCGGACGATTTCTTTTTACCGTTTTCTTTTTTCCAATAATGTAATTGCTCATGGGGTGTAATAGCTTAATTAGGGCTTTTATTTTCCGCAAGTTTAAATTATGTATCTGCCCCAAAGCCATGTAATAGCGTAGGATCTATCTTTCCGCACTTTACTTTCCGCAATTTACTTTCTGCACCCTATAAACTGCTAGTAATTAGGCGTGTATGGCAAGATAAAAATGGATATAGCTCATTCATAATTCCAAGATAAAATACCTGAAATCAACACACTTTTTCACACATGCACCCCTTAGGGTAATTCTCTCTCGTTGCCTTACGAATTCAAATGGTCAAGTCCCTCGAACGTAGAGGTATTCTAGCACCGTTGCCTTCAAAACAAATCATCATAGTCCCTTCGATACAAAGATCATAAGACCCACGATGTCGCCTCCGAATACATGATCTTGACCCTCGATTGTCGCCTCTGAAAATGATGATAGTCCTTGAATGTGCTAGGATACTTCCTACAAGTTGCTTTCTATGACCATCGATGTCCCCGAATGTCGCTTACATCCAGAATGGGTTATCTACCAACTAATGGTATGGATAGCGCTATTCTAAAGGAAAGTAAAACAATACAAAAACGACCAATTCTGAGTAGGTAATAAGACTTCTAGTTGCTTGCTCTATCAAAACACTCTTTACACCTCACACTTTTGTCAAAGTTCAAACTCTTTTCAAAATGAAACATTTCCGAACACTTTGTATACATTCCTACATGAATCATTACAAAGTCAAAGCGAAATGCCTTTTCAAAACATTTTGTCAAACACAGAAAGCACAATTTTAAAGTGATCTAAGAGCAACTAAGAGCACGTGATAACTACGGATGGAAAGGGTGCCAATACCTTCCCTTTTCATAACCTTCTCCCTTACTCAGAATCTAACGAAGGTCTTTTTCTGTACTTTTTACCTTCCCTTAATTGGATAAAAGAAAAGTCGGTGGCGACTCTTGCTATCCGCACACTTGCGATACAAAAACCTACAAAGTCAGTTCACCGTATTACATTCACCACCAAAGGTCAGAAGATGATACGCCGCGAGGGTGCCGGAAAAATTCCCTTCCACATCAGCCAGGGTGGAGTCCATGCTATAGAAGAGGACGATAGCGACTTCGACATCAGCGATTGGATCTTCCCAACTCCTGACAACGGACCTAACAATTGGAAGATCGAAGACGTCACACCAATCTCCTTTAGACAGGAGTAATTGCTTTTGTTATGCTTTTTGTTCTTTATTTACTGTTAGTGTTTTAAGTTGGCATTACTTTTTGGTAAAACTAGGCTATGACAATGTCTTGATAAATGTCATGACATTCAGAGATTGAAGATAAATCCTACTTGACAAGGATGTTTAAAGTGCAGCTCAGAACTGGAAGCTAAAAGTTGTCTTTGGAATTAAGAAAATATCTTGATGTCATAACGGATGTTATGACATTCGATGTGACATTCGATTAGAGAATCATTTTTCTGAGATTTTCAGGAAGTTTGTTGAGTTGCTTTATTATGTTTTTCTGTTATTAGAATGCATGCTCACGTGGATGCTAGGTTAATCTTAGTTAAACCTAAATTGGTTATTGAAAAGACCATGTTTTTAGGATTAAATTAAGTGAACCCAGCTATCTTTATAAAAAGCGAAGTTTCGGGATGCTTCTATAAAGGAATACAACCCTTACACTGCTGCTGCGCCTCTGGAATGTATTGAAGATTTAGCAGGTTGTTATTTGTGTAATTCTAGTTTCTCTTGTGAGCCAAGCAATTATCAATTGATAAGTTCCTTGGACTAGGATTTGTTTGTAAGGGTAGTTTATCACTCAAAGCTTTGAAGCACGAGTGTTTGTCTCTTGATTAAAGCTTTGAAGCAAAATCAAGATAGTTTATTGAAGTGTGTCTTCATAATTCAATTAATCAATAGGTTGATATCACTGTGATTGAGGGGAGTAGTGGAACTCAAATCTAAGTAGGACTTAGATTGAAGTTGCATTGGGTAGGTTTTAAGTGAAGGAGATAAACTAGTTGGTTTATTCTTGAATTAATTCTACTAATAGTGAATTTCCTCCCTGGCTTGGTAGCCCCCAGATGTAGGTGTAGTTAGACCTTTGAGCGGGTAAACAATTTATTGTGTTCTTCTTCTTTGTTTGAATTTATTGTGTGAATTGTTAGCAGTGTCGAATCGTGTCATAACATTCTCGTGACATCAAGTATCGCTGCGAAATTTCAATTGGCATCGGGCGGGCACACTGTTATTTACAGGTGAGATCTAGGGATAATAGTTTCTGGCATGATGGATAAGGAAGGAGGATTTGGAGGTAGACCACCTATTTTGGATGGGTCTAATTATGACTACTGGAAACCTCGTATGGTTGCCTTTTTAAGATCGGTGGATATTAAAGCTTGGAGGCTGGCGACAAAGGATGGAAACATCCCACCAAGCTTGAAAGATGGGACTACTTGTCTTGAAACACGAGGAAGAATGGAGCAAAGAGGAAGAGGAGCTAGCTCTGGGGAACTCTAAAGCATTGAATGCCCTATTCAATGGTATTGACAGAAATATCTTCAGACTAGTTCATCAATGTGAGATGGCCAAGGATGTTTGGAACACTCTCAAAACTACTCATGAGGGGACATCCAAGGTGAAGATGTCAAGACTTCAGATGCTCACTACCAAATTTGAGAATTTGAAGATGAAAGAAGATGAGACTATTCATGAGTTTCACATGAATATCTTGGAGATTGCCAACACCTCAGGAGCACTTGGTGAAAAGATGTCAGAAGAAAAGCTGGTAAGAAAGATCCTCAGATCCTTGCCTAAAAGATTTGCAATGAAAGTTACTGCAATAGAGGAGGCTCAGGACATCAGCACCTTGAAGGTTGAAGAACTTATTGGATCTCTTATGACTTTTGAGATGGGGATCAGTGAAACTGTTGACAGGAAGAACAAGCACTTGTATCCACTACTGAAGAAGGATGCAAGGTGGATGATGAAGAAAAGATATCTGAAGCTATAGCTATGCTTGGAAGGCAGTTCAACAGGCTCATCAAGAGGGTTGATCCAAAGTCAAGGTTCAATGTCAAGGACATTTCATCTGACATTGGCAGATCTTATGACTCCAGCAGAAGATCCAAGTCAGAAGAAAAAGGAAGTCAAAGCAGAGAAATCCAGTGTCATGGTTGTGAAGGATATGGGCACATTAGGGCTGGATGTCCCACCTTTCTAAAGAAACAAAGGAAAGGGATGACTATCACTTGGTCTTATGGTGATTCAGGAAGTGAATCTGAGGAAGAGGCAGCCAAACTTGTCACTGCTCTCTCTGGAGTGTGCAATTCTGATATGGACTCTAGTGATGAGGAAGTGACATTTGAAGAACTTGCTGAGACCTACAAGAAGCTGTGTGTAAGGAGTGGTGAAGTATGTCAGCAAAATGAGAAACAGAAAAAGCTAATTGAAGAGTTGGAAGCTGAGAATGTGAAGTTGAAGGCTGAGAAGAAGGAAAACACAGCCACTATAAATCACCTCAACAATGATATAATAATGTTGAACTCCAAACTTGATCAGATGTCTAAATTTGTCAAATTGCTGACATCTGGTACTGATAAGTTGGAAGAAATCCTTCAGCTTGGACAAAATGCAGGGAATAAGCATGGTCTAGGATATGTGGCTGAAAAGAAACCTGTTAGTGACATGAAGAAGAAGAGGCATGGAAAACCAAAGTCAAAACAGTTGTCACAACCTAAAACAGGAAATGTGTCTGGCTCAAGATATGTGGCTACAAAGAAATTTGCTGATAACAAGGAGAAGAACAAACCTGGCAAGTCAATGTCAAAGAATATGTCACACCACAAGACAGGAAATAGGTCTGGCTCAGGATATGTGGAGGCTAAGAAATTTGTTGATAACAAAAGGAAGAACAGACCTAATAAACCAATGTCAAAACAGATGTCACAATATTGGGTTCAACATCAAGATCAAAGAAACATGAACAAAAAGTTTCAAAGATGGAGATGTCATTATTGTGGAAGGTTTGGTCACATAAAACATTTTTGCTTTAGGCTACATGGATATCCTAAACAAGGTTCTTATGAGAAGCCTAAGACCAACAAGGCATCATACACTCAACAGTGGAAGAAGAAGACTGCAGCTCTGGTAGCTCACACTTCTCTTAGAGTGTCTGCAAAGGAAGATTGGTACTTTGACAGTGGATGTTCTAAGCATATGACTGGAGATAGAAATCTTCTCAATAATGTTAAACCTCATTCTACCAGTTTTGTTACTTTTGGAGATGGAGCTAAAGGAGAAATCAAAGGTGTTGGAAACTCAAACTGGTCTGGAGTTCCAAACCTAAATGGAGTGTTGCTGGTAAAAGGTTTGACTGCTAATCTCATCAGCATAAGTCAGCTATGTGATATGGGATTCACAGTCAACTTCATTAAGTCTGAATGTCTTGTAATCAATGATGAACAAGAAGTGATTATGAGAGGAGTCAGATCAAAGGACAACTGCTACATGTGGGAATCTGAGAACACCACCTTGTCTTCTGTGTGCTCTACAAACAAAGATGAAGAGGAGGTAACATTGTGGCACCAAAAACTTGGTCATTTACATCTCAGAGGGATGAAAGAGATCACTCCCATAAATGCAGTCAGAAGGATATCAAGACTTCACATTGATGAAGGGAGAGTTTGTTGTGAGTGTAAGTTTGGAAAGCAAACCAGAATGTCACACTCTATGTCTAAACATATGACCACTTCTAAAGTGTTGAAGCAAGCTACTAGGGCCTGGTATGAAAGGCTGGACAAGCTCCTTACTGACAAAGGATATAGGAAAGGAGCCTTGGATAAAGCCCTCATTGTCAAGAATGAAGGAGGAAAGATAATGGTGGCTCAAATTTATGTTAATGACATAGTATTTGGAGGAATGTCAGACACAATGGTGAGACATTTTGGCAACCAAATGCAAGCTGAATCTGGGATGAGCCTCATGGGAGAGTTGATTTATTTTCTTGGACTGCAAGTCACGCAGATGGAAGACTCAACATTCCTTTCACGAGCAAGTATGCAAGGAATTTGTCAAGAAGCTTGGAATGAAGAATGGCTGCCATAATAGGACTCACTCCTACTCCTTTGAAGTTGTCAAGAAAACAAGTGGAAAATGTTGATCAAAGCTTGTGTAAAAGCTCTTACGGAGGATGTTTCCTCTTAGGAAACAATCTTGTTTCTTAGTTCGAAGAAGCAAAGCGTGTTCTTGTACCTTGTTGAGGCGAATACATAGCGGTGGTAGCAATTGCTCTCGATGATACGGATGAAGCAGAATCTTCAGTACAATGTCATACAGGATGTCATGACATTGTACTGTGACATTTTTACTAAAGTTCTTGAGGCTAGTCAGTTTAAGTCTTTAAGGGGCAAATTGGGTATTTGTCAATATGAGGAGTTGTAGCAATTAACTGTGCCTACAACAAGGAATGGAAGGGATCTTTTACTTCAATTATTTATAAGTGGGTCATTTAAATATTTTCATCTTATTTTTAAAAGGTCCAAGAATAGGAAGAGACTCCTTCTTATAATAGTTTCTTCATTTGAAAGTATCATATTTTCTTCATCCAAAAGAAACCTTAAACCCTCACGCCATTTCCCATTCCTTCAAAACTTTTCAGCAAAATATGTCTTCATCTTCCTCATCATCTCAAGAATCGGGTTCTTCATCTCCTACCATGGCTGAAGTTAGGGCAAATGCTGAAGCCATGCATGTTGAAGCTCTGAGGGTTACTCCGCTGCGTGCAATGGCTACTGACCCAGAAAAAGTCAAGAAATTGCGCACAAGGAATGCAAGAAGGTCACAAGCATCACCTTCTGGTAAGACTTCTGTACCATCCTCTTCAGTTCCCCCAGAAATAGTGAACAGAGAGGGGTCTAGGTCTGTGCATGAAGCCATCGCTAGGATAGTGACTAGTATCCTAAATGAGAACCAATCATGCACAGGGTTTGGTCCCTACGAACCATAAGTCTGCTAGCCCTAGTATAGCAGATTGATCCGATGTCACTGAAAATGTCAAGACATCTGGTGATCATTGATTCTCTGTCAAGAATGATGTAAATCATACATTCCGGTCCACGAAGGGTGTAATGATAATAATGTTATTGAACCCCCTGGTGTTAATGAGAATGAGATTTCTGATGAGATCCTTGAGGAATCCCCAGAACAATGTACCTCTGTTAAATCCCCTGCTATTTCTGTTGATAATATCTCTGATAGCATTCTTGAAGAAACTCCAGAGAAACAAGTTGATAACACCCTGGAAGACTCTCCTGAGAAAAACGCTAATCAGAATGTTGATCCTCCTATCATCAATCTAGATGAGGAATTCTCTGATAATGACCTCATAGCCAAAGTTAATCCTAGCATTGCTAGGGGGTGATGAATAGGAAAGGGAAGCAGAATGCTATTCCAAGTCCTGTTCAGGAGAAGGTTACTAAAGTTGCTCATAAGACTCCTAGGGTTGAGAACAAGACTGCAAAAAAATCTGGTAAAGACAAGGCTGGAACTTCCAAGGGGAAGAGTCGGGTGAAGACTGTTGGTGGTATCTCTAGGCCAAAGAGAACCCCAATTGTGAAGAAGGCAGGAACCCTCGGAACATGATGATGATTCTGATTTTAATGTTGAAGAGAATGTCTCAGACATTCATCCAAGAAAGAAGCCTTCACTTGGAAAGCTGCCCAAAGTCCCTGAAGTGGCAATTGACAACATTTCCTTCCACCACCCTGAGAATGCTAACAGGTGGAAATATGTGTGTTTGAAGAGAATTGCACTTGAAAGGGAACTGAATAAAATTGCCCTTGAATGCAAGGATGTTATTGATTTGATTAAAGAAGCTGGGTTAATGAAGACTGTGGTGAAGTTCTCAAATTGCTATGATGTGTTGGTAAATGATTTCATTGTGAACTTGTCCAATGGCTGTGCTGATGGAAGGTCAGCTGATTACAAGACTGTATATGTGAGGGGGAGGAAAGTAAGGTTTTCTCCAAGTGTGATCAATAGATTCCTGGGGAGATCTGATGATGCTCAGCCAGAGCTGGAGGAAACTGACAACAAAATCTGTCAAACCATCACTGCCAAACAAGTGAGGCAATGGCCTCTGAAGGGAAAACTTTCAGCAAGTAAGTTGAGTGTCAAATTTGCCATCCTGCATAAAATAGGCGCTGCTAACTGGGTCCCAACCAATCACAAGTCAACCATCTCTATTGGACTGGGAAGATTCATATATCCAGTAGGCACTCTGGCTAAATTTGACTATGGATCCTATATATTTAAGGACCTCAAGCATCTTTGAAAGCTATGCTATCAAAGGACCAATAGCCTTTCCCTCCTCTGTGTGGAATTATCATTGATCAATTTCACGATATTCTAGCTGAAAGAGATGCGATGCAAAGAGCCCTTCTTGGATTTCACTACAAACTTTTTCAAGGCAGACATGTCCGAGACATTGTCATGACATCTGGTGAGACATCCAATGTCAAGGCAACTTCTCAAAAGGCAACAGTCTTAGCTGTGCTAAAAGCTACCTGCAAAGAGCTTGAGGCAAGGAAGCAAAGCCTTGAAGAGTTGATCTCTCAACTAGAGCAGGACACAGAGGTTGAGGATGAAGGGATAGCTGGAGATGATGCTGCTGGTGATGCTGAAAATGAGGATGTTCAGATGGCTGAAACTGAAGGGACTTTAGAAGATGCTTCCTTTCATAGTGTTGCATCTGGAGAAGAGAGCACTTGAAGTTGGAAGCTTGTTATTTACTGTTTTATTGCCTTATTGTCAAATCCTGTTCTGTATTTTCCCATTTTTTGTTATGGATAATTGTAATTTTTCTGACAGAAGTTGTGACTGTACCCTTAATTGTGCTGGAACTTTTCTTAATATATGATTGAATGCTTGGGGTATTTGTACTGGGTTCTTTGGCCCCTTTGTGGCTAAAAAGGGGGAGAATTACTGTGTGGGAAATTGGGGAAACTGTATGGAATTTTTTATATGGGCAATTGTGGGAAATTGGGAATTCTGTATGGGTAGAATTTATCTTCTCTAGGTTCTGGTTTCTTTAAACTTAGAACTAGTTTGTTTTCTTCTGCTGCATAGGTACTCTGATGACTTAAGTAGTTTTAGCCAAAAATGTGCCAAAGGGGGAGTTTGTTAGTGTTTTAAGTTGGCATTACTTTTTGGTAAAACTAGGCTATGACAATGTCTTGATAAATGTCATGACATTCAGAGATTGAAGATAAATCCTACCGACAAGGATGTTTAAAGTGCACTCAGGCGAAGCTAAAATGTCTTTGGAATTGCGAGAAAATATCGATGTCATAACAGATGTTATGACATTCAGTGTGACATTCTGTTCTGCAGAATCTGTTTTTTCCTGAGATTTTTCAGGAAGTTTGTTGAGTTGCTTTATTATGTTTTTCTGTTATTAGAATGCATGCTCACGTGGATGCTAGGTTAATCTTAGTTAAACCTAAATTGGTTATTGAAAAGACCATGTTTTTAGGATTAAATTAAGTGAACCCTAACTATCTTTATGGAAGCCCAAAACTGAAGTTTCAGGACTACTTCTATAAAAGGGATACAACCCTTACACTGCTGCTGCGCCTCTGGAATGTATTGAAGATTTAGCAGGTTGTTATTTGTGTAATTCTAGTTTCTCTTGTGAGCCAAGCAATTATCAATTGATAAGTGCCTTGGACTAGGATTTGTTTGTAAGGGTAGTTTATCACTCAAAGCTTTGAAGCACGAGTGTTTGTCTCTTGATTAAAGCTTTGAAGCAAAATCAAGATAGTTTATTGAAGTGTGTCTTCACAATTCAATTAATCAATAGGTTGATATCACTGCTGTGATTGAGGGGGAGTGAGTAGGAAATCAAATCTAAGTAGGACTTAGATTGAAGTTGCATTGGGTAGGTTTTAAGTGAAGGAGATAAACTGGTTGGTTTATTCTGAATTAATTCTACTAATAGTGAATTTCCTCACGGCTTGGTAGCCCCGGATGTAGGTGTAGTTAGAACCGCTGGGTAAACAATTTATTGTGTTCTTCTTTGTTTGAATTTATTGTGTGAATTGTTAACAGAGTGTCAGATACTGTGTCATAACATTCTCTGTGACATCAAGTATCTGCTGCCAGGAATTTCATTTACGTTCAGACAATAAACTTTAAAGCCTAATGCCCTGTCCGGGGCATCACGGCTCGTTTGTGAGGGTTACTATTTGTCATTTGCATATTTTCATTCAATAAAATCATTAGACTTTTGCATATAAGTGTTGTTTTCGTTCTTTTCTTTTACTTTACTACCCCTTCAAAAGCTATGTGTTCTTACACACACCCACGTGATACACTGCAGATTCACTCCGAATCTCGTTGATAACAGCTTTGCTATTGCTAAATATGACTTCGATAATCCGATCTACCAAGCCAAAGACGAAGGTGAGGAAGATTGTGAAGTGCCAAGAGAACATGTCAGATTGCTACAGCAAGAAGAACAGGTTATACAGCCACACGAAGAGCCAGTCGAGGTTGTGAATCTAGGTATTGACGAAGACAGAAAAGAAATCAAGATAGGAGCGGGTCTTGAGAACAGTGTCAAAGAAAGATTAGTCCAGATGTTACGAGACTATATCGAGATTTTTGCTTGGTCATACGAAGACATGCCAGGTCTAGACATTGACATTGTGGTACAACGATTACCGACAAAAGAAGGTTTTCTCCCAGTAAAGCAGAAGGTTTGTCGCATGCGTCCTGAGATGTCAGAGAAAATCAAAGCTGAAGTCATAAAAGAGTTCAATGTCGGTTTCTTAGTCGTTACTTCTTATCCACAGTGGGTTGCGAATGTGGTACCTGTACCTAAGAAAGATGGCAAAGTACAGATGTGTGTGGATTATAGAGATTTGAATAGAGCGAGTCCGAAAGACGATTTCCCACTGCCTCAAATTGATGTTCTAGTCGACAACACCGCTCAACATAAGGTTTTCTCCATCATTGATGGTTTCTCCAGTTATAACCAGATTAAAATGGCTCCTGAAGACATGGAAAAGACTACTTTCGTTACACAGTGGGGCACATTCTGCTAGAAGGTCATGCCGTTCGGCCTGAAGAACGCTGGAGCCACTTATCAATGTGCCATGGTGGCATTATTTCATGACATGATTCATCACGAGATAGAGGTCTACGTCGACGACATGATAGCTCGATCACAAACTGAAGAAGAACATCTCGATCAGTTGCGGAAACTGTTTGATAGACTGAAGAAGTACAAACTAAGACTTAATCCCAACAAGTGTACCTTTGGAGTCAGATCCGGTAAACTCCTGGGGTTTGTTGTCAGTGGTAAAGGTATTGAAGTTGACCCCGCCAAGGTTAAAGTTATCCAAGAAATGCCAGCTCCCCGCACCGAGAAAGAATTCAGAGGTTTCTTGGGACAATTAAACTACATTACCAGATTCATTGCACATCTAACCGCTACTTGTGAGCCAATCTTCAAGTTACTGAAGAAAGATCAAGTAGTGGAGTGGAACGATGATTGCCAGATTGCTTTTGACAAAATCAAGGAATATCTGCAAAATCCTCCTATCCTGATGCCGCCCGCCAAAGGAAGACCTCTTATCATATACTTAACAGTATTAGAGAACTCAATGGGGTGTGTAATGGGGCTACATGACGAGTCTGGTCGAAAAGAGTATGCGATATACTACCTTAGAAAAAAGTTTACCGACTGTGAAACGAGATACTCACAGCTCGAGAAAACTTGTTGACTCACACTACCTTATTGATCTCCAAGATGGATCCGTAAAATACATATTTGAGAAACCAGCTCTCTTCGGAAGAATAGCAAGATGGAAAATGATCTTGACCGAATACGACATCCAGTATACTACTCAGAAAGCGATCAAAGGAAGTGTAGTAGCCGATCATTTGGCTCATCAAGCTGTAGATGACTATCAGTCTATGCAGTTCGAGTTTCCAGATGAAGATGTTTTGCTAGTTACTGATTGCGAAGAACCAGAACCAGACGAAGGACCTGAACAAGGATCCCGATGGACCATGGTCTTTGATGGAGTCTCAAACGCACTTGGCAATGGAATTGGCGCCATCATTACATCTCCTACAGGCGGACATACTCCTTTCACCGCCAGACTTTGTTTCAGCTGCACTAACAACATGGCCGAATACGACGCGTGCATCATGGGTATTAAAGCTGCTATTAACTTAAGAATAAAATTCTTGCAAGTATACGGAGACTCAGCTTTAGTGATCAGTCAAATAAAAGGCGATTAGGATACGAAGCATCCGGATCTCATTCCATATCGAGAGCACGTGTTGAGCTTGATCCCTTACTTCGAAGAGATCACTTTCGATCATATTCCACGAGAAGAGAATCCATTGGCAAACGTATTGGCTACCATGTCATCTATGTTCAAGGTCAGATGGGACAACGAAGCTCCTTGAATCATCATCAAAAAATTTGATGAGCCAACATACTGTTGTGAACTTGACACAGAAGAGAAACCTTGGTTCTACGAAGTGAAGAGGTATCTCGAGACTCAGGAATATCCCGCAGAGGAATCTATCAAAGACAAGAAATTCTTAAGAAGATTTGCATCCAAATTCTTTCTCAGCAACGACATCTTATACAAGCGCAATCACGACTTGTGCTTACTCCGTCGTGTAGATTAGAAAACTGCAGAACGAATCATGGAAGAATTACACGAAGGCGCATTCGGTACCCACTCCAGTGGACATACAATGGCTAAGAAGATTCTGAGAACAGGTTACTGTTGGTCCACTATGGAAGCTGATTGTCACCGATATGCTCGGTCTTGTCATAAATGCCAGGTATATGCAGACAAAGTGCACGTACCTCCAGTACCATTGAATGTTCTGATCGCTCCTTGGCCTTTCGCAATGTGGGGAATTGACATGATCGGAGAAATCAAGTCTACTGCCTCCAATGGACACCGTTTCATCCTTATGGCAATTGACTATTTCACCAAGTGGGTAGAAGCAGCCTCGTTTGCATCTGTTACCAAGAACGTTGTGGCTCGATTCATCAAGCATAATCTTATCTGTCGATATGGCATCCCCGAAAGGATTATCACAGATAATGGAACTAATCTCAACAACAAAATGATCACCGAACTCTGCACGCAATTCAAGATCAAGCATCACAACTCTTTTCCATATCGGCCTAAGATGAATGGCGCAGTGGAAGCCGCCCCAAAAATATCAAGAAGATCATACAAAAGATGACAGTGACTTACAAGGATTGGCATGAGATGTTGCCATTCGCTCTCCATGGTTACCGCACTATAGTACGAACATCTACAAGGGCAACCCCCTTCTCTCTTGTATATGGTATGGAAGCAGTCCTGCCAATCGAGGTTCAGATACCCTTAACCAGGGTCCCCCAGGACGCAGAGCTAGGCGAAGATGAATGGATCCAGACTCGCCTCGATCAGATCAACTTGATCGACGAGAAACGACTCACATCCATCTGCCATGGACAGATTTACCAGAAGCAAATGATCAGAGCATTCAACAAGAAATTCAAGCACCGAACCTACCAAGTCGGTGATCTAGTAGTCAAGCGCATCATCCTTCCACAAGGTGATCCTAGTGGAAAATGGACTCCCACCTACGAGGGACCATTTGTAGTCAAAACAGTATTTTCCGGCGGAGCTATGATACTTAGCACCATGGATGGAGAGGACTTCCCACACCCTGTGAATGCAGACATAGTCAAAAAATACTACGCATGAACGAGACCCGCTAGGTCGACTGACCTAGGCAAAAAAATAAGTGCATCCTGGCAAACCAAAAGGTTCGGGAAAAAGTTAAGGATATATATACAAAAATGTACACCCGGCAAGTCGAAAACCTGCAAAGGCGGCTTGGGCAAAAAAGGGTATCCTGGTAGACTGAAAACTCAAAAGGGCGGTCTAGGCAAAAGTTAGGGATTTAAAGCGTACGACAATGTCTCGTCCCGATCATCTACCTACAGACTACTACTATCAGCATTTAAGATTCAAATGGCGAAAATCAATTCACTCACTTTCTACTAACAGCAAAGAGATGAGATAGTCGAAATATATGAGCACTAGCATTGTTGAAACTCAACGAGATTATTTTCGCATAGCTTTTACTTTTATTCGTCTCTTGTATACAAACTGCTTGGCCATACGCCACCTTTTTAATGCAAATTCTTAATTGTTTTTGCAGTATTAATTTTTGTTATTTCTTGCATAAAGTCCAATGATTGCTTTGAATGATTATATGCATTTGACAATAAACATCCGTTCACAATCATATGAAAAGTGAACGAACAAAAGTAATCACTACAGGCTCTAGGAATTGAGATGACGACTAAAGTCCCCAATGCATTCCCCACAGATTCACTTTTGCAGAGTTACTTCCACAAGAATACAACCCCCACATAGCCATCAAACCTTCTCCGACAAAGTACTAATCTTCTTCCACTAGTGTTCTAACACTCCAAGCTTCATCGCATTAGTCCCAGAGCAGTGATCTTAACTAGCTTCACCTTGTTACATCAGTCTCCGAGCAGTAACAGTTTATCTCGTATACACAGAGATATTTATACCCAGCAGAATGTCTTTCGACGATTATCACCCCCCGACAGCAGCAATATCCAGACTCGAAACTTGGTCAGATAGTGCATCGGAGGAATCCTACACCTCTCTTATTCCCCAATCAGAGGTTTTAACAAACTTCAGATTCATCACCTCAAAGGATTCTTCGAGCCTCATCAGCTTTACGCCCCTTCAGCGTTGCCACATTACGTCAGTCTCCAAGCGGTATTCAAATACTCCCCAACAAGATCTGCGCACAAGATCCCCAGCGGAGTGACTCCCAGTTGTTATTCTTTCCAACAGCGTTAATATCTAGGCTCAAAACTTGGTCAGATAGTGCATCGGAGGAATCAAAAGCATCTCAGGGTTGCAACAACCCTTTTCCCAAGCGAACATCAGAAATCTCCAGCCAGACGTTCTCATCTTCTTCAAGATGGATATGTTTTGAAATACCACAACATCTACATTCATACATTATTCATAAAGATCATAACATGTGCGCGTATCATTCACGAACATTGTCATATGCTTGCATGCATCATAATCTACATAGAACTAACTATATCCTGTTGAGATTTACTTCCCTAACAGGTAAAAGCTGTTTTTTTCGAACGAAAGGTCAAATATTAATACCCGAAACAAGATGGGAGAACTATCTGAACGACCATGAAAAATTATTTTTCGAATGAAAGGTCAAAGATTAATACCCGAAACAAGATGGGAGAACTATCTAAACAGCCACAAAAATTGCTTCCAGACAACAGGTCAAAGACTAATGCCCGAAACATGACGGGGAACCCAATCTGAAAGACCATACAAATTGTCCCCAGGCAGCGGACATTGGATCAACACCCGAAGCAAGACGGGAAAGCTATCCACATTCTGCCAAATATCCACCTTGAGAATAGCCAAGACGAAGGTTTATTCTGACTCTCTCATATTATCAACAGCAACTACAAAGTCTAGCATACGACCCAGTTGCCCCGGATGGCATCTTTAAGCCCATCTCTGACTACTTGTTGACATCTCTCCACCTTCAGAATGCTGCATATTTGGTTTAAAATCAATAAGACGGGAAAGCTATCCACATTCTACCAAATATCCACCTTGAGAATAGCCAAGACAAAGGTTTATTCTAACTCTCTCATATTATCAACAGCAACTACAAAGTCTAGCATACGACCCAGTTGCCCCGGATGGCATCTTTAAGCCCATCTTTGACTACTTGTTGACATCTCTCCACCTTCAGAATGCTGCATATTTGGTTTAAAATCAATATATACCAATAACCTCATTCAAAGACGAGCGTGAAGTCTAACGTATGACTCGACATCATCCGCCCCCAATTGGCATCTTAAGCCCATCTCCGTGTTTTCTTCTATTTTCAAAAATACCTACAAAGTCTAACGTACGGCTCATTCCCCAGCATCAGTCTCTCCTGATGGCATCTTAAGCCCATCTCGATGTTTCTCCTATTCAAATGATGTTCGCGAGTCTAGCGTACGACTTGCTCTCCAGCTCAACTTCTCCAAATGGCATCTATAAGCCCATTCCAGCACATCATCAACCAACAGCGAGTGCAAATTTTCAGGTGTACTCGAGTGTTCAATCATCTTCTACTTTCAGGTCATGAACGGCAAGCATACCAATCTAACCCTTCCAGTACAAGAAGATTGAATAGGGGCAACTGTTATACCCCAAAATTTTCCCTCTCATTTCTCAAGACATTTCACATATTCATACTCAAGGATTTCACAAGGGTCGACCAGATAAACCCTCTCCTAAGCAATCAATCCAAACTAGGGTTTTGCCATTCTCAAATCATGGTGGGCCTCTAACACTTCAAGTGGTCATCATACCTCATTATATGCTTCAGAGAATCTCCATGCCAAGTTTCAAGCCTTACAAGTCAAGTTTTCTCAAACAATTGCTCAGATGGTTGAAAATCAGTTGTATTGGATAAAAAGTCAACTGTGGTCAACATACAGTCAAACTTCATAATTTTTGGTCAACACCAATATTTTAAAGTAATATTCATCATTTGATCAAGGGTTGACCATGATTCATCAAGAAAAGTCAAGAATTGATCAAAAGTCAAAGTTTCTAAATTGGGCTTTCTTAGACAAAAGTCAATAGAACTTTGACCAAGCATAACTTTCACATACTTTATCAGAAATTTTTCCACGACAACTCATTTTGAAGAGAATTCAATTCTCTACAACTTCATGTCTCACAAGCTTGGGCAGAAAATTCTTTATTTGGAAGTTATGGATCAAAACATTACAGGTCATTTTAAAAGTCAACAAAAAGTCATCTTTTTGAAAAGAAGTGTTCATGAGAATGGAAACTACAATGAAGATGAAACCAAAAGGGTTTCTTAGAAGACATCTTGAGCTTTCTAAAAAGTCCAAGAAAACCCAAAAATGTTAAAATTGAGCAAGATACACCTTGTCCAAGATGAGCATTTTTGAGGAGGTGCACAAAGAGAAATACTTGACAAAACCAAAAAATTTCCAAATAGGCCTAACTTTTCTTGATTCAAACATGTTCCTTAGCTGAATTGGAACCTCCAAGCCCAAGGCCTCGAATTTATCTTTTATTTTTTATTTATTTTGGATTTTTAATCATTTAAAACCAATTTAATTAAAATAAAAGATAGAAAATCAAAAATTAATTGCAAGATGGATTTTCTCTCATTATTGAGGTCCAAGCAAGCCATTTAATCTGATTATTTCGAAATAATCATGATTGGTAATGAGATTTGATTGAAATTGGCTCAAAAAGGAAATATTTGGTTTGATTCCAAATCAAATAATTTCTCATTGATTGGCTTGATTTTTACTACATGCACAAAGGACGAAATTCTAGCGTCAAAGAACCCTACCAAGCATCAAAAAATCTGGGTATTCCAAGCAAACAGCAACCATAGTTTCTGTCCAATTTAAGGGATTCCAAGCATTCCAACACATTCTTGAAGGTTCTCTGAATCGATCCAGATATTCACAAGCCAACAAAGCACCCAGAAACGTGAAATCACGATCACGGTTTGCATATTCTAACTCAAAATCAATTCTTAATTTTATGCATAATCAATTGAATTTAACCATGTCTTTGTGTTTGTGATGAAGTTTCGAAGCTTTCTGCATAGTTAAATTGAGTTTTGAGTACAGGAATGGGAATCCACCATTGCTAGGGTTTGAGAGCTCCGATTGGGGTTTTCGTATTTAGGACAAATTGGACGAAACCAATGACTCCATCATGTTCAGGGGATCAAATCGAGTTGATCCATGTCTCCATAACAAATTTATGTTGCATATTATTGGATTTTGATCTTTGCAGGGGTTTAGCTACGGAAATAATCCATAGGTAAAAGCTATAGCAACGCCAGAAAAACGTGGGTATAGACCTGAGAATTTAAATGGGGACGATGACCCTTGGCGCGGTTTTTGTTTTGAATTGGTTTTTAGAAAATTAATTCGCTCATAATGTTTTTGTTCCATAATACTAACACAAACTGCAGGTTGGCTCAGTGGTAAAGCAGCGCGCGTGTGACTCTGAGGTCCTTGGTTCGAACCTTGGCTCCTCACTTTCTTTTTTACACCTTTTCCAAACTAACACTATTTCCTTATTTTCTTCATATTTTCCTTTTAATTTAATTTCTTTTCAAACAATTTTCTAATGCATTAAAAAATCACAAAAAAATATTTTCTTTTTGCATTTAGGTCAGAAAAATACTTATTAAATTTTTGACACAAAAAAATTATATTTTGCATGCATATTTTAATTAATTGTTAATTAATCCAAAAATTAACTTTTAATTGCTTTTCCTTACTAAAATCAATCTAGAAAATTCCCAAAAATTATTTTCTCATCTAATTAGGTTTACTAACCCTAAAAAAATTTTCCTAGTTCAAAAATCTTTTTTCACTAACATATTTTCTATTTATTTGCAATTCGTTTTCTTTTTCGGATTATTATGTATCTACTTCCAGGTTGTAATAGTTAGGTTAATTTTCTCGCATTTCGTTTTTTCAATATTATGTAACTGCTCATGGGATGTAATAGCTTAATTAGGATTTACTTTCCGCACTCCTATATTATGTAACTGCCCCAAAGCCATGTAATAGCGTAGGATTTACTTTCCGCACTTTACTTTCCGCAATTTACTTTCCGCACCCATATAAACTGCTAGTAACTAGGCGTGTGTGGCAAGATAAAAACGAACGTAGATCACTTATAATTTCAAGATAAATTATCTGAATTCAATACACTCTCTTCACACATGCACCCCCTAGAGTATTCTCTCTCGTTGCCTTTCGAATAAATGGTCAAGTCCCTCGAACATAGAGGTATCCTAGCACCATTGCCTACAAACATATCATCATAGTCCCTTCGATACAAAGATCATAGTCCCTCGATGTTGCCTACGAATACATGATCTAGTCCCTCGATTGTTGCCTACGAAAAAGTGATGATCGTCCCTTCGAATGTGCTAGGATACTCCTACAAGTTGCCTTCTATGACCATCTGATGTCCCTTTTGAATGTCCCTTTACATCTAACGAATGGGGTTACCTAGCAACTAATGGTATGGGTAGCGCTATTCTAAAGGCAAGTAAAATAACACGGAAACGACCGTTCTGAGTAGGTAATAGACCTTTAGTTGCTTGCTCTATCAAAATACTTTTCACACCACACACTATTACAAAATTCCTTTTCTAAAAACGAAACATTTCCGAACACTTCGTATACATTCCAACGTGAAGCATTACGAAGTCAAAGCGAAATGCCTTTTCAAAATCTTTTTTCAAACACACAGAAAGCAAATTTGAAAGATGAGCTAAAGCAACTAAGAGCCCGTAGATGACTACGGATGAAAAGGGTGCTAATACCTTCCGTTTTCATAACCTTCTCCCTTACTCGAGAATCTAACGAAGGTCTTTTCCTGTTCTTTTCACCTTCCCTTAATTGGATAAAAGAAAATTCGGTGGCGACTCTTGCTATCCGCAACATTTGCGATCAAACGCAAAACAAACCAAAGTTAGTTCTCCCACCGTATTACAATCATCCCTGAAGAAGACTCCTCAAGAAAAGGTTGTTGATTCAACTTATTAGAGGACTGAGAAAGATGCAACTGATGATGTCATAGATATTAAAAATCTATCTAATAATGAGCTTATCAAAATGTCAACCCTAGAATTGCAAAGAGACTGAAATCAAGAAAAGGAAAAGTTGTTGCTTCCAGTACTCGATCTAAATCTGTCAAGAAGAAGGTTATGTATGGACCTTCAAAACCTTGGAGCAAAGCCACTCATTCATTAAGTAAGAGGAAAATCAGACCAGAATATGATTCTGACTATGATGTCGAGACTGATGTCCCAGACATCTCACCTGTAAAGAAGTCCATTATTCAGATGACCACTGACAATGTCCCTGATGCTTTTACTAACAACATCTTATTCCACTCCATCAAGTTTGTAGCAAGATGGAAATATATATCAAAGGAGACTGACATTGGAGAGAGAGCAAGGAAAAGATGCCTTGGCTTGCAAGGAAGTTGTGAAACTGGTCTTTGAAGCAGGTCTAATGAAAACAGTCACAAAATTATCAAAGTGCTATGAAACCCTGGTCATGGGATTCATATTCAACATACCTGAAGACTGTGATGACAAGAGAAGTGAAGAGTTTCAGAAATTTTTTGTTAGAGGAAAATGTGTAAATTTCTCACCTGCTATCATAAATCAATATCTAGGATGAAGTGAGAAGGAAGGATTTGAGATTGAAGCCACTGATGACCAGATATGCAGAGTCATAACTGCAAATCAAGTCAAATCTTGGCCAATGAAGGAGAAGCTTTCTGCTGGTAAATTGAGTGTGAAATATGCTATTCTACCACTCATAAAGGCATTTTTGATGAGTTTGTTGAAGATAGATGAGAGTCATGTATTTTGTCTTCTTACAGAGTTTTCCTAATACTTGACCTAATTAGGAAAGTGACTCGGAGTCTTGCAGATGAGGGTATTTCTGAAGCTTGGATTTACTTTGTTGACCTTGAAGGTGATCAAGGGTTATTTGCTTTTTGGAAGTAGTGTTAGGATTCAGAACCAAAATTTGTTTTGTGAGTTCCAAAAGAAGGGAACTAATGTCCTACAAATGTTGGGACGTTGCGTCAGCAGGTGTGCATATTCCTATTGCATAATAGATGCTTTGGGTGCCAGACAATTGTGTAATGTTCACATATGTTTGAAACCTAGTCGTGGTTTGGAAGAGGAGGTGTCTGTGTTGTGTATTTAGGATGTTTTGTCGAGAAAAAATATCTTAGATTGGTGGGTTGAATGATGGTCAACCTATTACCTACTGCTTGATCCAATTTATTTATGATTCAAGTAAGTAGAAGTGCAAAGGCTGAGCTGTAGTGTCCAGTAGAGATTTGTCATCTCAGCCATGTTTTTAATATGAAGGTCAAGGTCATATATCGAGGACATTCTCTCTAAAATCTGGGAGACCCTTTTTGATTAAAGGAACCAGATTTATGGAATCTTGGTTGTGGCAATGAAACATATTCTGTTGAAAGAGCGTTGTGTGGGTGTGCACTAACCACATCTTGTGCTGCTATTATAGAGGGGAATGGTTAATTATCAAGGAGTTCAAAGCAGTTGATGATGAAGAACCCCAAATATAGAATTGGAGATTCTCGAGATGTCAAATATAAGGTATTGACATCTTTGTATTAAGAATTTATTTTTCTCAATATATACGACTAATGTTTTCCTCAAACAGGATAGAGGTTGTTTACTCAAACTTGATATCACTCGTCAAGTCTATGAGAACATGGTACTCTTGTTCTGATGAAGTAGGAGATACATACAAAGGGTTGTGTGCAATTCAGATGCATCAACCTAAGTTAACTTAATTTTCTAGAAAATTAACTTATAGTCATGATGTGGTTCAACCTGTGGTTTAATGGTATCATCTAAGTTGCTAGGATGAATTATTTGAGGCTGAAGAAAGGGATAAGCAGACTTGTCTGGGAAGTCTACTCATGTTATAATGATTAGTAAATACTATGGTTATTATGGTATTCTTGAAGGGGAAATATCCTCTTTTGATGCAGAAGTAGAGCATCTTACATCTCAAAGTCAGACAGGAGGTCTGAAACTTTCTTATGAGGAGGCATTTTGATGTATGGTGGCAGCTGTTGATTATTTTTTTTGCATAAATGTTCAGTTACTAAAGTGGATTTCTCTTGTGTTCTTCTTCATGAGGGTTCATATGGAGTTGCTATGGATGATATCTCCATAATCATAGTAATTGAGATTGATGTCTTATCTGATATCGGGTCATCATCTCAAGGTGTATGCTTTCTTTGAAAGGGAAGTTGTTTTAAGGATCATGGGTTGAGTATTGCGGTTCACCAGTGGATTTCAAAGTTGAGATGTCTGACCATGTTGGAGTTGAAGACCATTCTCTGACCAAGTTTGGGATGTGAAGGATCCTCGTCTTCCAATAATATGAAGAAGATGGATGTTAGAACAAAAGTCTTAACATTTGTAAAAAGAAAGCATTATCTGCAGTTTGTTAGTTTTCCTCTGATGACAAATACCTTGTCGGGAGCTGAGTACTTATCTCATGTATGGATGAAAATATGCTTTGCGAATTCTTCAGAAAGTCTATGAAAGTTTATTTCTCTCATCTAGTGTTGAGGTTCTTATAAATTTGAATAAAGATGCATAAGGTGTGATCTTTTGACATCTTCTGTTAGAACAAGATTTGGTTCTACAATTGATTTTGAGTTTTGATGATAACAAAGAGTATGTTTGTGTGAACAATTTTGATACTCTAATGTTTGTTGTGTTTGTGAATTAACAAAGAGGTTATGCTTCTAATGAATGGCGTGGCCAAGACATTAGAAAAGAAGATGTTTTTCCTCTAAGCTACATAAGTTCTGAAGAACATTAGAGAGAAAAGCTTCATAAGGCCCTGAAGTTTTGGTGACTCTGATACATGTTGTCTAAAGAAACCAGTCTGAAGATCTAAAGATAGAAGTTCTGAGTGAACAAAGTCCAGATCCTAAAGACTCAAGTTTCAGAATACAAAGGGTTATGAAGACCAAGTGCCAAAGACGTGGTTTTGAAGACTTGAAGTTCTTCTAACTTTAGGTTCGATACAAGGGTTTTCAAGACCAAGTGCTAAGGACTCTGAAGATGCAATTCTAAAGACTTGAAGTTTTGATAAACCAAAAGTTATCTTCTCTCTTCTTGCTCATGCTCGCAGAAGCCTATGAAGTACAGAAGGTTAGAAGATAATGTTAACATGGTACACAGTACAAAAAATATTTATCCCACTAGCTTGAATTATGGAAAAGAAAAGGACATTGAAGTACTATTTTTTATCATGTTGTAACGACTGTTTTTCAAATAGCCAACTACTTTATTTTGACTGGATATATAATGAAAAGGATCATGAGCTTATGTGTGTTGCTGAGTTCTCAAAATGCAACAATAATCAAAGTTATCATTGATGGAATGTAAAACAATTATCAACCTATATAACAACAAGAAGAACATCATGTAGAACAACATATAATTCTTGAATCATATTATTTGATAATTACAAGACAACAACAAAGTTATTGATTCACACTATGCTTAATTTCACATGCTGCAAGAAGCTTGCTAAGTTGTTGAAGACAACGAAGATGATTATGGAAGCTCCAATTACAAATCCATAACAGAAATGTTATGTTTTAAAGAGATCATTGAACAAGGGATGCTATCTAAAATTTTCTAAGGTGAATCAACATAAATAATTCCTTCGTTTTACTACATCAAGATCAACAAAGCTTTCAGAAGCTTTTGAAGAAGAAGACTTCATCAATTCAAGTACTTTCGGTTGTTGCCCATGAAGTAGCTACTTGAAGAAACTAAGACCATACATTAAAGTTACAATACAATATAATATTTTTAGTGTGTATTAGGATCTTCTGATGTACTTAATTGATTTTACACATGCTTGTGTAGAAGCATTATATGGTAAACGAACTCTGTAAAAAAACAATTAGTTGTTCTTTCTAAAGGACCAGTTGATCAGAAGCTTTAGGAAGTTTCTCAACAATTCTTCTAAAGGACCAGGAAGGTCAGAAGCTTTAGAAGGTTTTGTGTTCCTCAAAGGACCGGTTAGGTCAGAAGCTTTGGGTATACTAAGATGAAAATCTTAGTGGTTGTTAGTCACAACAGTTGTCTGTGCCGATTGTAATCAGTTTGATTATAGTGGATTAAGTCCTTGAGATCAAAGAGAAATCACCTTGGTAGGGGGACTGCACTATCTTGAGGGTTTCTCAAGTGAACCAGAATAAATCATGTGTTCATTAATCTTGCTTATGGTATACTGTTTATGCTTCTACAAAATATTCAAGAACACCACTTAACGCAATAATGTTAAGATTCGAAAATTTGTCAAGAGTGGAAAACCCAATTCAAACCCCCCATTTCTTTTATTTTCTTCACACCTTTAATTGGTATCAAAGCTCTGGTTCTGTTATTGATATATATCAAACACCTAACAGTGTCAGATAAAGATCCAAATTTCCTTGTGAAGAAATACTCTGGGTGATAGCTGTCATACCCTAATTTTTGACCTAAGATACCACATCATATCATTCACATGTGCATCATTGCATCACTAACAGTGTCATAACAAGATAGATTGTATGTGTGCTCCTGAAGCCAAATTAGGGTTTTATCAAAATTTTCATCTATTCAAGATGTGATCAATTAGGGTTTGAGTCTCCACTCACCTCAATTGATCTATCTTAATCAATCATCAACATTTCATCTTCAAATTCCTAACTTTTTCTCATGATCTACCTTGAATTGGACCAATTAGGGTTTTGATCGAGGATAGTGAATCATTGACTTTTTGCTCAATGAATAACCTATTTGCTTGGATAATGATCTCAAAATAATCAATGAAACATCTTGACCTAATTTCTTGGTTCAAAACATTCCAAAATCCATGATTGATCATCAGACAAGTTTTGATTCATTTGATGAAAATTCAACTGTTAAAAAAAGTCAAACTTTGACTTTTGGTCAACTTTTGAAATCCAAATTTTTTCAATCATTAAATCATTTCAAACTATCCATCATGATCATAAAAAATCATGAAATGTGAAAAAGTCAACAAAAAAGTCAAAATTGAAATTTTCTAACACTTAGAAAAATTTTCAAGTGTTAAAAATATGGTTTTTCGTCACTTTCATGGCCATTTTTCACCTAGATCCATTTGAATTCAAGAAAACTCAAAACATGAAAGTTGTATATCTTGTTACAAGCTTTCCAAAATGTCCAAGAAATTGAAAAAACACTTTGTGTAGCTAGGTTTTTGAAATTGAAACTTAGAGCTCCATAACCATATTTTACAATTCATTTTTCAAGTTTATAGGTCATTTTTCACAAATTCTTCCTTCTAGAAGCCTTGTCATCAAATTGGATAGATTATAACTTATAAATATCATATGAGAGTGATTAAGAGGAGGATAAGATCAAGTTTCATTTTAACCATGATTAAAAGAATATTCCATGTGCATTTGTGGCAAAAATGTCTTTCTTGCCCTTTAAGCCCAGTTGTTCAAATTCAAGCCAACCTCTTGCCCTTGCCATTCAGAACTCTTGGCCTATAAATACAGGTCATTTCTTCACTCTCAAATCACCCCAAATCATTCCTAAATAAGCTTTCCTTCTTTCTTTCTTGTTTTTCAAGTTTCAAGTTTCTAAGTGGGAGAAATTGCAAAACTCCAAGCCTTGCAATTTCTAAGCAATCTTAGGCTTCAAACACTTTCTAACTATCATTAGAAAGTTGTTGGAATCCTCAAGCTAGACCAAGAACTAGCCAAACTCGGAAACCTCTTCCAAACCTCATGTATGCACATATTGAGCCATAACTTCCAAATTCTCAATCCACTCATGCATCTTCCAATTTTTCACTTCAAACACCTTCTATACATCATATAGAAGTGATCCAAACCATCTTTTCATCACTGTAAACTCAGAATAATCAAACTCGATTCTCACTTCAAGTGGCTGCAGTTGGACTTGATCAGAGTGATCCAGGCCATTTCAATCCAAGCTAAGCATCCATACACACTCCATAAGGTCCAGTGGTGTTGTAGCAATCATCAAATCAGCTCTGTAACACCTCCTTCTAAGAATCAAAATTCAACTTGAAGAGGTAAGAGCTTGAACTTTGAACTCTTTAATTCTTGCTTTCCAGTTCAAAAATGGCTTGGTCATTTTGTTTTTGCACTATCACTGATCATTAACCCTCAATCAATTTCTTAATTCCATATCCATACACAATTTCATGATCAATTCCTAGAACTAGGGTTCTTCGTGTTCTTGTGACAATTAACAGTTCAAAAATAAATGAAATTAATCATCACCGTCGTGTTCCTAGGCTTGAAACGAGCAACTTTGATGTTTACAACTTTCAAATTCATTGAGAAATGAAGGAGATAAGAATGATTGAAGATCGGAGGTTGAAGATGAAGCTGCGCGCATTTTCGGATTTCTGGAAAATTTAAATTCTCATTTTAAAATATATTTAATAATTTGTGTTTTATTCACGGATGTATTACCGCCTCAGCGGTTGCCAGCACGCTCTTAAAACTCTTGCCATGCCTAGGGTCCAAGGTTCGAATTCCCCTGGGACCTTTTTTTAAAAAACTTTTCTCAAAACCTTCATTTTTCACTTGTTTTCAAATATTTTTCAAACTTGTTTTTTTAAATATACTTGATTCAAGGTGTTTAAATGACAAGCCACGCACATGGATTAGTGGTAAAACTTTTCACTTCTAAGCCAAGGGTCCTGGGTTCATACCTCCTTAGGACCAAAACTTTCTTTTTATAACTAATTTTCTTAAGTTTTTTAACAAACTTCAACATTTTCAAAAACCAATCAAAACTTCTCATTTTGAGATGGTTTTTTGCACACTTGTCATTTAATATACCTATTTTATGATTATGTCAAAAAATCCAAAAATATTTTCCTTTTGATTATATTTTAATTAGGTTAAAAATGAGACGTTTTAGGTATTTTTAATACTTTTCAAAAATGTTTTCTTTTCGATTTTCGAACCTAATCTTTTTCAAAACTTCTTGTGAATATCCTTCACTTTTCAAAATCATTTTCAAATCTTTCAAAAACATTTCTATAAACTTACACACCTTTTTTCCATGATCGATCCGATTTGAAGATAAATCGAACTAGGTTTTTCCTTGAATTTCTTTCAAATTTATCATGGGCCTCCCTCATGGTGTAAGTCCCAACCCTTCCTATGTACATATTCATTTCCTTGTATATATTCACCCTTTTTATGTACATATTCATTTCCTTGTACATATTCAATCATCTTTGCAAATATTCAAGTATAACAAACTTCATTCGTTTGTTTTCATTCACTTGTTTATACATCGATTCCATTGGTATTAAGAAGAGCATTATTCCTAGTGAAACTGCTCTTAAACCAATGGGCCTCCCTTAAGGTGTAAGTCCCAACTCCTTTGTATATATTCAAGTTACACTTGCTTTAATTGCTTATTTTATACATTTTTTATATATTTCCTTTATAAACTCTTGTGAATACACATCACACACTTTATCATATACTTTTTCATATACTTTTTCATATAATTGTTCATTTATAACATAACAACTAGTTTAACAACTAGGTTCCCTTTAGCCTCCTCTTAGGCTTTGTATAAGACAACTCACTCGTTGAGTTTAGCCTCCTCATAGGCTTCGTATAAGACAACTCCCCTGCAGAGTTAGCCTCCTCTTGGGCTTCGTTCAAAAGAACTCCCTCGTTGAGTTTAGCCTTCTCTTGGGCATCAAACAAGAAAGTGACCTGGAAATCTCTTAACAGTCTCCTATTGGGCTTCCAATACAAAGAATCACCCGCGCTAGGATAGAACCCTAAGAGTATGATTTCTTGGTGAAATCACTCTTGAATCCTAAGAGGATGGTTTCCTGGTGAAATCACTCTTAAAGCCAAAGCCATCCATACCCTATAGCCTCCTCTCGGACTCACAATGCAAGGACCCTCGATGACCCTCGGAATGCCTCCTCTTGGGATCAAAATGCAAGGACCCTCGATGCCCTCAGAATGCCTCCTCTTGGTCTTACAATACAAGGTCCCACGGGCTTCTTAAAAGCACCCCCATAATCAATAATCAATTTCTCCTAGAGATTTAGACATTTATCATCTCTATGGAAGAAGTATCTCATCTATAACATCACATACAAATCAAACACTTTTTTAAACCCTTTTTCAAACAAAACATATTTTAATCGTAAGTGGTAACGCTTGTACACTCAAGAAAAACGCCTAATGCTTACAATTAAAGATTCAAACATCTTTTCAAACATCTTTCTTAACTCATAAGTGGTAACGCTTGTACACTCAAGCAAAACACCTAATACTTACGATGAAAGATTTATTCAATGAACCTTTCAAAAATGTATGTGATTAAATAGATTAGGTACATTTTTCATTAAGATGACATTTGTCTTTGTCTCTTAAATAACACCCTTTGCTTCCACTAGCATAAGTGGGAACTACGATTGCTCTGACTTTCTCAACCTCCCTTTGAGAATACGTAGGCACAAGGTCTCATCCTTGGCGAGCATACTTCTTTCTCCCTCAAACCAAACAAACCATAGTTCCCTTAGATCCGAGCTACAGATGCTCTGATTCCCACTAGGGGATATGTATGCAGAGGATCCCAATGATCTTTGCGAGCATAATAATAACAAAACTTAGGACCATGCCTAACCTACCCTTCTTAGAACCCAAAGGAGAAACTTTCCCAAGAATAGAGTAGCAAATTAAAACACACAAACATATCAAAAATATTCATATATACAAAAGATGTTATAGATAACTATATATATAGGGTGCTAATACCTTCCCTTTATATAACAAACCCTCTTACTCAGGTATCTCCCCAATACGTTGCGTCTAGTTCACGCTAGTCGCATCACATATCTTTATTTATTTAGGGTATTTCAGCTTTCCCCTTTTTCATCTCATTTTCTTGTTTTGGAAACAATAAAGCTTGACGCTTGAGGCATCTTTTTAAAACAAATCAAAAGAGTAAATCATTTTGAGCCTGAGATTCAAATTCCGATTTGATTCCCTCGTTCGTCACTTTTTACCGGGAATAATAGCTACACCACCTTCAATTACTGTAATACCCTATTTTCCCCATCGGTAATTTAAATAAAAATCAGAGTGAATTAATTTCTAAAACATCAAGAATAGGATGTCACATCTTTCTGCATATTAAAAATTTCTCAAATATAAATAAGAAGATACAAAACACACTTTTCAAATGAACTGACAACAACTTTAAAATAGTGTTCAAACTTTAACTTCATTAATGCCGCAAAAAATAAATCATGAATTATCCTCAACATCTATAACTCATCACAAAAAAACATTTTTAATAAAATAAAAGAGATTATAATACTCCAACAATTATTCAAAATAAAGAAACAACTAAGTAAAACAAGCAAGCATTCATCCCCCCAGTGTTACGTATCAGAGCATGACGCCAACTCGAAATAATTGAAGACTAACTTCGTTTACTATGGATCACCTGCACATTACCACGTAGATGCAACATTCAAACAGAAGGGGTGAGATATCGCAACAATATAATAAGTTATACAATCATGTGTATACGACAAATATATCATGTAAGATTTCAAGCTCAACAATCATCAATTAAAATTCATACTAATTACATATATAATTATCGCTGTCCGTCATACAACGCATACCAATTATGCAAATCAACATCATATTCGTATCAATAATTCAACAATGTGAAATGCGACTGACACTGATGCAAAATGCATGTGGTACCATCAGGACATAAACCCTATCTAAAATGCCAATTATGGGCAGCAACATAAGCAAAATCCAGGCTATCAAGGATGCATGTACGGGACACTGACATGAGAAAACCACATTATGCAATACAATGCCAACATCATTCCATTTCCAGGCCAACAAAAATGTCATAATACTACATCATCACCTGCAATTCCTTCATACATTAAGTATATAACATCGATACATTCAATTGCGACGTTTCGCGTTACGACACATACAACATACATTTTCATCTAAATTCATCCAATAAAATATTAGCCTACTGTCATCAAAATTAGTTTCATATTATGGAAAATAATTTTAGCTTTTTGTTCGTTCAAATGGCGCGTCAAACGTATACCTGAGTCGAAAGTTATGAATTTTCTATGTTTTGAAAAAACTGTTAGTTTCAGTGAAGTAACGGTTTACTTCACCAGGTAACCAGTTACTTCACCCTCTAGAGGCCTTGTTACATATATTTTTAATGAGGTAACAAGTTACTTCAACAGGTAACCGGTTACTTCACAGAAAATAGTGAAAAATTAGTATTTTTCCTGCTACGGGATTTCACTTCTTTCACCCAAAAACCACTTTTGAAAAACACTTAAAACACACACATTTCTAAACTTTTCAACCAACATCATGCATAATAATTATAAATAAATTATCAAACTAATTTCGTCAATTCAATGGAATGCAACTATCAATTTCACAAAATAATCTACACCCAAAACCTAACATTTAATATCATCATCTACCCACAATTATACCACCTATTAGAGAGTCGGAACCCCGCCCTTACCTTAGATTGGAGATTCCTAAACTTCGACTGCAAATTCTTCCCTTGCCTCTTCTTCTCTCTTTCTTGTTCTTTGCTTCTTTTCTCTCGTTCAAAAATGTTACGATCAACCAAAACTCCTAACTTTTTCTCTAATGACAACTTAACCCCTAAAACCCCTAAATCTGTATTCCAACTTTGCCCTTCCTGAATTAGTTATTTAATTATTATAAAATAATACAAATTTTATTATTCTACTAGTAATTGATTTAATTATTATTCTATGGCATAGTCTAATATTATTATTCAAATAATACTAGTAAAATATATGCCTCTTCAACTCCCTAGTTTCTACACTTTTAGCCATACACCCTTATCACTTTAACTTATATAATTTCAAATGCATCTAATTCCCGAATATTGCATCATAACACACCATAAAATTCACCAAGACATATAAACACATCACAACATCTAATTACTCTAAATAAAATAATTCAACGAAATCGGGGTGTTACAACTCTTCCTCACTTAGAATATTTTCGTCCTCAAAAATTCACTTGATACTAACAAATTCAGATACGACTCTCGCATACTTTCTTCCAACTCCCATGTCATGTTTGGCATCATTTCAAATACCTCTAACCAACATACTTCCTATTAAACCACCATAATCCCACAAGATTCATTGCTATCGAGTTATGAATGCACCAGTTTATCTTACTTCTTTTCGCATCACTCTAGGATACAGATCCATCACTTCATTACATAATAATGTCGTCGTAAGCACATAAACATCATCATAATATCGACAATGTTGACACATACACTAGTACCACAATTCTATGTTTCATCAATCGAGCATACAATTCAATACATTTATTGAGATGGAAGTAACACGAATAATATACAAACCCTTCACCTATCACTTACAGTCTGGAATATCCAATAGTGCGCATCATTCCCGTAGGATTCTTATGTTTACCCATGAATCTTAACAAGTTAAACACGCATAATAAACTACGACACATCACGCTTCTGCTACACTACTTCAATTATCTACCTTAAATTCAATGTCCTTATTTTGATTTCCATCAATTATCAAACCTACAAGTTTCACATCTAGCTTCAGTTTCTTCTTAGTATCCACGAGAGAATCAATGTTTACTTTTGTATTAGGTTCACACAAAATGGTGAACAACTATCCTCACGATAAAATGCCAATTCACTTTACACATCATCAAGCTAGCACGACAAGTATATCCCATCCAACATGATCCTATTTACTATGAACAAGAGATTAAGGGTGATTAGTTCCTCAATTTTTCAATAGGTACCCGACAACCATAATGGTGGCATAAATCATCAGTACCCAACTATAATAGCGTCATCCACCTTGTGCTCAAAGTTACCTGGGCATAATGTCCAACAATCTCTCCAAGGCTTACAAACATTTTTCTTAATTTCCTTTATCTCTACCTTGTCAATGATACATAGATGCCCAAAATACATTACATATTCTTCTAAATACAGTCGTACCACAACACAATTGTTAAGTATTCTCCCAATATAGGAAATGTTACTACACCAAGTATAATCCAAATTGAGTCTCTCTAAAAGAATTCTTTATCTAAGTAGAGGACTTTAACAACACCAATAAATCCTTAGTCCTTCATTTAATCTCATATCCTCGATGATCCATATAATTTCACATTTGGTTCTTATAATACGATGGGAGAACTTACTTGTTTGTTTTGCGTTTTATCGCAAATGTTGCGGTTAGAAAGAGTCGCCATTGATTTTTATTTTATCCAATAAGGAAAGGTGAAAAGAACAGGAAAGATCTTTTATCGATTCTGAGTTCGAGGGGTAATTATGAAAAGGGAAGGTGTTAGCACCCTTTTCATTCGTAGCTATCTACGGGCTCTTAATTTCCTAGCTCACTTTTGTCAACTTGCTTTTGTGTGGGTGATTTGTTTGAAAATATTTTGACTTTAACTTTGTAATGATTCTTGTATCACTCCTCAAGAATGTATACAAAGTGTTTGCAAATATTTGTTTAAAAATGTGTAGTGTAAGATGTATTGTGTTTTGAAATATTGTCACGAGCAAGCAATTAAGAACTATTTACCCACTCAAAGGTCATTCGTTATTATTTTCCTTCTCCGTTAGGGATAGTTCTATCCATACCATTAGTTGATATGTAGCCCAATCCATTGGATGTGAAGGGACAGACGTAGGGTCGTCGTATGGTCATTGAAGGCAACATGTAAGGATACCTTAGCAATTTGTAGGGAATATCATCATTTTAATTGTAGGCAACATCCAGGGACAAGATCATATATTCGTATGCAACATCGAGGGTCATCGAGGTACTATGATCTTTGTATCGAAGGGACTATGATTATGTTATTCGTAAACATATTTGCTAATGGTATCCCTACGTTCGAGGGACATGACCATGTTTATCCGAAGGCAACAAGAGAGGGTACCCTAAGGGTGCAAGTCCGAGAGTGTGTCATTTTCAGATATTTTATCTTGGATTTAGGGTTATTCTATGGTTGATTTTAGATCTTGCCATATAATCCTATTAACCATACATCTAAGCAGTTAATATGTACATAAATATAAAGGTGTGAAAAATAAAAGTCCTACGCTATTACATGGCTTCGGGCAGATACATAATAAGGATGTGCGAAAAGGAAATTTAACTTAGGCTATTACATCCCATGAGAAGTTACATAATAGAGAAAATGCGAGAAGAAAAAAGAGCTACGCTATTACAAAAACATCCTTGCGACCTATACATCGGTTTCTAATATTTAAATAAAAAATAATAAATAAATAATGAGAAAAAATATTTTAATAAGTGTAAAATATTCTAACAACCTAAATGTTAAAGAACAAATATTTTTGATATTTTTTGGGAATTGATTTTAAATGAGAAAAACCTAATTAAAACTAATTATAAATTAATTATGAAAATAAATTTAAATTAAGTGAAAAATAAAATATTTTTATGTCTAAAATTAATGAAACATTTTTAAACCTAAATCTAAAAATAAATATTTTTAGGTTTTTTAATGTATTAAAAATTAAATTTGTGAAAAGAATTAAAATAAGGAAAAAAAATTGAAAAAAGTTAGAAAATATGAAAGAAACTAGTGCCAAAAAATGGTTTGGCCCTCCCATGTGTTGAACTCGTGACCTTTGGGTCAAAGGTTAAAAAATTAGCCGGTGAACCACATGCATGTGGTGATAGAATCTCGCCTCCAAAATTATGTATGTGTTAACCTGTAAAAATCATAAAATATGAAGAAAAAAGTGCAAAAGGCAGGGATCGAACCCGTGCCATGAGAAAGGAATGGACTACGCGCGTATGTGGAACCACTGGGGTGGTGATACATCCGTGTATTTAGTTCCATTCATAAATATATATGGGAGAATTAATTCTAGAAAATAAATTAAAACGCGCGCATGTGGGGTTAGAGGGTTTGAATGGACCAATCATGTTATTTCCCTCTGCCACGTCTTCTTCCTCGTCGGTCAAATAACCCTGGGTGGTGGCTTCGATCGTCTTCTCTGGCGAGAGGAAATTAAAACCTTCAAAATAACAAAAATAAAAGCCAAATGAGTACCCTACCCCCCTAATTCGAGGGTTGCGAGTTCAATGGTGGTGTTTGTTTGTCCTGAAATGGCCTGTAGCTAATGGTACGATGAAGCAGAAGTTTTGTGCCCTAACAATGGCATAACACGACTCCTCCATCAAATCTCACAAACAGTGGATCTAAACACTCACAAACATCATTATGAACATGGATATATGCATCGAAACCATTTATATTACATGTATAGAGAGCTTGAAATCCAAAAACTTTACCAAACCTGTGTAACTTTGGAGGACGATTCTAGGATGCTTTGGGATCGTGTGAGTGCTTGGATCGACTCTTGGAACCTCAGGAGAGTGAATGGATGCTTGGATTGGCTTTTGAACAGCTGGAAAATTAGTTTCGAGTTTTCCCTAAAACTTGATATTTTGAATATTTTTTCTAGGGTTCTTTGAGAAGCCAAAATCGTGTCCTTTTCATCTAACTCTGTAGCATATATATAAAGGAAGAGAAATAGGTCAACAAATATGTAGAAATATATTGCATTGATGGTAATATGTTTGATTGAAAAATCAAATGGAAAGCTTCCAAATTTGGCCAATCTCTTGTAAATCTTCCCTTGTGCGTGTTTTCCAACTACCTTGGGTTTGCTTGATCCTCAAGAAGCTCAAATATCAAGCCCACACGCCTTGCACTTCTTCTTTGCATTTTATTTTAATTAAATTTGAATTTTAATGAATTAAATCAAAAATAAATAAAACAAATAGTAAGATGGCGTGTGGCTGGGCTTAGAGGTCATGGATAATGTTAGAAACAAATTCCAATCATGAAAATATAGGCCCATTTGGAAATATTCCAAGATTGCTCAATATTTATTTCATGCACATTCTCAAAACTGCTAAACTTGCACAAACTACATCTTGCTCAATTCTCAATATTTGAGGGTGATCTTGGAATTTTAGGAAGCTTAATATGTCCTCTAAAATCTCTATTTGGTTTCATCTTCATTGAAGCTCCCATGTTCATGTACACTTGTTTAAGAAAAGATGACTTTTTGTTGACTTTCAAAAGGACCTATAATGTCTTTGCACATATCTCTCAAATGAAGCATTTTTTGGGAAAATCTTGTTAGCTACAAAGTTGTAGAGAAAGTAATTTCCTTCAATATGAGCTTTAGTTGAGGAATTTTTGATGAAGTATGTGAAAGTTATGATTGGTCAAAGTTCTGTTGACTTTCCCTTAAGAAACCCTAATTTAACAACTTTTGACTTTTGATGAATCTTGAGTTTTTCTTGATGAATCATGACCAACCCTTGATCAAATGATTAATGTGACTTCAAAATCTTGTTGTTGACCAAAAATGATGGAGTTTGACTGTATGTTAACCACAATTGACTTTTGTTCAATACAACTGATTCTCAACCATCTGAGCAATTGTTTGAGAAAATTTAGGCTATGAGGCTTGAAACTTGATATAGAGATACTTTAGGACATATGGGGAGGCATGAAATTCACTCGAGCCATTAGAAATCACTTTTTCTTTGAGAGAAACAAAACCCTAGTTGTGGGTTGATTTCTTAGGAGGAGGACTTGAGTGGTCACTCCTTGAGTAGTCTTGACATGAGAAGATATCTTGACTTTAAAATGGGAGGGAAAATTTTGGGGTACAACAATTTCCAATCCTCTTGAACCTGAGGGGTTAGATTGGCGCTCACGTCATTCGTGACCTGAAGGTGGAAGATGATTGAGCACTTGAGTGCCCCTGCAGTTTACACTCGCTGGTGCACAGAGTGAAGCCGTAGGTTGATAATATACTTAAATGGGCTTCAAGATTCCACTTGGTGAGACAATGATGCACAGTCAGGGATGGGCTTAAAGATTCCATCCGGAGGGATTGATGTTGTGACTAGTACCAGAATGAGTCGTACGCTAGACTTCATTCGAAGAGATACTCTTCGGGATAATCTTCTCGGAGGGGAAATGTGTTCCAAGATCATCCTTGAAGGAAAGTATTTGCAATCATATATTGATTTTTAACCAGATATACAGCAACTCATGGTTGGACAAAATTGACCTGAAAAGATATGGTTAGCTTTATGTATATCATGATGCATGTAATGCATAATGATGCTCTCGAAATAAACGAGAATAATATTTGCATCTTGTATGTATATGTTATCTTTTTATAAATGATGTATGAATGCAAATGTTGCTATATTTTAAAACATATCCATCTTGAGAAGGATGATTCGTTATTTCCTGTTGGAGATTCCTACTTTTGTTTGAGAATATTCTGCTGGGGATGGAAGGATGACCATTAAAAATCCTGACTGGGGATAATAGAGGTGCGAATTTCTCTGATGTACTATCTGACCAGACTTCCAGACACGGGTACCGACTGTATTGGGGGATGATAAGCATTGGGTAACACTCAGCTGGGGAATTAAATCCTGTGAATAGTATTAAGGAAACAAACCTCTTCTGGGGAATAATGTAATTTTGAATAAGTAGTAACCTATTATTGCTTGGAGATTGACATAATAAGTTGATAGTTGGCCTGCTACTGCTCGGGGACTAACGTAGATAATTGATCCATCATTGCTCGGGGAATGATATGATTTTTATCAAAGGTGAAATATTACTGCTCAAGGGGATGACGTAATAAGTTGGACATCTATTTGCTACTGCTCGGGGACTAATGTAACAAGAATAGACGTAGATAATTACTGCTCGGGGACCAACGTGATAAGTTTGAAAATTGTTTTTCTACTGCTCAGGGACTAATGTAACAAGAATGGATGTAGATAATCACTGCTCAGGGACCAACGTGATAGGTTTGAAAGTTGACTTGCTCCTGCTCGGGGACTAATGTAGCAAGAATGGATGTAGATAATCAATGCTCGGGGACCAACGTGATAGATTGAAAGTTGACTTGCTAACGCTCAAGGACTAATGTAGCAAGAAGAAATGTAAATATTGTAAGCGAACAATCCTGATGAGGGTATGAGTGTGTAGTGATCTTGTTAGAGATATCTTCCTTTACTGAGGATGCGATAACTCTGTGGGTGTTGTAAAATTCATTATATGGGAATATTTTTGTGACACCGACTATGTAGGTATGTGTTGGTGACTTGGATCGTTATCTCAACTCCTAGAGCTTGTGTAACTGTTATTTCACATATATTTGTAAGTGGCAATATTGTCAAATGTATATGATCATTCAAAGCAATTATTGGACTTATGCAACAAAACAGAGAAAATTTTGAAATTGGAAGAGAAATTATATTTATTGAAAGAATTTGGCCTATGAACAACTAGTTGTGTACAAAGAGACAAATATCCTAGTAAGAGGAAATCGTCGAAAAACATTGAAAAACTATAAAATGGTAAAAAAGCTATATGGAAACAATCCCATCGAGTTTCAACTCTGTTATAGCTCATATATTTTCAAGCATCTCATCTCCTTGTTGCCAGAAGAAAGTGACTGGACCGATTCATACCATTTGAGCCTGAAGTTGATAGCAATGTAGTATGTAAATAGATGATCTAACGGAACATAGTCATACGCTTAAATCCCTAATTTTTGCCTGGACCTCCCTTTCGAGTTTTCAATCCACCGGGATACCCTTTTTTGTCCAAGCTACCTTTATAGGTTTTCGGCTTGTTGGGTGTTCAATTTTTCATATGTATCCCTAATTTTTGCTCGAACCCTTTTGGTTCGTTGGGATGCCCTTATTTTGCCTAGGTCAGTTAACTTATCAGGTCTCTTTTATGCGTAGTATTTTTTAACT
Organism: Vicia sativa; assembly: GCA_021764765.1. Lineage (NCBI taxonomy): Eukaryota > Viridiplantae > Streptophyta > Magnoliopsida > Fabales > Fabaceae > Vicia > Vicia sativa. The sequence goes on from CM038797.1 coordinate 14,115,684, forward strand.
ATGTCCGTATTCACAGAGTGTGGAAGGTCCTCTCCATCCATAGTGGTCAATATCATGGATCCACCGGAAAATATTCTTTTGATTACAAATAGTCCCTCGTATGTGGGAGTCCATTTGCCCTAGGATCACCTTACGGAAGGATGATACGTTTGACTACTAGATCGTCAACCAGATATACTTGATGCTTGACTTTCTTGTTAAAAGCTTTGATCATGCGCTTCTGATATATCTGTCCATGGCAAATGGCCGCAAGCCTCTTCTCACCGATCAAATTTATCTGGTCAAGTCGAGTCTGATCCCACTCATCTTTGTCTAATTTTGCATCCTTCATAACTTTTAACGAAGTAATTTGGACCTCGATAGATAAGACAACTTCCATACCATACACAAGAGAGAGCGGGGTTGCCCCGATTGACGTTCGTAATGAAGTGTGATAACCATGAAGAGTAAATGGTAACATCTCGTGCTAATCCTTATATGTCACTGTCATCTTCTGTATAATCTTCTTAAGGTTATTGTTAGAGGCTTCCACAGTGTCATTCATATATGGACGATATGGAGAAGAGTTATGGTGTTTTATATTGAACTGCATGCAGAGTTCGGTGATCATCTTGTTATTGAGGTTCGTACCATTATCTGTGATAATCCTTTCGAGGATTCCATATCGATAGATAAGATTATGCTTGATAAATCGAGCCACAACGTTCTTGATAATAGACGCAAACGAGGCTGCCTTTACCCACTTCGTAAAGTAATCAATAGTCACAAGGATGAAATGATGCCCATTAATGGCAGTAGGTTTAATCTCTCCAATCATATCAATGCCCCCACATTGTAAAAGGCCAAGGAGCAGTCAGGACATTCAACGGAACCGGAGGCACATGTATTTTGTCGACTATATGTGGCACTTGTGACAAGTTCGAGAATAACAATAGCAATCGGCTTCCATAGTGTACCAATAGTAACCTACTCTAAGAATCTTTTTAGGCATTGTATGTCCATTGGAATGGGTACCAAAAGCGCCTTCTTGCAATTCTTCCATAATTCTTTAAGCTGTCCTCTTATCTACACACCGAAGCAAAGAAAAATCATGGTTGCGCTTGTATAGAATGTCTTTACTTAGAAAGAACTTGGCGGAGAACCTCCTCATAAACTTCTTGTCGTTGACAGATTCCCCCTCAGGGTATTCTTAAGCCTCGAGATATCTCTTCACTTCGTGAAACCAAGGATCTACTCCTTCTGTATCAAGTTCACAACAGTATGCCTTTTCGTCTAGCCTTTTAATGGTACTCTGAGTAGCTTTGTTGTCCCATCTGACTTTGAACATAGATGACATCGTAGAAAATGTGTCTGCCAAGTGATTCCCTTCTCGTAGAATATGTTCAAAAGTAATTTCTTCGAAGTAGGGGATCAGACTCAACACATGTTCTCGATACGGAATGAGGTTTGGATGTTTCATGTCCTATTCACCCTTAATCTGACTAATCACCAAAGCCGAGTCTCCATATACTTGCAAGAACTTGATCCTTAAATCAATAGTAGCTTTGATACCCATGAGGCACGCCTCATATTCAGCCATATTATTGGTGCAGTCGAAACATAATCTGGTGGTGAAAGGATTATGGCCACCTTTGGGAGAGATGATCACAACGCCAATACCGTTTCCAAGTGCAAGAGAAGCTCCATCGAAAATCATGGTTTATTGGGATCCCAGCTCAGGTCCTTCATCTGGTCCAGGTTCTTCATAATCAATAATTAGCATGATATTCTCGTATAGGAAACCAAAATGCATAGACTGGTAGTCATATACAACTTGATGAGCCAAATGATCTGCTACCACACTTCCTTTGATTGTTTTCTAAGTAGTGTATTGAATGTTGTACTTGGTCAAGATCATTTGCCATCTTACTATTCTTCTAGAGAGAGCAGGTTTCTCAAATATGTATTTTATCGGATCCATCTTAGAGATCAACAAAGTAGTATGAGTCAACATGTATTGTCTTAGTCGGCGAGCAGCCCATGCCAAAGCGCAAGAAGTTTTCTCGAGCAGTGAATATCGTATTTCACAGTCGGTAAATGTTTTGCTAAGGTAGTATATTGCATGCTCTTTTCGACCAAACTCTTCATGTTTCCCCAACACATACCCCATTGAGTTCTCTAATACTTTTAGGTACATGATCAGAGGTCTTCCTTCAATTGGTGGTATCAGAATCAAGGTTCTTGGAGATACTCCTTGATCTTGCCGAAAGCTATCTGGAATTCGTCATTCCATTTTACTACCTGATCTTTCTTTAATAACTTGAAGATTGGTTCACAAGTAGTAGTCAAGTGGGAAATAAATCTGGCAATGTAATTCAAATGCCCTAGGAAACCTCTAACCTCTTTCTCGGTGCAGGGAGCCGAAATTTCTTGAATGGCTTTAACTTTAGTGGGATTAACTTTAATACCCTTACCGATGACAACAAAACCTAGGAGTTTTCCAGATCTTACTTCAAACGTACACTTGTTCGGGTTCAATCTCAATTTGTATTTCTTCAACCTCTCGAACAACTTGTGCAGGTGACCAAGATGTTCTTCTTCAATCTTGGATTGGGCTATCATATCATCGACGTAGACCTCTATCTCGTGATGGATCATATCATGGAACAAAGCTACCAAAGCACGTTGATATGTCGCGCCAGTACTCTTCAACGCAAACGACATGACCTTGTAACAGAAAGTGCCCCACTGTGTAACGAAAGTGGTTTTATCCATATCCTCGGGAGCCATCTTAATTTGACTATAACCGGAGAAACCATCCATGAAAGAGAATACTTTGTGTTGAGCGGTGATGTCAACCAGAACATCGATGTGTGGAAGCGTAAAGTCATCTTTCGGGCTAGCCCTATTCAGATCTCGGTAGTCCACACACATACGCATCTTGCCATCCTTCTTAGGCAATAGCACCATATTTACGACCCATTATGGATAGGAAGTAACAACCAAGAAACCTGTGTTGAACTATTTCATTACTTTAGCTTTGATTTTCTCAGAGATCTCGGGACGTATTCGACGAACCTTCTGCTTTATAGGAAGAAAACCTTCTTTTGTTGGTAACCGGTGTACCACAATATCAATATTCATCCTTGGCATGTCTTCATAGGTCCAAGCAAAAATCTCAATGTAATCTCGCAACATCTGGATCAGCCTTTCTTTGACAATATTCTCAAGCCTGACTCCCATCTTGACTTCTTTTTTGTCCTATTTGGTACCCAAGACCATGACCTCGACTGGCTCTTCATGTGGTTGTATAGCTCTTTCCTCTTTCTGTAACAATCTAGCAAGCTCTCCTAGTACTTCACAATCTTTCTCACCTTCTTCCTTGGCTTGGTAGATCATATTTTCAAAGTCATATTTGACAATAGCAGAATTGTTATCGATGGGATCGAGAGTGGATGTGGATCTGTAGTTTATTATATGGGTGTTTGTAAGAACACAGAGCTAACTTTGAAAAATCAGTAAAAGAAAAGAAAAGACAGGGAGCGCAAAATTTGAATGCAAAAGTCCAATAATTTATTGAATGAAAATATGCAAATGACAAAAAATAACCCTCACAAATGAACCATCATGCCCTAGGTAAGGCAATAGGCTTAAAGTCTTAATGTTCAGAATTACATAAAACTTAATAGCATAAAACAGAAAAAACCAATTACTCCTGACTAAGGAGATTGATATAACGTCCTTCGCCGTCCAATTATTGGGTCCGCCGCTAATAGTAGGGAAGATCCAATCGCTGAAGTCATGATCACCATCCTCATATTCTATAGCATGAATTCCATCTTTGTTGATGCGAAACGGAGGTCCACCAGAATGTTCGCGACGTACCATCCTCTGGCCTTTGGAAGTGAAGCCTAAATCAAACTTATCTAATTTGAAAGGGAAATCGGGCAACTGACCCCAAACAGTACATCCTATTTCTTTAACTACAACCCTTGCATCCTTCATCGAGGCCTTCTTTGGTGGAACTCTAGTAATCTTGGGAGTGATAGGATCATTGACAAGCATTACTCGAGGAACTACTTCAAAAGCTTGACAAGGAGTTTCAATGAATTTTCCCTCTATTTCAACATACCAGAAGGAATGCAGATGGCTCACCATATATTCTTTTTCTCCACAGACGGTCACAATCTTCCCTTTCATTGGGTACTTCAACTTCTGATGTAAGGTAGAGGTAACAGCGTCTGCCCCATGTATCTAGGGGCGTCCAAGTAAGCAAGAATAAGTTGGATGAATATCCATCACGAAGAAGGTGGAATCAAAAATTTGAGAACCCACTTTGATTGGTAGATCAAGTTCTCCAAGCACTATTCTTCTTGAACCATCAAAAGCTCTCACAATTATATGACTGGATTTCAGCACAACCTCTTTAAAATCGATTCGTCTAGAGCACTTTTAGGCAAAACATTCAAAGAAGAACCAATATCTACCAACACACGAGACAACTTAGTGCCCCTACACTCAATAGAGACATGCAAGGCTTTGTTATGTTTCCTTCCCGCGTGAGTCAAATCAACATCAGAAAAACCAAAACCATTGTTTACGTTCAGGCTAGAAATATCGTTTTCAAATTGATCAGCAGAAGTTTCTTGCGACACATGAGCATTCTTCAATAACTTTACCAAGGCTTTAGCATGGGCCTGGGAGCACAACAACAGAGCTAGCATAGATATCTTGGACGGGGTTCGCTATAATGCCCCAAATTTAATTATTTAATTAAATTATTTCAGAATTATTTGTTGACATTGATGAATTATAATATAGGGAAGTAAGTTGCATTGTGGTATTATTCAATTGAGTGTGTTGATTTAAGTTATGGAAATAATAATATAATATTGGGAATAGTATTATTATTATTATTATGAAATTGATGGAATAAGTAAAATATGAGAGAGTTATGGGCTTAGTTATGTGATGGTAAATAGCAAAGTGGAGGTGCAAATATTAGGCCCAATAAGACAATATGAGGGTTTTTTTATTATATTATTAATTAGAAGAATAACAAGTAGTAGTGTCTTATGCAAAAGGCGTAGGGTTTTGGAGAAGGAGGCAAGAACAAAGAAAGTTACTATAGCCAAGGTTCTAGAAATCCGATCAAGGTTTAGAGCTGTCATCAATCCAAAGAGGTAAGGGTGGGGTTCTGACTCTATAATGGGATACATGATAGATTATATGTGGGATGGGGTTTATAGGTTTGCCTTTGTTTTGGTGTTTTGATTATTGTGGTTTGATTGAAATTAGTTGCATGAATTAATTATGTTGTTGATGATGTTGCCATGATGGAATTGGATACAAAAACTTAGTGATGATGGTGTTGGAATGGGTCTTTCCGAGAATATTTTTCCATCTGCTTAAGTTCCGCCCATGGTTGATATGGTGATAGGTTGATCGACTCAAGTAATAGAAGGATGCCCTTGAGTAAATAATGATTATTAATAGTAGGGAAATTGGTTCCGGTAATTGAAGTAGTATGCCATTAGAATCAACTAAGATAAGTGATTAAAATTGGTAGAAAGTTTATTAATAAAGTGATAATATGGTTGTATGGTGTTCAATTAAATTAAGTTTGTTTAGTTGGATTATGTAGATTATATGAATACTGACAAGAGAAAAATGGTTGAAGATAACAGACGGTGTTTTGGTTAGCCGAAGTATTGTGGTAGCATTGAAATAGTAGAAGTCAGTTAATTGCAGTGTTGTGTACTAGTAGATAAAAATGCCTAGTAGTATACTTTAATTACTAGAATTAATATACTAATTTGAAAATGAATGAACAATAGAGGAATAGTTGTTGATAGCAGTGCAAAATCGAAATACTAGCAATCCTAACCGATAAGCAGTTAACTAGAAATAAGATGAAAATAGTCCGAATGATTATAAGTTGAATTATAGTATAAGTTGGTAGGAGATTGATGTATTAACTAACAGTGGGTTATTAAGTGGATGAAGGTAGTATATGTTGGTAGCAAGTGGTATTAATAAGACTTATAATAATAGTATTGGTATTACTAAGTTGTAGGCTTTTAGCCAACGTTGAATTGTTACTACGTTGTAGGCTTTTAGCCAATATTGAATTGTTACTAAGTTGTAGGCTTTTAGCCAATGTTGAATTGTTACTAAGTCGTAGGCTTTTAGACAGTGTTGAATTGTTGCTAAGTTGTAGGCCTATGGCCAGTGTTGAAGCGATGTGAGTACCTCTGTTTATTGGTACAGTGTTGATATAGGCTTATGCCTTGGTGATGATTATTGTTGTTGTTGTGTGTGATTGTTGCATTCATTGAGTCACATACATTTGAATATTTAAGTTGGCCTGGATTGACAAAAAAATTTAAGTTAGAGCGAAGGCTCACCATGTTGGACTGGATTGGCAAAATATTAAGTTGAAGGCTTACGCCTTGTTGATGCCACGGTAAACTGGCAGATTTCTGAGTTGGGAGTTTTACTCCAATTATACCACATGCATGTGCGCAGTTGAGTCGCATTTGAAGTTGCATAATTATAAGTTGCTATGTTGATGTGTCGATTGATTTAAGTTGTTATTGTTACTTATAAGTTGTGAAATAGTTGTTATGGTGCGTGGGAAATGTTGTTGAGATATAATTGTTGTTGTTATTATATAACTGTTGCTGATTCTATTGTTATAATTGTTATTATAAGTTGCGAAGTGGTGATTTTATATAATCTGATCTAATATATTGTTGGCTTAAATGCACTTTTGGTCCCCCTACTTTCAAATTCTTTATGTTTTAATCCTCTTATTTTAAAACTCAGGTTTTTAGTCCCTAAACTTCACCTCACTCGAAATTTATTTAGTCCCCCTCCATTTTTGCATAGCTGGCAATCATGATTAGGATAAAAAATTATTTTTCATTATGTGTCATTGTTGAATGGATTAATATATTTATTAATAATATTTTTTAATTAATAATTTTAATTTTAATTATGTTTTTTCAAAATTGTTTATTTATTAATACAAATTTTTATAAGAATACTATTTGGCCCATATGTAGACACTTTAGAATGTTTGAATTCCACTATATAAACAATAAATATTACTCTATCAAATTCAATGTGGGACTTCTAAGAAAAATTAATCCTCAAAGTCATAGTTCCCAGCAAAGCTAAATGTTCTTCTTCTAAATGTAGAGCATATTCTGATAGAGCAGTAAAGGTGGAACATATTCTGATAAAGTAGTAAAGGTAGAATTCTCAATAACATTGCATTGCGGGATAGAATATCAAGGGGTATAGAACAATGCTTGTGGAAGTTGTGATTTTATTCACACAATAATTCGCAAGTTCAACAACATCAAAGCTTGAAACTTTTTTATTGGTTGTATTTAATTGGCATTGTTTTCTAGACAGGATCATTACACTTCAGTATCATCATTCTTTAGATTAGTATTTATCATATCAGTTCCAGTTATTGTGCTCCTATTAAGAATTCCATTAGATCCATGTGGTATCCTGTGTATCAAGATTGGAAAGATTCGTTGCCATCACGCATACGAGAATTTCCTTCAAACACTAAAAATAATCAATTCTATTGGATGTCTAAGTATGCTTTTGTTGAAAAGGGAGCTGAAGCCATTGTGCATTGCTTTGCTTTCTGGGTAATCCTAGCACTTTTCCCTGGAATTGTCATGCATGCTAAATTAGTTGTTGATTAAATTTCAGCATCAAGATGATGTTTAGTTGATTCTTGATGGTTGTATCTTTGAAAACACAATTACTAATTATGGTTAATTTAAAATTCAGTCATAGAGAAAGGTCCCTCCATTAGTATTTCATATAAAACCTTCTAATCTTTCTTTTTCCGCTGTTATTTTCTATTTAGGTCTTATGTTTCTCTTGGCTTTTGTTGTCACCCTCATTCCGCAAATATATCATTCTTTGCATGTAGTTATATCATTTTTACAAGCATGAATCAAATGTATAGATATATTATCATATTCACAAGTCATTAGCTCCTTGAGGAATGTAAAGGGAAAGAATTTGAAAATCCAATGATGTGCGTTGTCTTTATTTTTTCTCCTCTTGTTTCTCTTCTTTCTTCTCTTCTATGGCAGGTCCAACTGATACTATATCTACCTTCTCCACTTTCTTCAACTTCTTCACTATTACCGCTGTATCCATTTCGCCAATCATTGTTAACTTATGTTCATTAACATCTGTCTCGATTGAATCAACTGATGTTCTTCTTCTCAATGTGGAACATATTCTGATAAATGTTCTTCTTCTTAATGTGCAATATATTCTGACAAAGCGGTAAAGGTAGAAGAAGAACATTTAACTTTGCTAGGAACTGTGACTTTGAGGATTGGTTTTTCTTAAAAGTCCCACATTGAATTTGATTGAGTAATATCTATTGTTTATATAGTGGAATTCAAACATTGTAAAATGTCTATATATGGGCCAAATAGAAATCTCACTATATTGGGTTTAAGGGCTTAAGGTCCAAATAGTATTCTTTTAAAAATTTGTATTAATAAATAAACAATTTCGAAAAACATAATTAAAATTAAAATTATTAATTAAAAAATATTATTAATAAATATATTAATCCAGTCAACAATGACACATAATGAAAAATAATTTTTTATCCTAATCATCACTGCGAGCTATGCAAAAATGGATGGTGACTAAATAAATTCTGAGTGAGGTAAAGTTTAGGGGCTAAAAACCTGGATTTTAAAATAGGAGGATTAAAACTTAAAGAATTTGAAAGTAGGGGGACCAAAACTGCATTTAAGCCTATATTGTTTATCATGCATTCAATTATATTGGTAGATATCTCACCATTTTCATTTGTTTCGTCGTTGCCTTTATAGTAGTAACGTGCAGGTATTCGAGAATTAAGGATTAGTTATTGTTAGTCCAAGTCGGTTTAGTTCCTCTGATACGTAGCACTCAGGGGATGAATGATTGTTGTTTAATTGTTGTTATTGTTTTAGTAGTTGAATCTTAAGTTGTTGTTATTAAAGAATCGTTATATTAAAGTTGTTTTGAGTTGGACATGAGGTTATGTCATTATAAGTTGAATTATGTGAAACCGCTTATTAATAAAAGTCATTTTGTTTTCAAAAGAATAAATCAGGTATGTAGTGCTAGTTAGTGCATCTAAATGAGAAATGTGTTAAATCATTTGCATCTGAAGCAAAGTGGTTCCCCTACTATAAACTATGACAACAAATCCTCTATGAAGCTATCAAATAACCCCCATTATACATGGAAGATGCAAACATATTGATGTAAGATACACTTTTCTTATGGAACTCAAAAAAATGAAGTCATTGAGCTAAAATTTTGCAAATCACAAGAACAATTGGCAGCCATTATGACTAAGGCTTTGAAAGTTGAAACCTTTTTCAAATTAAGGGAGGGCTTGGGAATGTGTGACTCAAGCTACATCAAGTGATTTGTTCTTATTGTTTAATTCAATTTGTTTTTTTAGTTTTGTAATCTTTAGTTGATCTATTGTTCTATAGATATCAACTGAGGGTTTGTTGGATTTATTTTACTGTATTAGGCTTGTTGGACCTGGTTAGTATTTGGCCCACACTTTTGCATTGTTACCTTGGCTTGTAGCTTATACAAAGCATAGTGGATAATGAATGAAATAAGGAGAAACTATTTTTACACAACAAATTATGTGTATGAATGATGTGTTAAAAAATATAGTTAATGTAAAAGTTCTTAGAATAAGAATAACTTTTTCTTCTTTTTTTACAATGAATAAAAATGTATAAGCGTTTTGTTTTTACATTTGAAGTTTTTTTAACATGTGTCAAGTAAAACAAAAATTTATGTTATTTTTTACTTTTGGTAGCAACATTTTTGGAGTCTAAGGCATTGGCCTTATTGATCACACAACCCTTGTATGAGTGGGTGGAAAGACATATACTGATGCATACGAGAATCACATTTTTATATAAACTTATATAAATATATTGTTCAAACTTAAATCCAATAATAGCCCACAAACATAACAACAAAATCACATATCTCGTTGTCTAAGATGATCTATAGCTACACCTGCAATATAACAAAGAAATCTCATTTCATCATTAAGTTTAGAAACAGAAGGAATAATTAGCTTTTCACGAGCTAAGTTGTCATCACAATAGTTAGCTCCCCAGAAAGCAGATGTGGCATCCCAATTTGCACCATCAGGTTCTGTAGCCAACTGAGGTATTGCCCCCCTAAATCCATTGATCAAGAAATCGTAATTATTGTTTGCACATTTTTTGATGGCTTCAGAAGATGGGTATTCTTTAATCAAACTTTTGAGATAATTTTGAGCTTTTGTGGCTTTTTCTATTGCCATCTCTAAGTATAGAGTGCAAAGGGTAAGATAGTTATTTGATGAAGTTATTCTAGGGTTGGGTTCTAGAAGTAACAAACATTTTTGTTCATTCTCCTTTGATTTAGAATCTTCGCATACAATTTTATATAACTTTGGACTAGGTGAAGGTGATGGTGATATGGCATGAGAAATAAAGATGATTGAAATGGTGAGTAATAAGAACAAGTATGTTGAGGCTGTCATTCTTTGGTTTGCAATGGATGATGAAAGTCATTCTATGGTTCTTAATTTATAATAATTAGTCAAAAGAAATAAAAGTATTGCTATTAAAACTATTTCAATATTTTATTAAATTATCATTTTAAAATTTATATAAAACCAGTAAAAAAGAATAACCGGGTAATAAAGAGAAAATATCAATATATACGTTTTTTTTTTATTTTTTAGTAAAAATAACATATTTGTATTCATTTCATTTTATTTTTAAAAAAATAAGCAACCTTATTATAAAATAATTTTACACAAACAAATTTCTTTCAAACTCATAGTTTTATGCCCTAAACCTTATAGAATTGTATATTATTATAATTTTTTAACTACTACACAAACAAACTTTATTCAAACTCATACTTTTGTGCAAATCAAACTAATTTTCTTTTCCTATTTTTTTTCTGCTTTAGTCATGCAACACTAGACTTATAAAACAACAAACCAATTAACTATTTCTCACTTTATCTATAACTTTCTCATAGCCAACTTAAAATGTAATTTTAACTTAAAGATCAAAACTTTGACTAATTAAAAAAAAATTATATAATTATATTTACTTTCAATTTCAAGATTCTTGAATGACATGTATTGGCATGTCTTTATCTATATTATTTATTTATAAATTTATATGTGAATGATGATGCGTGTCTGATATATTTATATACTGCAATTTTAATTTAAAGTGCAATTTTTTTTACTATTGGCAAAACATCTTATATTTCCGTGACATTCTTTTTGAAAAGTTTCTTTATAATTTATTTTTACTTTAATAATAATTGAATTTGATTAAGATGTAGGAATGTCTTCTACAAACTTGCAAATTCAGTTGATGGAAAAGTGAGTTTCTCAAAAATTGTTCGATGTATCTTAAAAAATATGATCAATTACAATGATACATTTCGTTAGTGTAACTGTTATGTCCAAATATTTAATCATATTATATCAGTATTGAAAATTTGTATAACATAGAAGCAAACTATCAATGTTGTCTTTTTATTTAAATAAAATTTACACTATAAAAATATTTTATTATAATTAACAAATATTAAAAGAAATACCTTTTTTCACACCTTTAAATTATCATTTAAGTATTTTTTTTCTTACTATTTATGGACATCAAATTGAAAATTTTTAGTATTATATAATGATGTTAAATTTTTAAATAATAAAATATTTTAACGCACAGATCACCATCATTATAATATATTTTTTTATTTTAATTAATTAAATTTATATGATCACGGTTCATTTTATAATTAAGAAACACATTTAAAAATTAAATATATCTAAATATATTTTATATTTTATCAAAATGAATTTATTCGTGCAGACGCACAACTATCTTACTAATTATTGCCATTAAAAATATTTTAATATTTTATTAAATTACCATTTTAAAATTTATATAATATTAGTAAAAAAGAATCACTTGTAATAGAGCGATAGATATGGAATTTTCAATGTATCTAAAAATTTATTTTTTCTCACTACGTTATTATACTAAAATAAAAAAGTTGACTATGTCCCTTATTTTTGGAAAATATCAATATAACGGTTTTTTCTTTTTTAGTACAAATAACACCTTTCTATTCATTTTATTTTATTTTAAAAAAATAAGCATCATAATCAATTATTAACAAATACTTTGCCAAATTATATTTAAAATTTAAAATCATTTTTATGACATGACAAACAATATTTTTTATATTTGAATACGGTGTAAAACTATTTTATATGAAAAATCAGAGTATGTCCAATAAACTCTATTTTATTAAATTGATTATGCTTTATACTTGCAACTGTAGAGCCAAATCTTTTGAGCTGGAGATGAATCAAAATAAAAGATAAAATTCTTTCTTAAAACATTTAACATCGTTGAGTGTTCATAATTAGATTCCAAGAAGTATAGGTAAAAATTCATTATCATCTCATCTAAATACTCTTAAATATTCATATAACTTATACATACATATTTATTTGATAGTAAATTCTTTTTCATTAATAAAAAGAAAAGAAAATATTATATTTTATAAAATCTAGTAAAAATATTAAAAAGCCTACAATTTATTCATGTTTTTATAAATTATAATTTTTTTAAAAATTATTATAATTGTGTAAAAATATTAGTTGAATATACACTACAAAAAATATTCACAGTTGTGACGTGAATTTCACGTCACAACTTCAGAAAACACATCACAACACAAAATTAGCGATGTGTTCAATCACGTGGCTGGAGAGCAGGTGGCAAACTTGTTGCGACGTGTTTATCATGACACAAAATTGTGACATGTATTTCACGTCGCAACATATTTGCACAGAAAACAAGACTCTGCAGTAGGAGCAAACATAGCAGGAATATTAATAAATGCATCAACTTTATTTGCCATGTGATTTTCACGTTACTAAGTTGTGAAGTGAAAATCACGTCGTAACCAATTTTATTTTATTATTCTCAATCTTAATTTTATTTAATATCACATGATTAGTGAATTTGTTTCAAACATATAAATTATGTGTTGCGACGTGAAATACATGTCACAACTTTGTGACATGTCTTCCAAGTCGCTAGTGTTATTTTTTTTAAAATAATTTATTAGTAGAACACTTTTTTATAATTAATAAATTTAATAAAATTTTATATAATAAATTTAGTATAATAAGTTTAATATTATAAATTTAATATAATAAAATTAATAAACTAAAATTAATAAATTAAAATTACATAATAAAATTTAATATAATAAAATTAATAAACTAAAATTTAAAATTCCATAATTTAATATATTAAAAATTAAAAAGTGTTAATTAATTAATATCTTACACAAATTCAAATTTTAAAAAAATAAATAAAAAGTTTTTTTACGAGTCATCTTGGTCGGGTTAATTACCAATGTCAAAATCATCTCGTTTTCGTCATCCTCCGACTCTTGACCACGAACATTTTGATTTCCACCAAACTCTTGCATAAATCGTCTCATTTGCTGCTCCATATCATATTGCCTCTTCGTCATGATCTCTATTTTTTGCCATTGCTCTTGCCTCATTGTCGGCATTTGGTCCTCCATTGCCACCTCACGTTGCGCTAACTCGCGTCTCGCCTCATTTAATGCCATTTGTCTTACTTTTCAAGTTGTTCTGGTGTCAGATTTGGTTGATGTGACCCTCTTCTCCATCTCTAACTCTTTGAAATAGATTTCTATCACCAATTCTCAAGCCGCCCGCCAAATTTCCACCACCAAATAACAACCATTAGGCCCTTTTACGCCAGTGACTTGATCCCAAATATAAAAATTAGCATCCTGATGAACCGGCTCCCCCTCTTCGGGAGTATATTGAGGATTAGCAGTCAGAAAAATTGCGAGCAATGTTTGATAATCCTCCTACACATACGTACAATAAATAAAATTAAACTTTATATATATATATATATATATATATATATATATATATATATATACATATATATTAAAAAGTTGTCACATGATTTTCACGCTACAACTTTATCAATTGCCACATGATAATCACGCCACAAAATTGTCATTAAATTTAAAAAATCAATTGCTATGTGATTTTCATGCAACAATATTTTATCAGTTGCCACATGAAAATCACGCCACAAAATTGTCATTAAATTACAAAATATATATAAACAACATAAATTAAATAACTTACATAAACTTTCAGCATGCGTTCGTCAACAAAATCCCCCGATTTTTTTGTCCGAGTCTTTTAATCAACTCAATAATCAGTGGTGGTCTCCCCAAATTCTTAGTCTAAATAATACAATTTTATTTAATTAATAAAATATATTATGAATAAAAATATAACTTAAAAAACTGGTAATATTTACCATGCGTCGAACATGCTTCGCAATACTTATACTTCCGACAGTATTCACACAACCCCCTTTTTCAGATGCCCTCATCTTCTTAAAATTTTTCTGATTTTCCCTTAAATTTTGGTGACTCCCAATATTTAAGAAGTTCGTCAAAAACCTCTATGCCTATCCAATTGGGATGGATACCATGAAGTTCAAAATTTTCTCAAACACGCCACATTATGCTAGAAATTCGTCTTGAGGTTCTACCATAATAATTTTTTTTTACTTAACTTCTCGTTCAACAGATCTCACACACATTTTTCCTGTAATATTGTATGACATTAAAATAAATAGTTAAGTAATTATAATGAAAAAGTCATTTAAATAACAATAACTAAAAAAATAAATTAAATTTATAACTTAAAAAAATAACAATAGCTTAAATTTGTTAATCCATGCTTCTTTATTTGTAACATCGCCAAAGTTCTTCCAAAATTGTTTATACATCTGCTGAATAATATAATTTATAACCTTGGCAGCAGTTCGACTCGATGCAAAACTAAACAACAATATTTTGAATTAACAATATTAAACATAAATTTATATTAAAAAGGAAAATGTATACATACTTAAATAAAAGTTTATAAATAAGAAACTTACTGAAGGCTTGGAAAAACACTTAGAAGGGAGAGTTGAATAATTTTTTCTTACTTTTTAGATCTTTTACCCAAACAACAAACTAAATACTCAAGTATTTTTATCCTGGGTCGTTTGAAACTCAAACTACTCCAGTCCACCCATCAAGGTGATTTCACCTCTCTCAACGAAGACTTAATCCACTATAATCAACGATTACATAGTGCACTACCCAACTGGTGTGACTAACTTCCTTTAAGACTCACTAGTCCTAGCCCTCTCAAGAACACTGACCCAACTGGTCTTCTCAAGGAACATACTGCACAACCAACCGTTGTGACTAACACCTCTAAGACTTAACTAGTCCTAGCCCTCTCAAGAATACTGACCCAAACTGGTCTTCTCAAGGAACAACTATCAGAAATTTAATTTTGACTGACTGTGTACAATAATGCTTCTATAAAAGCTATTCTTCACAAAGTGAAGTTTACACAAAAATAAAGCTCAAATGAATAGTAAACTAATTTACATAAATAATGATTTATTTGGCAGCGGGACTACTTGAAATAATTTGATTTAAATTGTTTTTCGTTGATGTACTGTGTTGTTTTTCTTTTTCGTTGTTGTTTTCCCTTTTTGAATTGAAGACATTTTGTAGAGCTTTCTAGAAAAAAAAATTTGTTGGAGGTAGTGTGTCTTGAAGAATGGGAAACATAATTAACTTGCTTGTCTCCACGTGATTTTGCTTAACCAATGAACCTTGGAAGTTGTGCCACTCAAGTACTTAGCCTTTTTAGCTTAGTGGCTTTACGTTACTGTAGCAGGTTTTGTCTCTTAGAAGATAACGTACATATTGATAATGATCTTCTGTAAGCCTTGTTAGAATATCTTCTCATCAGAACTTATATTGGTGCTTCTATCATAAGTTTACTCTTGCCTGCTTCTATCAGAAGTTACACTGTGCTTTCTTCTATCAGAAGTTGCTTCCTAGCTTGCGTGACCAGAAGTTCTATCTTCGTTATAACTTCTAATACTTCATGATCTTCTGTTAACTTTGTTAACATCTTCTATTCAGAACATATTTTTGGTGCTTCTTATCAGAGGTTGCGCTTTGCTTGCTTCCATCAGAAGTTGTATTTTATTCTTTACTTCTGAAGCTTTCTTTTCAGCGTGTCTTCCAGAAGTTCTCGCTCAAAACTTCTAAAGCTCGTTTCTATCAGCAGTTTCTTTGAGCGTGCTTTGATCAGAAGTTCTGTCTCATTCGAACTTCTAAAGCGTGTTTCTATCAACAGTTTCTTTGAGCGTGCTTTGTTCAGAAGTTCTGTCTCATTCGAACTTCTAAAGAGTGTTTTTATCAGCAGTTGCTTTGAGCGTGCTTTGTCCAGAAGTTCTGTCTCAATGATCTTCTAAAGCGTGTTTCTATCAGCAGTTGCTTTGAGCGTTCTTTGTCTAGAACAAAGCTCAAGTGAGCGAACTCAAAATGACAAGAAAATAAAATGCTCAAGCGAGCAAAAGAAAAATGACATAGATAATAGAATTCTCAAGTGAGCAAAGAAAAAATGGCATAAAAATAAATGCTCAAGTGAGCAAAGAAAAATGACATGAAATGTAAATGCTAAAAATAAAGTGCATAAAAATAATGAGCATAAAAATAAAAGAAGAAAGTACAGAGCGAAAAATAAAAGGCAGTGAATAAATATTAGCAACATGACCATCTTGAAACTTGTCAAGTATATCATCGAATTTTTAATTGTTAGTCGTCAACAAGGTGACCATCTTGAAACTTACGCATGAAGACTTTCCAGAAGCTTGATAGAATCAACGCGACCACACGACAAGTTTCAATTGTTTTTTGTCAAGTATATCACCGGTTTTGGAATTATCACATCACTTGATCAAAAATGATTGAGAATTTCAAATGGACAAGGTTAGTGGAAACTTGCCAAAAGCTTGATTAGAAATCAACGCGACCACACGATAAGCGCAACAAGTGTTGAACCAAAATCAAAGCTCAAGTCATCTTTTGGGGCTTATGTTAGAACATGGAAGTTTAAGCCATCATTTGATCACTTTCCGATTCGGGACAAAATAAAATAAGATGAAGAATAAGCAATGTTGTGCTATGTTAAGCAATTGCCAAGTGACTTATGTAGAAGCCACCCTATAATGAGGTCGGTCAATGGTGATGTATGTGTTGAAACAGCAAATGAGAAGAATGATATGTAGATCATCTTCTAATGTTTGTCGACACATGTAAAATAAAAAGAATGATAGATCAACATGGATTATCTTATCTAATTTCTTTCATCTTTAAGTTCAATCACTCATCTTGGTGGATTAAGGCACAAAATATATTGTTGACTCAAAGCACCAAGAATTAATTGTATAATTAATCCTTTGATATATTTGAATCACCAATACATTTCTCCAACCTCATCAACACCCAAATTCCTTTGAAATTAAAGAGGAATTAAGTGTACAAGACTACAATCCAAGGAAATCATCAAAATAAGGAAGTAGAAGAAGAGTAAAGATCCAAATCAAGTCAAAAAACAAGTGAAAATCACAATTTACTCACTGTGCAATCGGTTGCAGCATGATGCAAATTGATTGCACGCTGCAATTTTTTCAAGTTTTTTCAAAATGTGGCCCGTGCAATCAATTGCAGAAGAGTGCAAATCGATTGCACACTGTAAAAATCAGAAAAATCACATTTCTAAAGGCCAAATTCTTGCTCAAAACATTTCACAAACACCTTGTGTTCCTTGATTCAATTGAGCACGGAAATTCCAATTGATTTTTGAGAATTTAACACCAAAGGAACTAAAAACAAGTTTGATAAATGAATCAATCAACAACAATTATCAAGAGATCACATAATCAAAGATGAAGATCAACACTCACCACTTGTAGATCTTGAGAAAAATTTGCAAGAATAACACTTCAAATTGCTTCACTTCAACTTCAAAAATCAGAATCACAAGCCTAGATCTAAAGAATTGATGATGAAAAAGAGAGTGGATAGAGGTTTAGCTCAAAGAGTTGGAGAATTCCAATTAAGAATTCACCAATATTTTTGAAAAAGAAAGAGCTTTGAGTGAGTTGGGTGAATTAGGGAAAATGAGTTTGGCAAGGTGAGTATGGCTATCAAAAGCCTGAGATTCGAATGAGAGGAGGCCTCTATTTTTAAAGTTTTGGTTTGGGAATGAGTAGTGGTTTGGAGTTTAGTTTGAAAATTAGAATTAGGCTTGGCAATTAGTTTTGGAGCCAAAATTGAATCAATTAGTAATTAATATCGAAATTAAAAGAAAATAAGAAAAGAAATTAGAGCCCAAGCCCACAAACTTGAAAATTGCCCAATTTTTCAAAATTCTGCGCAGTGAAATCGATTGGACTCTAGTGCAAATCGATTGCACTAAGTGTTTTTTTGAGAATTTGCTTAAAATAGCCAGGGAGCAATCGATTGCTCCAAAGTGAAAATTGATTACACCCTTTTTTTTTTTGAAATTTTGGTTTTAAATCAAGTTTGGGGAAAAACATCGGAAAAACTTACACTCGCCTGATGTCTTGGCTTGATACCTACAAAAATACAAATATACAAAGACAAAAACAAACATTTTTGGTATTTTAATCAGAGGTTAGCAGATGAAATAAATGTAGATCAATCATGCAGGCATAACACAGTTAGGGTGCTTGGTGATTCCTTGAGACCAAACTTAGGAATATGACAACCATAAGAGCCCAACCTTGTTTGTGATCTTAATGCATTTATGATGAGATGATGAGGGATCTTAGGGGAAAAAATTGGGGTACAACAGCTACCATTTTCATTAAAAAGTTTTTCAAAATATTTGTTTTCAAATTCTCCCCCATGATCACTTCTGACTTTTACAATCCTAAACTCTTTTTCATTATGAACTTGATTACAGAAGTTAGAAAATACAGAATGTGACTCATCCTTGTGTCTTGAGAATTTTACCATGGTCCATCTGCTATAATCATCTACGATCACCAATCCATACTTCTTGCCACTGATGGATGCAGTTTTCACTGGTCCAAACAAATTAATATGCAGAAGTTCTAATGGCCTCGAGGTACAAACAACATTTTTAGATTTAAAAGAAGGTTTTGCAAATTTTCCTTTTTGGCATGCTTCACACAAAGCATCTGAGCTGAACTTAAAATTTGGAAGTCCTCTGACTAGATTGAGTTTGTTAATCTGAGATATTCTTCTCATACTAACATGACTCAATCTTCTGTGCCATACCCATTTCTCATCGTTGAAACAACCGGCTGAACATCATCCGATAACTATATCAATGAAGTTGCCATCGAATATTTTTTATCTCGCAAAAGGAGAAAGGTAAACGCATCGCGAAAACCTAAAAGGGATAAGACACGGTCTTGCGACCGAGAGATAGGGTAAGGGAATCTATTACGCGAAGGGAAGGTATTAGCACCCCACACGTCTGTAGTACTCTATGGTATCCACTTCTATTTTTTGTCCAATGGGTGTGTTTATATCAATTTACTTCTTAATTGCTATATTTGTATGCTAAAAGAGAATGCATGTGAAAGAAAAGAAAATAAAGAAAACACGGGGAAAAGAAGGAAGTATGTACAAAGTTTGCTCGATCGAGCCCCGTGACAAGATGCCTACGTATTCCCTCGTGCAATGGGAAAGTTAGAGCGCCGTAGTTCGGCTCATATGTTTTGGTGGGTTTTGTGTTTTTTACTTATGAAAAAGATTTTTAAACACAAAATAAAACCCGTGGGCAAAAAGGTTTGTATTGGTTGGTTGCTTTTACCTTGAAAAAGGAGTTTGAACCATTATTAAGTGTTTTAATTTTCAAAAGAAAAGCAAACAAGTTTTAGTTTTATTATATGCAAGTATGCAAAAGAAACTAGAAAACAATCAAGGGAAACTATCTAATTGTATCCTTAATGTTATCATGCATGAATTACAACCTAAGGTCTAACTCGAATCGCTACCTAAGATGGAGTCGAGAGAATCCTAAGGGAACATAGCAAAGGTTTACAACTTAAATCTATGTCTATCTCGAATCTCTACCAAAAGTAGAATCGAAGACGACAAAAAGGAATGGAAAAGGTTTACATCCTAAGTTTATGTCTATCTCGAATCGCTACCTAATGTAGAGTCAACGACGACAAAAGGGATGAAGAAAACAAGTGCTTTGGCAGAAGCACAAAAACAATGTAATGCAAACAAACAAATGTCCCACAAGCGCAGGAAAAGGAGGAAGTCCCATAGCCTCGAACGGTAACGAGCATACCGTGAGTCAACCAAGAGCCGACATATCCGATTCCCGTGAATGGTATCACCGCATAACATCAATTGTCAAGTTTGAAGAGCAAATGATGCGAGCTCTGCAATAAATGTGAACCCTAGGAAAGCGTGGAGAGTCAGAATAGGGAACTCTTGCGACTTTTTTATTGACTCGATAAAGGAAGCAACACGATTCGCGTGTGTGGGCTGACACGGACTAGAACTTTGCGAGAGTCGATTACGGACCCCTTTCGCTTGCCCATCATATCATCATGACTCGATAGCAGGAAATATAAAAAGCGAGACTTTGCTTGGTGGTGCCACGTTGGGTGTCCTAACCACTTCTGACCTATGCAAGCACAAATATAAACACTTACTGAGAATTACCTCCCTATGCACGATGGAGGATTTTAAACAAACCAAACACAATTATCACACAGAAGTTCCCTAAACGGGTCTTTAAATAAACCAGAGGGGTTCCTGAACATGCTCCAACTATGGAAGCCCCTTCATACATCTCTATTCCTACTTCTCATGGCAAGGAAAGCGGTAAAACCCTACTTCTCATGTTCTCTAGAAAAGCGGTAAAAGAGCAGTAAACAAAGTAAAATTAATACCAAATGGATAATAAAATAAAAATACCGTAAAACATCGAGTAAACCGCCATCAACAAAGCAATAATAAGAAACGATCAATATAATCCATAAGGTGATATGCGTAGCAAACAAGTCCTCACAACAATCGAAACACCGCACAAAGGTACATATCCAAACAAAATAGCGAATACTCGTAACATAACACAAAGCAAAGTTCAAACGTAACCACGAGAGAAGTGGTAACCACGGAGAAGTGGTAACTGCAAGACACTACTGTTGATCAATTCGAAGGTTGTATTGCTAGCCTGACCGTTAACAATGGTTTAGGCTTCTCCGATGCTGATTTAACTCCTACCGGAAGGGAACACAACAAAGCCTTGCACATCTCCATTGAATGCAAGGGCACTACATTGTCTCACGTATTAGTGGATACTGGTTCTGCTCTAAATGTTCTGCCGAAGAGCGCTCTCGACCGACTTAATGCTGAAGGAGTGGTCATGAAGCCCAGTGATATAATCGTAAGAGCTTTTGATGGTTCTAAAAGAACAGTACTTGGAGAGCTCATCCTGCCAGTTAAAGTCGGTTCCCAGACTTTTGACTCTATTTTCTTTGTCATGGACATTCATCCAGCTTATTCTTGCCTACTCGGACGCCCTTGGATACATGGGGCAGGCGCTGTCACCTCTACATTGCATCAGAAGCTGAAGTACCCAGTGAAGGGAAGATAGTTATAGTATGCGGTGAAGAAGAATGTATGGTAAGCCATCTGCAGTCATTTCGATACATCGAAATGGAAGGTGAATTTGTCGAAACTCCTTGTCAAGCTTTCGAAGCAATTCCACGAGTCATGCCTGTTGAATCTCCTTTTACTCCTGAAGTTACTAGAGTTCCACCGAAGATGGCTTCATTGAGAGACGCCAAAGCTGCAGTTGAAGAAGGAGGTTGTACTATTTGGGGTCAGCTCCCCAATCTTCCATTCAAATCTGACAAGACTGGTTTTGGCTTCACTATCAAAGTTCAGAAGATGATACGCCACGAACGTGCCGGCAAACTTCCTTTCCATATCAACAAAAGTGGAGTCCATGCTATAGAAGACGACGACGGCGACTTCGACATCAACAATTGGATCTTCCCAATTCCAGACGACGGACTCAAGAATTGGAAGAATGAAGATGTCATACCAATCTCCTTTAGACAGGAGTAATTGCTTTTTTTCGGTTATGCTTTTCGTTGTTTATGTTTCGAGCAATAAAACTTTAAGCCTAGTGCCTTGCCTGGGGCACCACGGCTCGTTTGTGAGGGTTATTATTTGTCATTTGCATATTTTCATTCAATAAAATCATTGGACTTTTGCATTTAAATACTGTGTTCTCTTCTTTCTTTTACTTTATCACCCTTTCAAAAAGCTATGTGTTCTTACACACACCCACATGACACACTGCAGATTCACTCCGAATCTCGTCAATAACAGCTCTGCTATTGCTAAATATGACTTTGATAATCCGATTTACCAAGCCGAAGACGAAGGCGAGGAAGATTGTGAAGTGTCAGGGGAACTTGACAGGTTACTACAACAAGAAGAACAGGTTATACATTCACACGAGGAACCAATCGAGGTTGTGAATCTAGGTACCGACGAAGACAGAAAGGAAATCAAGATAGGAGCAGGTCTTGAAAAAAATATCAAAGAG
This sequence comes from Vicia sativa, assembly GCA_021764765.1. Classification (NCBI taxonomy): domain Eukaryota; kingdom Viridiplantae; phylum Streptophyta; class Magnoliopsida; order Fabales; family Fabaceae; genus Vicia; species Vicia sativa. Next base: position 14,138,329 of record CM038797.1, read on the forward strand.
AGATTGGTCCAGATGCTGCGAGACTACATCAAGATTTTTGCTTGGTCCTACGAAGACATGCCGGGTTTAGACATTGACATTGTGGTGCACCGATTACCAACAAAAGAAGGTTTTCTCCCTGTAAAGTAGAAGGTTCGTCGTATGCGTCCTGAGATGTCTGAGAAAATCAAAGCCGAATTTATGAAATAGTTCAATGTCGGTTTCCTAGTCGTTACTTCTTATCCACAGTGGGTTGCGAACGTGGTACTTGTACCTAAGAAGGATGGTAAAGTGCGCATGTGTGTGGACTACCGAGATCTGAACAGAGCAAGTCCGAAAGACGATTTTCCACTTCCTCATATTGATGTCCTGGTTGATAACACTGCCCAACACAAGGCTTTCTCCTTCATGGATGGTTTCTCCGATTACAATCAGATCAAAATGGCTCCCGAAGACATGGAAAAGACCATTTTTGTTACACATTGGGGCACATTCTGCTACAAAGTCATGTCGTTCGATCCGAAGAATGTTGGCGCCACATATCAACTTGCCATGGTAGCTTTATTCCATGACATGATTCATCACGAGATAGAGGTCTACGTCGACGACATGATAGCTCGATCACAAACCGAAGAAGAACATCTCGATCATTTGCAAAAGCTGTTTGATAGATGAAGAAGTACAGACTAAGACTTAATCCTAACAAGTGCACCTTTGGAGTCAGATCCGGTAAACTCCTGGGATTTTTTGTCAGTGGTAGAGGTATTGAAGTTGACCCTGCCAAGGTTAAATTCATTCAAGAAATGCCAGCTCCCAGTACCGAAAAGGAAGTTAGAGGTTTCCTGGGATGATTAAACTACATTTCCAGATTCATTGCACATCTAACTGCTACTTGTGATCCAATCTTCAAGTTACTGAAGAAAGATCAAGTAGTGGAATGGAACGACGATTGCCAAACAAATTTTGACAAAATCAAAGAGTACTTGAAAAATCCTCTTATCCTGATGCCACCAATCAAAGGAAGACCTCTTATCATGTACTTGACAGTATTAGAGAACTCAATGGGGTGTGTATTGGGGCAACATGACGAGTCTGGTCAAAAAGAGTATGCAATATACTACCTTAGCAAAAAGTTTATCGACTGGGAAACAAGATACTCACAACTTGAGAAAACTTGTAGCGCTTTGGCTTGGGCTGCTCGTCGACTAAGACAGTATATGTTGACTCACACTACCTTGTTGATTTCCAAAATGGATCTGATAAAATACATATTCCAAAAACCTACTCTCTCCAGAAGAATAGCAAGATGGCAAATGATCTTGACCGAATACGACATCCAATATGCTAATCAGAAGGCGATCAAAGGAAGTATATTTGTCGATCATTTAGCTCATCAAGCCATAGATGACTATCAGTCTATGCATTTCGAGTTTCCAGACGAGGATGTTATGTTAGTCACTGATTGCGAAGAACCAGGACCAGACGAAGGACCTGAACCGGGATCCCGATGGACCATGGTCTTTGATGGAGCCTCAAATGCACTTGGCAATGGCATTGGCGCCATCATTACATATCCTATAGGTGGACACACGCCTTTCACCGCCAGACTTTGTTTGGACTGCACCAACAATATGACCGAATACGAAGTGTGCATCATGGGTATCAAAGCTGCTATTGACTTAAGAATCAAATTCTTGCAAGTGTATGGAGACTCGGCTTTGGTGATCAGTCAGATTAAAGGCGAATGGGATACGAAGGATCTGAATCTCATTCCATATCGAGAGCATGTTTTAAGTCTGGTCCCTTACTTCGAAGAGATCACTTTCGATCATATTCCACGAGAAGAGAATCAGTTGGCAGACGCATTAGCTACCATGTCATCTATGTTTAAGGTCAGATGGGACAACGAAGCTCCCCAAATTATCATTGAAAGGTTCGACAAACCTGCATACTATTGTGAACTTGATACCGAAGAGAAGCCTTGGTTCTATGACGTGAAGAGGTATCTCGAAACTCATGAATATCCCGCAGGGGCATCTGAGCTGTCAACAATAAGAAGTTCTTGAGAAGATTCGCTTCCAAATTCTTTCTCAATAACGACATCTTATACAAGCGCAATCACGACTTGTGCTTACTCCGCTATGTAGATCAGAGAATAGCGGAACAGATCATGGAAGAGTTACACGAAGGCGCATTCGGTACCCACTACAGTGGACATACAATGGCTAAGAAGATTCTAAGAGCAGGTTACTATTGGTCCACTACGGAAGTTGATTGTTACCGCTATGTTCGGTCTTGTCACAAATTCCATATATACGCAGACAAAGTGCACGTACCTCCAGTCCCATTGAATGTTCTGACCGCTCCATGGCCTTTCGCAATGTGGGGCATTGACATGATTGGAGAGATCAAGCCTACCGCTTCCAATGGACATCGCTTCATCCTTATTGCTATTGATTACTTTACCAAATGGGTAGAAGCAGCTTCGTTCGCATCTGTTACCTAGAATGTTGTGGCCCAATTCATCAAGCATAATCTCATTTGTCGGTATGGGGTCCCCGAAAGGACATCACAAACAATGGTACCAATCTCAATAACAGGTTGATCAATGAACTCTGCACGCAGTTCAAGATCAATCATCACAATTCTTCTCCATATCGGCCAAAAATGAACGGCGCAATGGAAGCCGCCAACAAAAATCTTAAGAAGATCATACAGAAGATGACAGTGACCTATAAGGATTGGCACGAGATGTTTCCATTTTCTCTCCACGGCTATCGCACTACAGTACAAACATCTACAGGGGCAACCATCTTCTCTCTTGTATATGGCATGGAAGTAGTCCTACCAATCGAGGTTCAGATACCCTCAACCAGAGTACTCAAGGACGTAGAGTTAGGCTAAGACGAATGGGTCCAAACTTTCCTTGACCAGATCAACCTGATCGACGAAAAACGGCTCGCAGCCATCTGCCATGGACAAATATACCATAAGCGAATGATCCAAGCATTCAACAAGAAAGTCAAGCATCGAGTCTACCAAGTCGGTGATCTAGTATTCAAGCGCATCATTCTTCCACAAGGTGATCCCAAGGAAAAAATGGACTCCCACCTATGAGGGACCGTTTGTAGTCAAAGTAGTGTTTTCCGACGGAGCTATGATACTTAGCACTATGGATGGAGAAGACTTCCCACACCCTTTGAACGCAGACATAGTCAAAAAATACTACGCATAAACGAGACCCGCTAGGTTGACTGGCCTAGGCAAAAATAAGGGCATCCTGGTGAACCAAAAAGGTTTGGGCAAAAGTTAAGGATATATACAAAAAAAATGTACACCCGGCAAGTCAAAAACCTGCAAAGGCGGCTTGGGCAAAAAAGGGTATCCCGGTAGACTGAAAACCCGAAAGGGCGGTCTAGGAAAAAGTTAGGGATTTAAGCGTACGACTATGTCTCGTCCATATCACCTACTTACAGACTACACTACTATCAGCATTCTAGATTCGAATGGCGCAAATCAGTTCAATCATTTTCTTCTGACAGCAAGGAGATGAGATAGTCGAAATATATGAGCAATAGCATAGTTGAAACCTGACGAGATTGTTTCCACATAGCTTTTTACTATTATGACAATTTCCTCTTACTAGGATATTCATCTCTTGTATACAAAATGCCTGACTATAGGCCACTTTTCAAATTTAATGCAAATTCCTCTTTTCCAATTTTATTGTTTTGTTTGCATAAAGTCCAATGATTGCTTTGAATGATTATATGCATCTAATAATAAACATTTGTTCACAAACATATGAAAAGCGAACAAAAATAGTAATTACTACAGGCTCTAGGAATTGAGATGACGACTAAAGTCACCAATGCATCCCCACAGAGTCACTTTCACAAGAGATACATTTGCAGGATCATCAATCCTCACAGAGCCATCGCTCTCCCTACAAAGACAAATCTTCTCCGACGAAGTACTAATCTCCTCCCAACAGTGTTCCAACACTTCTACATTCATCACATTAGTCCCCGGACGGTGATCCTATCAGATTCATCAAGCTTCAAACTTCATCACATTAGTCCCTGGATGGTGGTCCTATCAGCTTTATCAAGCTTCAAACTTCATCACGTTAGTCCCCGAGCAGTGATCATATCAGCTACATCAGCTACAAGCCTCATCAGCTTTAATGATCCTATCAGCTTCATCAGCTTCAATGATCCTATCAGCCTCATCAGCTTCAACGATCCTATCAGCCTCATCAGCTTCAATGATCCTATCAGCCTCATCAGCTTCAATGATCCTATCAGCCTCATCAACTTTAATGATTCTATCAGCTTCATCAGCTTTAGTGATCCTATCAACTTCACCATGTTACGTCAGTCTCCAAGCAGTAACAGATTATGCCATATCACGTTATCCCCCAGCAGGGTCTATGGACAATGTAATCATCCATGTCAAGATCTACACACAAGATCCCCAGCTGAGTATCTCTCAATCATTATTATTCTTCTAGCAGCATTAATATCCATACTCGAAACTTGGTTAGATAGTGCATCAGAGGAATCTGAATCATCTCTTATTCCCCCGCCAGGGTTTTCAACAACCTCATTCCCAAGAAAACATCAAAGAACTCCAGTAGAATTTTCCTATCTTCTGCAATATGGATATGTTATGAAAAACCACAACATCTACATTCATACATTACTCATAAAAATCATAACATGTGCATGTATCATAACACTGTCATATACTCGCATACATCATAATCTGCATAGGACTAACCATATCCTGTCAAGATTCATTTCCCCAGCAGGTAAAAGTTATTCGCCAAGCGGAAGGTCAAAGATTAATACCCGAAACAAGATGGGAGAACTATCTGAACAACCATGCAAATTATTCCCAGGTAACATACCCGAGATTAATACCCGAAACAAGACGGGAAAACTATCTACATTCGGACAACTATTCATCTCAAAAATAATCAAGATGAAGGTTTATTCTGATCCTCTCTTATTATCAATCGCCCCGGATGGCATCTTAAGCCCATCTCCGATTTCTCTTTCATCCAAAAGACGAATACAGAGTCTAGCGTACGACTCACTCTCCAGCATCAATTTCTCCTAATGGCATCTATAAGCACATTCCATGCAACAGCGAGTGCAAATTTTCAGGTGTACTCGAGTTTTCAATCATCTTCTACCTTCAGGTCACGAAAGGAAAACATACTAATCTAACCCTTCTGGTACAAGAAGATTGAACAGGGGAAATTGTTATACCCCAAAATTTTCCCTCCTACTTCTCAAGACAATCCACCACTCCATACTCAAAGATTCCACAAGGGTTGATCAGACAAACCCTCTCCTAAGCAATCAATCCAAACTAGGGTTTTGCTCCTCTCAAGTCAAGATGGATTTTCAGTGCTTCAAGTTGTCATTATACCTCATCATATGCTTCAAGGGACCACCTTGTCAAATTTCAAGCCTTATAAGTCAAGATTGCTCATCCAATTGCTCAGATGGTTGAAAATCAGTTGTATTTGACAAAAAGTCAATTGTGGTCAACATACAATCAAACTTCATGATTTTTTGTCAACATCAATATTTTCAAGTAATATTCATCATTTGATCAAGGTTTGATCATGATTCATCAAGAAAAGTCAAGATTTGATCAAAAGTCAAAGTTTCTAAATTAGGGTTTTTGAACAAAAAGTCAACAGAACTTTGACCAGACATAACTTTCACATACTTTATCAGAAATTTTTCCATCAAAGCTCATTTTAAAGAGAATTCAATTCTCTACAAATTCATGTATCACAAGCTTTGGCTAGAAATGCTTCATTTTGAAGTTATGGATCAAAACATTATAGGTCCTTTTAAAAGTCAACAAAAAGTCATCTTTTTGCAAAGAAGTGTTCATGAGGATGGGAACTTCAATGAAAATGAAACCAAAAGGGTTGTTTAAAATACATCTTGAGCTTTCTAAAAAGTCCAAGAACACCCAAAAATGTTAAAAATTAAGCAAGATACAAGTTGTGCAAGTTGAGCATTTTTGAGGAGGTGCATAAAGAAAAATACCTAGCAAAAGCAAATATTTTTCAAATGGGCCTAAGATTTTATGATCCAAACATGATTATAAGATTATCCATGACCTCTATGCTTCATGCCACACCTCTTATCTTTTTTATTTATTTATTTTTGAATTAAATGGCTTAAATTCAAATTTAATTTAATTAAATACAAAGATAATTATTAATGCAAGATGAGATTGATTTGTGCATGTCTTGAGGACCAAGGAAGCCTAGAAGAGCTGTCAATTCCGTGCGAGAAGATTAAGGGAAAGATTGATCCAAATTTGGAAAGATTTCATGCAAATTTCCAATCAAATATTCTCCATTTAAAGAAAATATTTCCTCTTAAAAGCCTTGACCCATTTCCACTCCTTTATATATACTTAACATCTTCACAAGACAAAGGGACAATTTTGCAGCCTCTTACACGAAACCCTTGCCTCCACAGCAACCCTAAAAATCTCAAAAATTCCAAGAAGTTGGCAAATTCGTGTTCTATTTTCCAGCCACTGTCAGTCACTTTTAAGCATTACATTGTGCTCCTGAGGTAAGTCTGAGTAAGTAAGCATCATTATACATGACCATAACACATTGAAACATGCCATACATACTGCTCCAATTTGCACTTTTTTTGAATTCGTGTTTTACGTTTGAGCGTGATTTGCTTGCAACTAACGTTTCTAATGTGTTTATAGCATGATATAGAATAGATCTGGGCAGTCGTTTGAAGTTTTCCATGGCTTAATCACTAGTTACCATTGTTAGGGCATGCACTGGAGGAGCTTTGTATCCATAGTTCTAGGCCGATTCAGAATGAACTAACACCACCAATCGATTTGTAGCCCTTGAATTAGGGGGATAGGGTACCCTTGTTGCATTCATACTGTTTATTTTGCAGGTTGATGATTGAAGATGACCGGAGTTTCTCTCCCGGCACCTCTGACAGAAGTCCTAACTTCTGGATTTCCAGAAGCATCATCCTCCAGAAGCTCCAGCTTCTGGACGTCCCAGCACCAGATCCTCCAGAAGCTCCAACTTCTAGATGTCCCCAACGCCAAAAATCCCCAGAAGCCCCAGCTTCTGGACCCTTCCAGATGCAGAACCTCCAGAAGCCCCAACTTCTCAACCCCCCAGATGCAGAAACTCTAGAAGCTCCAGCTTCTGGACCCCCTCAGATGTTTCATCTCCAGAAGCTCTAGCTTCTGGATACCCTCAGAAGGATCCCCTCTAGAAGCTCCAACTTCTGGATGTCCAAGGTGCGCCGCTCATAGAAGGCTTGGCTTCTGTGCCAATTTCCGTCAGAAACTCTGATGGAAACCCCTTTTTCATTATTTTTGTCTTTCTGCTGTTTATTTTCTTATTCTCTCTTTTTAGTTATCTCAATTAATTAATTAATTAATTAATTAATTAATTAGTAATTAGGTTAAACAATTAGCTTAATTAGGGTTAATTTCACAAACAATTTTTCTTTATGTTTTTTTTCTTAATTAATTAATTTAATTAGTTTTATTTAGGTTAATAATTTAAATTAAATTTCTTTTATTAATTAAAATTAATCAGAACTAGGATTTTTTTTACATTAAAATCAACTTTCAAAAATACCAAAAATATTAGGATTTAGGTATTCACTTAGACAATTTTTTCTATTTTATTTTTTTTTGCATTTAAATTCTAGAAAGGATGTATAGGTCGCAAAGTTTTTATTCTGTAATAGCGTAGATTTACATTTCTTCTTTTACTTTCCGCACCTATCTTCCCCAAAGCCATGTAATAGCGTAGGAAATTTATTTTCCGCACCTATTAAACTGCTAGTAACTAGGCGTGTATGGCAAGATAAAAATCAATCTAGATCACTAACACAAGATAAAAATATTTGAATACAACACATATTTCACACATGCACCCTCTTAGGGTACCCTCTCTTGTTGCCTTTCAAAACCATGGTCATGTCCCTCGAACGTGGGGATATCTTAGCACAGTTGCCTACAAAAAACATCATCATAGTCCCTTCGATACAAAGATCATAGTCCCTTGATAACCCTCAATTGTTGCCTACGAATACATGATCTCGTCCCTCGATTGTTGCCTACGAAAAGTGATGATCGTCCCTACGAATATGCTAAGATATCCTTACAAGTTGCCTTCTATGACTATCCGATATCCCTTCGAATGTCCCTTCTACATCAAACGAATAAGATTACCTACCAACTAATGGTACGAATAGCCTTATTCTAAAGGAAAGCAAAATAACACAGAAACGACCGTCCTGAGTAGGTAATAAGACTCTTTTGCTTGCTCAAATCAATCAAAATACTTTTTACACCTCACACTATTTTCAAAATCTTTTTCAAACACTTTGTATACATTCCAGCGTGAAGCATTACAAAGTCTTTTCCAAAATAAAACATTTCCAAACACTTTGTATACATTCCAGCGTGAATCATTACGAAGTCAAAGCGAAATTCCTTTTCAAAAATCTTTTCAAACACACACACACAAAAAGCAATTAAAGTGAGCTAAGCAATTAAGAGCCCGTAGATAACTACGGATGGAAAGGGTGCTAATACCTTCTCTTTTCATAACTGCCTCCCATACTCAGAATCTAACAAAGGTATTTTCCTGTTCTTTTCGCCTTCCATTAATTGGATAAAAGAAAAGTCGGTGGCGAATCTTGCTATCCGCAACATTTGCGATCAAACACAAAACAAACAAGTCAGTTCTCCCACCGTGTTACAGTAAGAATCATGGATCCTTCGGAGAAAACTTTCTTTACAACATATGGTCCTTCATAATTCGGAGCCCATTTGCCCTGGGCATCTGTATTGCTTGGAGGCAAGATTATCTTCAGCACGAGATAGCCAACCTGGAAATTCTGAGGACGTATTTTCTTATCGAAAGCAGCTTTCATCCTCTTCTGGTATACCTGTCCATGGCAAATTGCCGTCATCCTCTTCTCGTCAATGAGATTCAACTGATCTAAACGATTATGGACCCATTCAGCTTCATCTAACTGAACATCTGTCATGATTCTCAAAGAACGGATTTCAACCTCCAAAGTTAGGACTGCTTCCATACCGTATACCAAAGAAAAGGGGGTTGCCCCGGTTGAAGTACGCACTAAAGTGCGATAAACATGCAGAGGAAAAGGTAACATCTTGTGCCAATCTCTATAGGTGACAACCATCTTCTGCACGATCTTTTTAATGTTCTTATTTGCTGCCTCCATAGCCCCATTCATCTTTGGGCGATAAGGAGAAGAGTTATGATGCTTAATCTTGAAACTATCGCATAGTTCCCTCATCATCTTGTTATTGAGGTTGGAACCGTTATCCGTGATGATCTTCTCAGGAACTCCATACCGATGAATGATATTGTTCTTAATGAAACACGTTACCACTTGCTTGGTCACGGTGGCATAAGACGTTGCTTCAACCCACTTGGTGAAATAGTCAATGGCAACCAAAATGAAATGATGGCCATTGGAAGTGGTCGGTTCTATCCTCCCGATCATATTGATGCCCCACATCACGAATGGCCAAGGAGAAGTCAAGTCGTTCAAGGGAGAATGAGCCACATGCATCTTATCAGCATAGATCTGGCACTTGTAACATACCCTAGAATGATTATAACAATTTGTTTCCATCGTTGACCAATAATAACCTGCTCTCAAGATTTTCTTGGCCATAGTATGTCCACTAGAATGTGTCCCGAAGGAACCTTCATGAATTTCCTCTATAATTTTGCTTGCCTCGTGTCTATCCACGTATTTGAGCAAAACAGAATCATAATTTCTATTATACAACACACCATTGTTCAGGAAAAACTTGGCGGAGTACTTCCGCAGAGTCTTCTTATCAGTGATCGAAGCATCCTCTGGATACTCTTTAGTCTCAAGATACCTTTTGATATCATAAAACCAAGGCTTTTCATCAACTTCTTCTTCCATCTCATAACAAAACGCTGGCTCATCCAACCTCGTGATGGTGATAGAGGGGCCTTCATTGGCCCATTTAACTTTAAACATGGATGACAGAGTAGCCAACGCGTCTGCCAAGTTATTCTCTTCTCTCGGAATATGATTGAAAGTAATCTCATTAAAGTACGAGATCTGTTTCAAGACATGCTCTCTGTATGGAATCAGATTAGGGTGACGAGTCTCCCAATCTTTGTTGATCTGGCTAATTACTAGAGTTGAGTCCCCATATACCTCTAATATCTTGATTCTTAAATCAATGGCTGCTTCGATCCCAAAGATACAAGCTTCGTACTCGGCCACATTATTCGTACATTCAAAAAAAATCCTGGCAGTGAAAGGGATATGAAACCCTGTTGGCGAAGTAATAACGATGCCAACACCATTACCCAAGGCATTAGAGGCACCATCAAACACCATCGTCCATCGCGATCCTGGTTCGGGTCCTTCATCTGGGCCTGGAATATTACAATCCCTGATAAACATAATATCCTCGTCTGGAAATTCGAACGGCAATGCTTAATAATCATCATCCATAGGCTGATGAGCCAGGTAACCCGCCAATACACTACCCTTGATAGCTTTCTAAGTAGTATACTGGATATCATATTCCGTGAGAATCATTTTCCAACGAGCCACCCTTCCAATGAGAGCTGGCTTCTCAAAGATGTACATGATCGGATCCATTTTGGATATCAATAAAGTGGTATAGGTCAACATATACTGCCTCAGTCGGCAAGCAGCCCAAGCCAAAGCACAACAAGTTTTCTCGAGCAGTGAGTATTTTGTTTCACAATTGGTAAACTTTTTGCTAACGTAGTATATGGAATGCTCTTTTCGACCAGACTCGTCCTGTTGCCCTAGAACGCACCCCATTGAGCTTTCAAGCACTGTCAAATACATGATCAAAAGTCTACCTTCAACTAGAGGCGAAAGAATCGGAGGTTCCTGCAGGTACTCTTTGATTTTGTCAAAAGCCAATTGACAATTATCATTCCACCTATCCGTCTGATCTTTTCTTAACAGTTTGAATATCAGTTCGCAAGTGGCTGTAAGATGAGAGATGAATCTAGCAATGTAGTTCAACCTCCATAAGAAACCACAAACCTCTTTTTTAGTCCTCGGCACAGGCATTTCCTGTATAGCTTTCACTTTGGCAGGATCGACCTCGTTCCTTTTTCACTTAAAATGAAACCCAACAGATTTCCCGACCTCACTCCGAAGGTGCATTTATTAGGATTCAACCTCAGCCTAAATTTCTGTAATATTTTAAACAACTTCAGAAGATGAACAAGGTGTTCCTCATCCATCTGGGATTTTGCAATCATATCATCAACATAAACCTCAATCTCTTTGTGCATCATATCATGAAAGAGAGTGACCATCGCCCGTTGATATGTTTCCCCAACATTCTTCAAACTAAATGGCATCACTTTGTAACAAAATGTTCCCCAAGGTGTAATGAAAGTAGTTTTCTCTATATCATCGGGCGACATCTTGATTTGATTGTAGCCAGAAAATCCATCCATAAAAGAAAATACTTTAGCCTGAGCAGTATTGTCAACCAATATGTCAATATGTGGGAGCGGGAAATCGTCTTTAGGGCTTGCTCTATTCAAGTCCCTGTAATCGACACACATTCTAACCTTGTCGTCTTTCTTTGGTACTGGTACCATATTCGCAACCCACGGAGGATAAGATACAACTTTCAGAAAAAAGTATCAAACTGCTTTTGAACCTCCTATTTAATCTTCTTCGACATCTCAGGATGAGTTCGACAAAGCTTTTGTTTCATAGGAGGATAATCTACATTCAAGGGCAACTCATGCACAACAATGTTAGTATCTATCCCAGGCATGTCTTCATAAGACCAAGCGAAGATATCAGCATACTCTCGGAGCATCTTAATCAACCCCTGCTTGACACTTTCCTCTAAGGCGGTCCCAATCTTGACTTCTCTCTTGACCTCCTCAGTACCCAGATTTATCACTTCTAGAGTCTCTTCATGCGACTGAATAGATTTCTCTTCTTGCCTCAATAATCTGGCTAACTCTTCAGGAACTTCATAATCTTCTTCAGCTTCTTCATCAGCTTGATAGATCGAATTTTCGAAGTCATAAGTAGCCATAGCAAAGTCATTACCATTGAAATCTCGGAATAATGGGGCACTAGATCTGCATGATTGATTTTATTTTCCTATTTTAGTCTTAGATTAAAAAAGAAAAATAAAGATCACATTGCCAATGTTAATTTGTAAAAATGAAAAAGAAAGACAATGAACGAAATATTTAAATGCAAAGAAAACGTCCTTTATTGATGATAAACTTTGAAAATTCAAAACATTGGTGGCCCTACAATATGGTTCACTACACCTTGGGCAGAGTGTAGGAATTATTACATGATGAAAACAAAAGAAAATTACTCTTGAAGACGGGTGATGACGGTGATATCTTTAGAAAAACAGTTAGCTGGCTTTTGCCCTAGAATAGTAGGATAAATCCACTGATCCATATAGAATTCACTGTCTGTCTCATCTCCAATAGCAGTGACATCTTCAAACTGAATACCTCCTTTATAAAACTGGATGGGCGGAGGAATCTTTGGACGCACGGGAATGAATAGCCAAAGGAGATTTTCCAAGCACATAACCCAAACCCTTCTTATCCTTCTGAGTTGGGAGCTCCGAATTCTACCCCAACCTTCAGGGTGTCCAGATTCAACAATAGCACGAGCTTGACGGTAGGATTTCATAGAGACCTCTAGCATTTTAACCTCAACATGAGGAGTCTTGATAACTTGAACAGTTTCAAATGCCTGAAATAGAGTCTCATGAATTTCTCCTTCAACTTCCACATAGCGGAAAGAACTCAAACAGCTAACCACATATTCCTCTTCTCCCCAGATGGTGACTACTTTCCCATTAACCAAGAACTTCAGCTTTTGGTGCAAGGTCGAGGTAACCACACCTGCCCCATGAATTCAGGGGCGACCAAGTAGACAATAATAAGATGGATTAATGTCCATAACAAAGAAAGTTGTTTTGAGCGTCTGCAGACCTATTTTCACAGGCAAGTCCACTTCACCAAACACAAACCTTCTAGAACCATCAAAAGCCTTGACAATCAAATCACTTGGCCTGAGCACCACTCAATCATAATCAAGCTTCATCAGAGCGGATTTTGAGAGTACATTCAGAGACGATCCCGTGTCAACCAGTACACAGGACAGAGTTGTATGAATAACTTCCATAGAGATGTGGAGAGCTTTATTATGGTTTCTTCCCTCAGGGGGTAAATCATAATCAGTTAAACCCAACCTGTTTCTTACAGAGAAGCTATTGACAATACCTTCGAACTGATTAACAGAGATTTCTTGGGGCACAAAAGAAGTTCCCAACAGATTCATCAAGGCGTTCATGTGAGCCTCAGAATCTCTTAGTAAGTCCAAGATGGAAATCTTCGCAGGCGTCTGACCAAGTTGATCAATGATCTTATAATCACTCTTTTGAACATACCTCATGAGTTCAGTTACATCTTTATCCAGATCTGGATTCAAGACATGTGTTGGAATTTTCGAGGCCAACTCATTGCCCTCGGTTACAATCCTCTTTCCTTTCGCTTTCGCCCTAGCCTGGGCCTCAGCACTTTCTTCTTGGGAGGGATAAATTCGGCCGCTACGGGTCATTCTACTCTCACCCACAACATCGTCTACCTCAGGCTTGTCTTTATCTTTATCAGATGGAGAATCAACATTCAATTTCTTCCCATTATGGTAAAATTGAGCACGATAGTGCCACAAAATATCTTTCTCATTAGAATATGGGATAGGACCTGGAAAAGTGATAATAACTGGGGACTTTTTAGCTGGCACCGGAATTGTTATTGGAACTTTCTTCAGGGAACCAGAATGGTCACAACATCAACCTCATCTGTAGCGTTTTGGGCATTTACAACCACTCGCTTAAACTGCAAGGTCTTCTTTTCAATCAAGCTTTGGACTTTCTTCCTCAAGGACTCATAAACAACAGACTATACCAGACAATATTTACAATCATGGCCACACCTAGGGAACTCTCCCTGCATCAACAACTGTTCTTTCTCCTACATCACAGGAGCGGTCAGCTGATCAACATTCACAACTAGGTCGAGACCCTCATTATCGCAAATTGCATTAGCAGTGGCGCCACCATGATTAGGTAGCGGCTGTTGAATGACATTCAGAGCTGGCGTCGGGCCGAAATTAATGGCTTCTGTATCAAGCAACTCTTTCACTTTGTATTTCAGAGCAATGCAGTTCTCCGTAGTATGCCCCTACCCATCAGAATGATAAGCACAACGGGCATTTGCATCAAAATTGTACGGTAGCTTTGATGGATCCACCTTCCACGGACGTAGCTCAATCATTTTCAAACTTATCAAATAGTTGAAAACATAAGAATAAGACATGGGCAACTGATCAAATTTCTTTGGAGGTCCCTTTGGCCTTTGCTGATTACCTTGGCGAGGTGCATAAGTTTGTCTCTGAGGAGCAACATTGGTGGGAATAGTTACAGCAGCAACTTAGTGATCGTATTCTTGATACTTCCCTTTACCTTTCCTGGCGTAGAGTACGTTAGACTCACCCTCTTTCTTCTTATAACCGCCAAAATCTTTCTTGGCACCACTGGCCTGGCCCTTGTCAACACTAGTGTCTTGGATTTTTCCCAATTTAATTCCAATTTTAATTCGTTCGCCAAACATTACCATGTCAGCGAAAGATCCAAACATACTGCAGCTTGCATAGTATTGCCCCTGTAGAGTGCCAGCAAACAATTCCACCATTTCACGCTCCACCATAGGAGGATGGACTTTCGCGGCTATCTCGCGCCACCTGTGCGCATATTCTTTGAATGATTCATTAGCCTTCTGTGATAAATTTTGTAATTGAGTTCTAGTTAAAGCCATGTATCTGTTATATTGGTATTGCAACACAAAAGCTTCGACCAGGTCTCTCCAAGTTCAAATGTGAGAACTCTCGAGACTCATGTACCAGTCTAAAGGATCATCAACCAAGCTATCCTAAAAGAAGTGCATCAGGAGCTTCTCATCTTTGGAATTCGCGGACATCTTTCGGTAGTAAGATCTTATATGAGTTTTGGGACAAGTATTCCCCTTGTACTTGGTCAGCTCAGGCACCTTGAATTTGGGAGGGATTCTCAGCCCTGGCACGAGTCCCATATCAGTCATATCAAAACCCACAACCCCTTGATTTTCAAAAACGTGCATACGCTCCTCAAGCATACGCAATTTCCTGTCAGACTCAGTTTGTTCATCAGCATTTGAATACCAATCTTCCATATCATCTTCCTCTGGTTGAGGAATAGGGATCAGAATGCCTCTACGGACCTGTGGCAGCACCACAACTTGTTCAACTTGATGATTCACCATGGGTGGGGGTACCACTCTATTACCATTCATAACATGAGCAGATTGGTTCACCATATGATTCGTCAAACCCTGAGTAGGACCACCGGTTGGACCTCCATTCAGCCCATTGTTCTGATTCACAACTCCATTTTCAACCTGATTATCGATCGGGCCGTTGCCAGGGCCGTTGTTGATGGGAGGATTGACTGCAGTTTGGGCCCTCTCATTGGTTTCAGTAGCATTTCTCAAAACTAGAGTCCTCAATTCAGCTTGTTGAACAGCCATGTTCTAAATGACCTCGAGCAATTGGTTAACCCTAGTATCCATCCTGATGTTCAAATACGCCATATCTGCCTGTATCTGTTCCATTTGTCTTTTTGAATTCCCCCTAGTGTTGTATCGGTGAGAATTTGAAGAAGCAATCTCTGAAAAATACCAGATGCAGAGATAAGAAAACCGGCATGAACCACCTGTTATGCATAATGTATGTATATGCATAGATGTATGATGCATGAGATGATCACTTCTAGGACATTCCTGCAATTTCTTATCAAGCATCAAATAATGACTGGATAGTAACAACAATAATTATCAAGACCGATCACACAATCGAATTGAGAATCAACTGGCCAAATGCATAGATGAAATAAAGTTTATATAAGAATCCGCAATCATAGAGAATTAATACAAACACAATAGTGAGCGAACCCCGTCCAACAAGCCTGGCGGTGATTCGTCGAATCAAATAATATCAGATAACATTTGCATCAACTTATTTAGAGACCAATTGTGCTTTGAGCATCTGGATCTTAGCCACCAACTTAGCCACATGGATGTCTCGGCCTCTCAACATGGTGTGTGCTACATATCCTTCATCTTTAGCCTGTTGCAATTGAGTCTTCAATTCTTCAACCTCTTTATAAAGGATAGTCATCTTCTTCCGTCGACTATGGGCTTCAACTTCAAGTTCTTTCCTTCATCCGAGAGACTCTTTAAAATCGATTTCTTCCTTGCGGATTTGCTTCCTCAAGATCCGAATTTCTTCACCATGCTTGGCTTTCAATTTCCCATTGGCTGTTTGCACATTCTTCAGCTTCTCTTGTATCTTGTCAAACTCTTTGGTCATCTGATCAAAAGAAGAGGAATTACCACCTTTGAATCTCTTGGTTTCTTCAAGTAGGTCGTAAGCCCTCAGAACTTGGTCTTTCTTCTCGATGTCGACGGATAATCTCCTTTTATCTTGGAGAGTGAATGCTAGATCCATGGCTTGAGCTTGTAACTGTGCCTTCAAAGCTGAATTCTCTGATTGGAGCTATTTGTAAATCCCAATATGCACGAAACCTGGGGGAGAGATAATTGATGAAGAAGAGGAAGTAGCAAAATCAGGTTCCAGACTTTCAACCATGGAATCAGGTTGAGAATACAAAGGTGCTTCCCTTCTGTATGGTAGCCAAATCTTGGAGACCCGATCCTTTAACCAGTTTGTATAAGAATCAAGCTCATAGTTTCCTTTTTGGCCAAAGAAAATTGTGCCCCTTTTGTGAATTGAGCTCCATGCAACAACAATCTGATTTAGCAAAACCGGATTCTCATTATTTGAAAAAAATATACTTTTCGTCAACTGACGAATAATGGGTGCTTCGGTTAAAGGATATCCTAGTTGGCGACGAGCCAATGCAGGATTATAAATGATGCAACCCTTAGTTCCCAACAATGGTACATTTAGAAACTCTCCCCAACTAGTGATGATCTCAGAACCACTCGACATGGTGTTCCAAACTATATCATATGAGGTGAGTGCGATGATCCGGCTAGACAACTTCATGGTTTTATCACAATCAACAAATGCTCCCCACTTTGGCAAATGTGTGTTGAACCAACGATAAAGCAAAGGCATACAACCCATAACGCGCCGCTTTTGACCATGGCAAGAGTGGATGGCATAATATGTATCAGCCAAAATGGTAGGAACCAGATTGCCATTCATGAATACATAAATTGCAGCAAAATCCACGAACTTCTCGAAAGAGGGAAAAATCACCATACCATTGATCATGGCGGCTAAAATAGTGTTAAAGCTTTTCCAACAACCAATCTTGGCAAATTCATCAGCTTTCACTAAAAGGAAACCCAAGAGAAGTCCGCAAGTGTGATCTTTTGGAACCCAATTGTCCCTTACTTCACTAGCGTGCAAACCAAGGACTTTAGTAATGGCTTTGAAATCAGGAGTATCCATTCTTTTGACAAAAGGAAAACTGCTTGTGATGTTGATACCCAAAAGGAAAGAGTACTCCTCAAGAGTAGGTACTAACTGATAGTCTTGAAAGGTAAAACACTTAAGCCACTATCATAGAACTGAAGTAGAGACTTCACGGCAAAGAACTCATAATCTTCCATTAGTAACGGCAATATGTTCCCATGATCCTTTTTGAATTCTCTTTCAATCAGATCTTTCACAAGAGTACCTCTGACTCTCACTTCGGAGATGTCAAATGAACAAAAAGAATAGGAGGAAGTCTTACTTAGGGCTTCAGTGTTGGTCTGATTGTTGGTATCCATCCTGACGTTGATAATAAACCACAAGATGTCCTGGAAATGATATGCATGTGGAGTTAGATAAAATAACATATTTTTTTGGTATTTCTTTTAAGAAAAATAAACATGCTATGATGCAGGTACATTATGCATTGATCATGGGTTTACTACTTCCATGAACACTGATCAAACTGTTGTGCTGTTTTTGCTCTGATTGAAGGAACAGGAATTCAGATAGAGTAACGGCTAGAAATACCACTGAATGGAATCATAATCACCGACAGAAAATACCGAATCACCAACAGAAAATATCGAGTCATCACCAATATCAAGTCACCAATAGTCACCAACACTCACAGGTGAAACTAAGGCTTGGGTAAGGTCAAGATAAATCCAGGATCTAGTTCTCCTAGAGAAACTACCATCATAACACCTACGTGAAGATGATAGCCCCCTGATTGAACCTCCCCTGAAGCATGGGCGACATGCCAGACTACAAGATCTACATCCGGTATCTGACATGTTCCAATCTATTCCTCGGTGTCCTATATGTCTCTCAGTCGGGGTATGGGGCCTTTCACCTCTTGTAACTCCCACCCAATTTAGAAACCGATCGGAGCACAACAGCCTAACCAGTATATGAAAGCAGTCAATATGCCACATAGGATGCAATGCAAACATACAAAGAATGATGTGATAAAGCGATAAAGCGAGTAAATAGATAAACAAATAAATAAACACCCAATAGACAAGAAAATAAAAGCTAGGATCAACTCCTGATTGGACTAGCAAAAGGTCTAGACGATCCCCAGTGAAGTCGCCAACTGAAACAACCGGCTGAACATCATCCGATAACTATATCAATGAAGTCGCCATCGAACGTTTTTTATCTCGCAAAAGGAGAAAGGTAAATGCATCGCGAAAACCTAAAAGGGATAAGACACGGTCTTGCGACCGAGAGATAGGGTAAGGGAATCTATTACGCGAAGGGAAGGTATTAGCACCCCACACGTCCGTAGTACTCTACGGTATCCACTTCTATTTTCTGTCCAATGGGTGTGTTTATATCTATTTACTGCTTAATTGCTATATTTGTATGCTAAACGAGAATGCATGTGAAAGAAAAGAAAATAAAAAAACACGGGGAAAAGAAGGAAGTATTTACAAAGTTTGCTCGATCGAGCCCCGTGATAAGATGCCTACGTATTCCTTCGTGCAATGGGAAAGTCAGAGTGTCGTAGTTCGGCTCATATGTTTTGGTGAGTTTTGTGTTTTTTACTTATGAAAAAGAGTTTTAAACACAAAAGAAAACCCGTAGGTAAAAAAGGTTTGTATTGGTTGGTTGCTTTTACCTTGAAAAAGGAGTTTGAACCATTATTAAGTGTTTTAATTTTCAAAAGAAAAGCAAACAAGTTTTAGTTTTATTATATGCAAGTATGCAAAAGAAACTAGAAAACAATCAAGGAAAACTATCTAATTTTATCCCTAATGTTATCATGCATGGATTACAACCTAAGGTCTAACTCGAATCGCTACCTAAGATGGAGTCGAGAGGATCCTAAGGGAACATGGAAAAGGTTTACAACCTAAATCTATGTCTATCTCGAATCGCTACCTAAAGTAGAATCGAAGACGACAAAAAGGAATGGAAAAGGTTTACATCCTAAGTCTATGTCTATCTCGAATCGCTACCTAATGTAGAGTCGAAGACGACAAAAGGGATGAAGCAAACAAGTGCTTTGGCAGAAGCACAAAAACAATGTAATGCAAACAAGAAAATGTCACACAAGCGCAGGAAAAGGAGGAAGTCCCATAGCCTCGAACAGTAACGAGCATACCGTGAGTCAACCAAGAGCCGACATATCCGATTCCCGTGAATGGTTTCACTACATGACATCAATTGTCAAGTTTGAAGAGCAAATGATGCAAGCTCTGCAATAAATGCAAACCCCAGGAAAGCATGGAGAGTCAGAATAGGGAACTCTCGCCATTTTTTTATTAACTCGATAAAGGAAGCAACATGATTCGTGTGTGCGGGCTAACACGGACTAGAACTTTGTGGGAGTCGATTACGGACCCCTTTCACTTGCCCATCATATCATTATGACTCGATAGCAGGAAATATAAAAAGCGGGACTTTGCTTGGTGGTGCCACATTGGGTGTCCTAACCACTTCTAACCTATGAAAGCACAAATGTAAACACTTACTGAGAATTACCTCCCTATGCACGATGGAGGATTTTAAACAAACCAAACACAATTATCACACAGAAGCGCCCTAAACGGGTCTTTAAATAAACCAGAGGAGTTCCTGAACATGCTCTAACTAAGGAAGCCCCTTCATACATCTCTATTCCTACTTCTCATGGCAAGGAAAGCGGTAAAACCCTACTTCTCATGTTCTCTGGAAACGCGGTAAACAAAGTAAAATTAATACCAAACGGATAATAAAATCCGAAGAGCACTGCAAGCTAAAAATACTCCAAAAAACTTTGAGTAAACTGCCATCAACAAAGCAATAATAAGAAATAGCTCGATCAATATAATCCACAAGGTAATATCGTGCAACATGTGTGTGTAGCAAACAAGTCCTCGCAACAATTGAAACACCTGCACAAAGGTACATATCCAGACAAAATAGTAGAATATGTGTTTCTCGTAACATGAGAAAACACAAAGCAAAGTGCGTTTCAAACGCAACCAGAACCACGAGAGAAGTGGTAACCACGGGAGAAGTGGTAACTGCAAGACACTACTGTTGATCAATTCGAAGGTTGTATTGCTAGCCTGACCGTTAACAATGGTTTAGGCTTCTCCGATGCTGATTTAACTCCTACCGGAAGGGAACACAACAAAGCCTTGCACATCTCCATTGAATGCAAGGGCACTACATTGTCTCACGTATTAGTGGATACTGGTTCTGCTCTAAATGTTCTGCCGAAGAGCGCTCTCGACCGACTTAATGCTGAAGGAGTGGTCATGAAGCCCAGTGATATAATCGTAAGAGCTTTTGATGGTTCTAAAAGAACAGTACTTGGAGAGCTCATCCTGCCAGTTAAAGTCGGTTCCCAGACTTTTGACTCTAGTTTCTTTGTCATGGACATTCATCCAGCTTATTCTTGCCTACTCGGACGCCCTTGGATACATGGGGCAGGCGCTGTCACCTCCACCCTGCATCAGAAGCTGAAGTACCCAGTGAAGGGGAAGATAGTTATAGTATGCGGTGAAGAAGAATGTATGGTAAGCCATCTGCAGTCTTTCCGATACATCGAAATGGAAGGTGAATTTGTCGAAACTCTCTTTCAAGCTTTCGAAGCAATTCCACGAGTCATGCCTGTTGACTCTCCTGTCACTCCTGAAGTTACTAGAGTTCCACTGAAGATGGCTTCATTGAGAGACGCCAAAGCTGCAGTTGAAGAAGGAGGTTGTACTATTTGGGGTCAGCTCCCCAATCTTCCATTCAAATCTGACAAGACTGGTTTTGGCTTCACTATCAAAGTTCAGAAGATGATACGCCACGAACGTGCCGGCAAACTTCCTTTCCATATCAACAAAAGTGGAGTCCATGCTATAGAAGACGACGACGGCGACTTCGACATCAACAATTGGATCTTCCCAATTCCAGACGACGGACTCAAGAATTGGAAGAATGAAGATGTCATACCAATCTCCTTTAGACAGGAGTAATTGCTTTTTTTCGGTTATGCTTTTCGTTGTTTATGTTTCGAGCAATAAAACTTTAAGCCTAGTGCCTTGCCTGGGGCACCACGGCTCGTTTGTGAGGGTTATTATTTGTCATTTGCATATTTTCATTCAATAAAATCATTGGACTTTTGCATTTAAATACTGTGTTCTCTTCTTTCTTTTACTTTATCACCCTTTCAAAAAGCTATGTGTTCTTACACACACCCACATGACACACTGCAGATTCACTCCGAATCTCGTCAATAACAGCTCTGCTATTGCTAAATATGACTTTGATAATCCGATTTACCAAGCCGAAGACGAAGGCGAGGAAGATTGTGAAGTGCCAGGGGAACTTGACAGGTTACTACAACAAGAAGAACAGGTTATACAGTCACACGAGGAACCAATCGAGGTTGTGAATCTAGGTACCGACGAAGACAGAAAGGAAATCAAGATAGGAGCAGGTCTTGAAAAAAATATCAAAGAGAGATTGGTCCAGATGCTGCGAGACTACATCAAGATTTTTGCTTGGTCCTACGAAGACATGCCGGGTTTAGACATTGACATTGTGGTGCACCGATTACCAACAAAAGAAGGTTTTCTCCCTGTAAAGTAGAAGGTTCGTCGTATGCGTCCTGAGATGTCTGAGAAAATCAAAGCCGAATTTATGAAATAGTTCAATGTCGGTTTCCTAGTCGTTACTTCTTATCCACAGTGGGTTGCGAACGTGGTACTTGTACCTAAGAAGGATGGTAAAGTGCGCATGTGTGTGGACTACCGAGATCTGAACAGAGCAAGTCCGAAAGACGATTTTCCACTTCCTCATATTGATGTCCTGGTTGATAACACTGCCCAACACAAGGCTTTCTCCTTCATGGATGGTTTCTCCGATTACAATCAGATCAAAATGGCTCCCGAAGACATGGAAAAGACCATTTTTGTTACACATTGGGGCACATTCTGCTACAAAGTCATGTCGTTCGATCTGAAGAATGTTGGCGCCACATATCAACTTGCCATGGTAGCTTTATTCCATGACATGATTCATCACGAGATAGAGGTCTACGTCGACGACATGATAGCTCGATCACAAACTGAAGAAGAACATCTCGATCATTTGCAAAAGCTGTTTGATAGACTGAAGAAGTACAGACTAAGACTTAATCCTAACAAGTGCACCTTTGGAGTCAGATCCGGTAAACTCCTGGGATTTTTTGTCAGTGGTAGAGGTATTGAAGTTGACCCTGCCAAGGTTAAATTCATTCAAGAAATGCCAGCTCCCTGTACCGAAAAGGAAGTTAGAGGTTTCCTGGGATGATTAAACTACATTTCCAGATTCATTGCACATCTAACTGCTACTTGTGATCCAATCTTCAAGTTACTGAAGAAAGATCAAGTAGTGGAATGGAACGACGATTGCCAAACAAATTTTGACAAAATCAAAGAGTACTTGAAAAATCCTCTTATCCTGATGCCACCAGTCAAAGGAAGACCTCTTATCATGTACTTGACAGTATTAGAGAACTCAATGGGGTGTGTATTGGGGCAACATGACGAGTCTGGTCAAAAAGAGTATGCAATATACTACCTTAGCAAAAAGTTTATCGACTGGGAAACAAGATACTCACAACTTGAGAAAACTTGTAGCGCTTTGGCTTGGGCTGCTCGTCGACTAAGACAGTATATGTTGACTCACACTACCTTGTTGATTTCCAAAATGGATCTGATAAAATACATATTCCAAAAACCTACTCTCTCCAGAAGAATAGCAAGATGGCAAATGATCTTGACCGAATACGACATCCAATATGCTAATCAGAAGGCGATCAAAGGAAGTATATTTGTCGATCATTTAGCTCATCAAGCCATAGATGACTATCAGTCTATGCATTTCGAGTTTCCAGACGAGGATGTTATGTTAGTCACTGATTGCGAAGAACCAGGACCAGACGAAGGACCTGAACCGGGATCCCGATGGACCATGGTCTTTGATGGAGCCTCAAATGCACTTGGCAATGGCATTGGCGCCATCATTACATATCCTACAGGTGGACACACGCCTTTCACCGCCAGACTTTGTTTGGACTGCACCAACAATATGACCGAATACGAAGTGTGCATCATGGGTATCAAAGCTGCTATTGACTTAAGAATCAAATTCTTGCAAGTGTATGGAGACTCGGCTTTGGTGATCAGTCAGATTAAAGGCGAATGGGATACGAAGGATCTGAATCTCATTCCATATCGAGAGCATGTTTTAAGTCTGGTCCCTTACTTCGAAGAGATCACTTTCGATCATATTCCACGAGAAGAGAATCAGTTGGCAGACGCATTAGCTACCATGTCATCTATGTTTAAGGTCAGATGGGACAACGAAGCTCCCCAAATTATCATTGAAAGGTTCGACAAACCTGCATACTATTGTGAACTTGATACCGAAGAGAAGCCTTGGTTCTATGACGTGAAGAGGTATCTCGAAACTCATGAATATCCCGCAGGGGCATCTGTCAACAATAAGAAGTTCTTGAGAAGATTCGCTTCCAAATTCTTTCTCAATAACGACATCTTATACAAGCGCAATCACGACTTGTGCTTACTCCGCTATGTAGATCAGAGAATAGCGGAACAGATCATGGAAGAGTTACACGAAGGCGCATTCGGTACCCACTACAGTGGACATACAATGGCTAAGAAGATTCTAAGAGCAGGTTACTATTGGTCCACTACGGAAGTTGATTGTTACCGCTATGTTCGGTCTTGTCACAAATTCCATATATACGCAGACAAAGTGCACGTACCTCCAGTCCCATTGAATGTTCTGACCGCTCCATGGCCTTTCGCAATGTGGGGCATTGACATGATTGGAGAGATCAAGCCTACCGCTTCCAATGGACATCGCTTCATCCTTATTGCTATTGATTACTTTACCAAATGGGTAGAAGCAGCTTCGTTCGCATCTGTTACCTAGAATGTTGTGGCCCAATTCATCAAGCATAATCTCATTTGTCGGTATGGGGTCCCCGAAAGGACATCACAAACAATGGTACCAATCTCAATAACAGGTTGATCAATGAACTCTGCACGCAGTTCAAGATCAATCATCACAATTCTTCTCCATATCGGCCAAAAATGAACGGCGCAATGGAAGCCGCCAACAAAAATCTTAAGAAGATCATACAGAAGATGACAGTGACCTATAAGGATTGGCACGAGATGTTTCCATTTTCTCTCCACGGCTATCGCACTACAGTACAAACATCTACAGGGGCAACCATCTTCTCTCTTGTATATGGCATGGAAGTAGTCCTACCAATCGAGGTTCAGATACCCTCAACCAGAGTACTCCAGGACGTAGAGTTAGGCTAAGACGAATGGGTCCAAACTTTCCTTGACCAGATCAACCTGATCGACGAAAAACGGCTCGCAGCCATCTGCCATGGACAAATATACCAGAAGCGAATGATCCAAGCATTCAACAAGAAAGTCAAGCATCGAGTCTACCAAGTCGGTGATCTAGTATTCAAGCGCATCATTCTTCCACAAGGTGATCCCAAGGAAAAATGGACTCCCACCTATGAGGGACCGTTTGTAGTCAAAGTAGTGTTTTCCGACGGAGCTATGATACTTAGCACTATGGATGGAGAAGACTTCCCACACCCTTTGAACGCAGACATAGTCAAAAAATACTACGCATAAACGAGACCCGCTAGGTTGACTGGCCTAGGCAAAAATAAGGGCATCCTGGTGAACCAAAAAGGTTTGGGCAAAAGTTAAGGATATATACAAAAAAAATGTACACCCGGCAAGTCAAAAACCTGCAAAGGCGGCTTGGGCAAAAAAGGGTATCCCGGTAGACTGAAAACCCGAAAGGGCGGTCTAGGAAAAAGTTAGGGATTTAAGCGTACGACTATGTCTCGTCCATATCACCTACTTACAGACTACACTACTATCAGCATTCTAGATTCGAATGGCGCAAATCAGTTCAATCATTTTCTTCTGACAGCAAGGAGATGAGATAGTCGAAATATATGAGCAATAGCATAGTTGAAACTTGACGAGATTGTTTCCACTTAGCTTTTTACTATTCTGACAATTTCCTCTTACTAGGATATTCGTCTCTTGTATTCAAAATGCCTGACTATAGGCCACTTTTCAAATTTAATGCAAATTCCTCTTTTCCAATTTTATTGTTTTGTTTGCATAAAGTCCAATGATTGCTTTGAATGATTATATGCATCTAATAATAAACATTTGTTCACAAACATATGAAAAGCGAACAAAAATAGTAATTACTACAGGCTCTAGGAATTGAGATGACGACTAAAGTCACCAATGCATCCCCACAGAGTCACTTTCACAAGAGATACATTTGCAGGATCATCAATCCTCACAGAGCCATCGCTCTCCCTACAAAGACAAATCTTCTCCGACGAAGTACTAATCTCCTCCCAACAGTGTTCCAACACTTCTACATTCATCACATTAGTCCCCGGACGGTGATCCTATCAGATTCATCAAGCTTCAAACTTCATCACATTAGTCCCTGGATGGTGGTCCTATCAGCTTTATCAAGCTTCAAACTTCATCACGTTAGTCCCCGAGCAGTGATCATATCAGCTACATCAGCTACAAGCCTCATCAGCTTTAATGATCCTATCAGCTTCATCAGCTTCAATGATCCTATCAGCCTCATCAGCTTCAACGATCCTATCAGCCTCATCAGCTTCAATGATCCTATCAGCCTCATCAGCTTCAATGATCCTATAAGCCTCATCAGCTTCAATGATCCTATCAGCCTCATCAGCTTCAATGATCCTATCAGCCTCATCAACTTTAATGATTCTATCAGCTTCATCAGCTTTAGTGATCCTATCAACTTCACCATGTTACGTCAGTCTCCAAGCAGTAACAGATTATGCCATATCACGTTATCCCCCAGCAGGGTCTATGGACAATGTAATCATCCATGTCAAGATCTACACACAAGATCCCCAGCTGAGTATCTCTCAATCATTATTATTCTTCTAGCAGCATTAATATCCATACTCGAAACTTGGTTAGATAGTGCATCAGAGGAATCTGAATCATCTCTTATTCCCCCGCCAGGGTTTTCAACAACCTCATTCCCAAGAAAACATCAAAGAACTCCAGTAGAATTTTCCTATCTTCTGCAATATGGATATGTTATGAAAAACCACAACATCTACATTCATACATTACTCATAAAAATCATAACATGTGCATGTATCATAACACTGTCATATACTCGCATACATCATAATCTGCATAGGACTAACCATATCCTGTCAAGATTCATTTCCCCAGCAGGTAAAAGTTATTCGCCAAGCGGAAGGTCAAAGATTAATACCCGAAACAAGATGGGAGAACTATCTGAACAACCATGCAAATTATTCCCAGGTAACATACCCGAGATTAATACCTGAAACAAGACGGGAAAACTATCTACATTCGGACAACTATTCATCTCAAAAATAATCAAGATGAAGGTTTATTCTGATCCTCTCTTATTATCAATCGCCCCGGATGGCATCTTAAGCCCATCTCCGATTTCTCTTTCATCCAAAAGACGAATACAGAGTCTAGCGTACGACTCACTCTCCAGCATCAATTTCTCCTAATGGCATCTATAAGCACATTCCATGCAACAGCGAGTGCAAATTTTCAGGTGTACTCGAGTTTTCAATCATCTTCTACCTTCAGGTCACGAAAGGAAAACATACTAATCTAACCCTTCTGGTACAAGAAGATTGAACAGGGGAAATTGTTATACCCCAAAATTTTCCCTCCTACTTCTCAAGACAATCCACCACTCCATACTCAAAGATTCCACAAGGGTTGATCAGACAAACCCTCTCCTAAGCAATCAATCCAAACTAGGGTTTTGCTCCTCTCAAGTCAAGATGGATTTTCAGTGCTTCAAGTTGTCATTATACCTCATCATATGCTTCAAGGGACCACCTTGTCAAATTTCAAGCCTTATAAGTCAAGATTGCTCATCCAATTGCTCAGATGGTTGAAAATCAGTTGTATTTGACAAAAAGTCAATTGTGGTCAACATACAATCAAACTTCATGATTTTTTGTCAACATCAATATTTTCAAGTAATATTCATCATTTGATCAAGGTTTGATCATGATTCATCAAGAAAAGTCAAGATTTGATCAAAAGTCAAAGTTTCTAAATTAGGGTTTTTGAACAAAAAGTCAACAGAACTTTGACCAGACATAACTTTCACATACTTTATCAGAAATTTTTCCATCAAAGCTCATTTTAAAGAGAATTCAATTCTCTACAAATTCATGTATCACAAGCTTTGGCTAGAAATGCTTCATTTTGAAGTTATGGATCAAAACATTATAGGTCCTTTTAAAAGTCAACAAAAAGTCATCTTTTTGCAAAGAAGTGTTCATGAGGATGGGAACTTCAATGAAAATGAAACCAAAAGGGTTGTTTAAAATACATCTTGAGCTTTCTAAAAAGTCCAAGAACACCCAAAAATGTTAAAAATTAAGCAAGATACAAGTTGTGCAAGTTGAGCATTTTTGAGGAGGTGCATAAAGAAAAATACCTAGCAAAAGCAAATATTTTTCAAATGGGCCTAAGATTTTATGATCCAAACATGATTATAAGATTATCCATGACCTCTATGCTTCATGCCACACCTCTTATCTTTTTTATTTATTTATTTTTGAATTAAATGGCTTAAATTCAAATTTAATTTAATTAAATACAAAGATAATTATTAATGCAAGATGAGATTGATTTGTGCATGTCTTGAGGACCAAGGAAGCCTAGAAGAGCTGTCAATTCCGTGCGAGAAGATTAAGGGAAAGATTGATCCAAATTTGGAAAGATTTCATGCAAATTTCCAATCAAATATTCTCCATTTAAAGAAAATATTTCCTCTTAAAAGCCTTGACCCATTTCCACTCCTTTATATATACTTAACATCTTCACAAGACAAAGGGACAATTTTGCAGCCTCTTACACGAAACCCTTGCCTCCACAGCAACCCTAAAAATCTCAAAAATTCCAAGAAGTTGGCAAATTCGTGTTCTATTTTCCAGCCAATGTCAGTCACTTTTAAGCATTACATTGTGCTCCTGAGGTAAGTCTGAGTAAGTAAGCATCATTATACATGACCATAACACATTGAAACATGCCATACATACTGCTCCAATTTGCACTTTTTTTGAATTCGTGTTTTACGTTTGAGCGTGATTTGCTTGCAACTAACGTTTCTAATGTGTTTATAGCATGATATAGAATAGATCTGGGCAGTCGTTTGAAGTTTTCCATGGCTTAATCACTAGTTACCATTGTTAGGGCATGCACTGGAGGAGCTTTGTATCCATAGTTCTAGGCCGATTCAGAATGAACTAACACCACCAATCGATTTGTAGCCCTTGAATTAGGGGGATAGGGTACCCTTGTTGCATTCATACTGTTTATTTTGTAGGTTGATGATTGAAGATGACCGGAGTTTCTCTCCCGGCACCTCTGACAGAAGTCCTAACTTCTGGATTTCCAGAAGCATCATCCTCCAGAAGCTCCAGCTTCTGGACGTCCCAGCACCAGATCCTCCAAGCTCCAACTTCTAGATGTCCCCAACGCCAAAAATCCCCAGAAGCCCCAGCTTCTGGACCCTTCCAGATGCAGAACCTCCAAGCCCCAACTTCTCAACCCCTGATGCGTAAACTCTGAAGCTCCACTGGACCCTCAGATAGTTTCATCTCCAAGCTCTAGCTCGGATACCCTCGTAGGATCCCTCTAAGCTCCAACTCGGATGTCCAAGGTGCGCCGCTCATAGAAGGCTTGGCTTCTGTGCCAATTTCCGTCAGAAACTCTGATGGAAACCCCTTTTTCATTATTTTTGTCTTTCTGCTGTTTATTTTCTTATTCTCTCTTTTTAGTTATCTCAATTAATTAATTAATTAATTAATTAATTAATTAGTAATTAGGTTAAACAATTAGCTTAATTAGGGTTAATTTCACAAACAATTTTTCTTTATGTTTTTTTTCTTAATTAATTAATTTAATTAGTTTTATTTAGGTTAATAATTTAAATTAAATTTCTTTTATTAATTAAAATTAATCAGAACTAGGATTTTTTTTACATTAAAATCAACTTTCAAAAATACCAAAAATATTAGGATTTAGGTATTCACTTAGACAATTTTTTCTATTTTATTTTTTTTTGCATTTAAATTCTAGAAAGGATGTATAGGTCGCAAAGTTTTTATTCTGTAATAGCGTAGATTTACATTTCTTCTTTTACTTTCCGCACCTATCTTCCCCAAAGCCATGTAATAGCGTAGGAAATTTATTTTCCGCACCTATTAAACTGCTAGTAACTAGGCGTGTATGGCAAGATAAAAATCAATCTAGATCACTAACACAAGATAAAAATATTTGAATACAACACATATTTCACACATGCACCCTCTTAGGGTACCCTCTCTTGTTGCCTTTCAAAACCATGGTCATGTCCCTCGAACGTGGGGATATCTTAGCACAGTTGCCTACAAAAAACATCATCATAGTCCCTTCGATACAAAGATCATAGTCCCTTGATAACCCTCAATTGTTGCCTACGAATACATGATCTCGTCCCTCGATTGTTGCCTACGAAAAGTGATGATCGTCCCTACGAATATGCTAAGATATCCTTACAAGTTGCCTTCTATGACTATCCGATATCCCTTCGAATGTCCCTTCTACATCAAACGAATAAGATTACCTACCAACTAATGGTACGAATAGCCTTATTCTAAAGGAAAGCAAAATAACACAGAAACGACCGTCCTGAGTAGGTAATAAGACTCTTTTGCTTGCTCAAATCAATCAAAATACTTTTTACACCTCACACTATTTTCAAAATCTTTTTCAAACACTTTGTATACATTCCAGCATGAAGCATTACAAAGTCTTTTCCAAAATAAAACATTTCCAAACACTTTGTATACATTCCAGCGTGAATCATTACGAAGTCAAAGCGAAATTCCTTTTCAAAAATCTTTTCAAACACACACACACAAAAAGCAATTAAAGTGAGCTAACCAATTAAGAGCCCGTAGATAACTACGGATGGAAAGGGTGCTAATACCTTCTCTTTTCATAACTGCCTCCCATACTCAGAATCTAACAAAGGTATTTTCCTGTTCTTTTCGCCTTCCATTAATTGGATAAAAGAAAAGTCGGTGGCGAATCTTGCTATCCGCAACATTTGCGATCAAACACAAAACAAACAAGTCAGCTCTCCCACCGTGTTACAGTAAGAATCATGGATCCTTCGGAGAAAACTTTCTTTACAACATATGGTCCTTCATAATTCGGAGCCCATTTGCCCTGGGCATCTGTATTGCTTGGAGGCAAGATTATCTTCAGCACGAGATAGCCAACCTGGAAATTCTGAGGACGTATTTTCTTATCGAAAGCAGCTTTCATCCTCTTCTGGTATACCTGTCCATGGCAAATTGCCGTCATCCTCTTCTCGTCAATGAGATTCAACTGATCTAAACGATTATGGACCCATTCAGCTTCATCTAACTGAACATCTGTCATGATTCTCAAAGAACGGATTTCAACCTCCAAAGTTAGGACTGCTTCCATACCGTATACCAAAGAAAAGGGGGTTGCCTCGGTTGAAGTACGCACTAAAGTGCGATAAACATGCAGAGGAAAAGGTAA
Source organism: Vicia sativa (assembly GCA_021764765.1). NCBI lineage: Eukaryota > Viridiplantae > Streptophyta > Magnoliopsida > Fabales > Fabaceae > Vicia > Vicia sativa. The sequence continues at coordinate 14,169,686 of CM038797.1, forward strand.
CATCTTGTGCCAATCTCTATAGGTGACAACCATCTTCTGCACGATCTTTTTAATGTTCTTATTTGCTGCCTCCATAGCCCCATTCATCTTTGGGCGATAAGGAGAAGAGTTATGATGCTTAATCTTGAAACTATCGCATAGTTCCCTCATCATCTTGTTATTGAGGTTGGAACCGTTATCCGTGATGATCTTCTCAGGAACTCCATACCGATGAATGATATTGTTCTTAATGAAACACGTTACCACTTGCTTGGTCACGGTGGCATAAGACGTTGCTTCAACCCACTTGGTGAAATAGTCAATGGCAACCAAAATGAAATGATGGCCATTGGAAGTGGTCGGTTCTATCCTCCCGATCATATTGATGCCCCACATCACGAATGGCCAAGGAGAAGTCAAGTCGTTCAAGGGAGAATGAGCCACATGCATCTTATCAGCATAGATCTGGCACTTGTAACATACCCTAGAATGATTATAACAATTTGTTTCCATCGTTGACCAATAATAACCTGCTCTCAAGATTTTCTTGGCCATAGTATGTCCACTAGAATGTGTCCCGAAGGAACCTTCATGAATTTCCTCTATAATTTTGCTTGCCTCGTGTCTATCCACGTATTTGAGCAAAACAGAATCATAATTTCTATTATACAACACACCATTGTTCAGGAAAAACTTGGCGGAGTACTTCCGCAGAGTCTTCTTATCAGTGATCGAAGCATCCTCTGGATACTCTTTAGTCTCAAGATACCTTTTGATATCATAAAACCAAGGCTTTTCATCAACTTCTTCTTCCATCTCATAACAAAACGCTGGCTCATCCAACCTCGTGATGGTGATAGAGGGGCCTTCATTGGCCCATTTAACTTTAAACATGGATGACAGAGTAGCCAACGCGTCTGCCAAGTTATTCTCTTCTCTCGGAATATGATTGAAAGTAATCTCATTAAAGTACGAGATCTGTTTCAAGACATGCTCTCTGTATGGAATCAGATTAGGGTGACGAGTCTCCCAATCTTTGTTGATCTGGCTAATTACTAGAGTTGAGTCCCCATATACCTCTAATATCTTGATTCTTAAATCAATGGCTGCTTCGATCCCAAAGATACAAGCTTCGTACTCGGCCACATTATTCGTACATTCAAAAAAATCTCAAAGTGAAAGGGATATGAAACCTCACATGGTAATAACGATGCCAACACCATTACCCAAGGCATTAGAGGCACCATCAAACACCATCGTCCATCGCGATCCTGGTTCGGGTCCTTCATCTGGGCCTGGAATATTACAATCCCTGATAAACATAATATCCTCGTCTGGAAATTCGAACGGCAATGCTTAATAATCATCATCCATAGGCTGATGAGCTAGGTAACCCGCCAATACACTACCCTTGATAGCTTTCTAAGTAGTATACTGGATATCATATTCCGTGAGAATCATTTTCCAACGAGCCACCCTTCCAATGAGAGCTGGCTTCTCAAAGATGTACATGATCGGATCCATTTTGGATATCAATAAAGTGGTATAGGTCAACATATACTGCCTCAGTCGGCAAGCAGCCCAAGCCAAAGCACAACAAGTTTTCTCGAGCAGTGAGTATTTTGTTTCACAATTGGTAAACTTTTTGCTAACGTAGTATATGGAATGCTCTTTTCGACCAGACTCGTCCTGTTGCCCTAGAACGCACCCCATTGAGCTTTCAAGCACTGTCAAATACATGATCAAAAGTCTACCTTCAACTAGAGGCGAAAGAATCGGAGGTTCCTGCAGGTACTCTTTGATTTTGTCAAAAGCCAATTGACAATTATCATTCCACCTATCCGTCTGATCTTTTCTTATTGAATATCGGTTCGCAAGTGGCTGTAAGATGAGAGATGAATCTAGCAATGTAGTTCAACCTCCATAAGAAACCACAAACCTCTTTTTTAGTCCTCGGCACAGGCATTTCCTGTATAGCTTTCACTTTGGCAGGATCGACCTCGTTCCTTTTTCACTTAAAATGAAACCCAATAGATTTCCCGACCTCACCCCGAAGGTGCATTTATTAGGATTCAACCTCAGCCTAAATTTCTGTAATATTTTAAACAACTTCAGAAGATGAACAAGGTGTTCCTCATCCATCTGGGATTTTGCAATCATATCATCAACATAAACCTCAATCTCTTTGTGCATCATATCATGAAAGAGAGTGACCATCGCCCGTTGATATGTTTCCCCAACATTCTTCAAACTAAATGGCATCACTTTGTAACAAAATGTTCCCCAAGGTGTAATGAAAGTAGTTTTCTCTATATCATCGGGCGACATCTTGATTTGATTGTAGCCTGAAAATCCATCCATAAAAGAAAATACTTTAGCCTGAGCAGTATTGTCAACCAATATGTCAATATGTGGGAGCGGGAAATCGTCTTTAGGGCTTGCTCTATTCAAGTCCCTGTAATCGACACACATTCTAACCTTGTCGTCTTTCTTTGGTACTGGTACCATATTCGCAACCCACGGAGGATAAGATACAACTTTCAGAAAAAAGTATCAAACTGCTTTTGAACCTCCTATTTAATCTTCTTCGACATCTCAGGATGAGTTCGACAAAGCTTTTGTTTCATAGGAGGATAATCTACATTCAAGGGCAACTCATGCACAACAATGTTAGTATCTATCCTAGGCATGTCTTCATAAGACCAAGCGAAGATATCAGCATACTCTCGGAGCATCTTAATCAACCCCTGCTTGACACTTTCCTCTAAGGCGGTCCCAATCTTGACTTCTCTCTTGACCTCCTCAGTACCCAGATTTATCACTTCTAGAGTCTCTTCATGCGACTGAATAGATTTCTCTTCTTGCCTCAATAATCTGGCTAACTCTTCAGGAACTTCATAATCTTCTTCAGCTTCTTCATCAGCTTGATAGATCGAATTTTCGAAGTCATAAGTAGCCATAGCAAAGTCATTACCATTGAAATCTCGGAATAATGGGGCACTAGATCTGCATGATTGATTTTATTTTCCTATTTTAGTCTTAGATTAAAAAGGAAAAATAAAGATCACATTGCCAATGTTAATTTGTAAAAATGAAAAAGAAAGACAATGAACGAAATATTTAAATGCAAAGAAAACGTCCTTTATTGATGATAAACTTTGAAAATTCAAAACATTGGTGGCCCTACAATATGGTTCACTACACCTTGGGCAGAGTGTAGGAATTATTACATGATGAAAACAAAAGAAAATTACTCTTGAAGACGGGTGATGACGGTGATATCTTTAGAAAAACAGTAAGCTGGCTTTTGCCCTAGAATAGTAGGATAAATCCACTGATCCATATAGAATTCACTGTCTGTCTCATCTCCAATAGCAGTGACATCTTCAAACTGAATACCTCCTTTATAAAACTGGATGGGCGGAGGAATCTTTGGACGCACGGGAATGAATAGCCAAAGGAGATTTTCCAAGCACATAACCCAAACCCTTCTTATCCTTCTGAGTTGGGAGCTCCGAATTCTACCCCAACCTTCAGGGTGTCCAGATTCAACAATAGCACGAGCTTGACGGTAGGATTTCATAGAGACCTCTAGCATTTTAACCTCAACATGAGGAGTCTTGATAACTTGAACAGTTTCAAATGCCTGAAATAGAGTCTCATGAATTTCTCCTTCAACTTCCACATAGCGGAAAGAACTCAAACAGCTAACCACATATTCCTCTTCTCCCGAGATGGTGACTACTTTCCCATTAACCAAGAACTTCAGCTTTTGGTGCAAGGTCGAGGTAACCACACCTGCCCCATGAATTCAGGGGCGACCAAGTAGACAATAATAAGATGGATTAATGTCCATAACAAAGAAAGTTGTTTTGAGCGTCTGCAGACCTATTTTCACAGGCAAGTCCACTTCACCAAACACAAACCTTCTAGAACCATCAAAAGCCTTGACAATCAAATCACTTGGCCTGAGCACCACTCAATCATAATCAAGCTTCATCAGAGCGGATTTTGAGAGTACATTCAGAGACGATCCCGTGTCAACCAGTACACAGGACAGAGTTGTATGAATAACTTCCATAGAGATGTGGAGAGCTTTATTATGGTTTCTTCCCTCAGGGGGTAAATCATAATCAGTTAAACCCAACCTGTTTCTTACAGAGAAGCTATTGACAATACCTTCGAACTGATTAACAGAGATTTCTTGGGGCACAAAAGAAGTTCCCAACAGATTCATCAAGGCGTTCATGTGAGCCTCAGAATCTCTTAGTAAGTCCAAGATGGAAATCTTCGCAGGCGTCTGACCAAGTTGATCAATGATCTTATAATCACTCTTTTGAACATACCTCATGAGTTCACTTACATCTTTATCCAGATCTGGATTCAAGACATGTGTTGGAATTTTCGAGGCCAACTCATTGCCCTCGGTTACAATCCTCTTTCCTTTCGCCTAGCCTGGGCCTCAGCACTTTCTTCTTGGGAGGGATAAATTCGGCCGCTACGGGTCATTCTACTCTCACCCACAACATCGTCTACCTCAGGCTTGTCTTTATCTTTATCAGATGGAGAATCAACATTCAATTTCTTCCCATTATGGTAAAATTGAGCACGATAGTGCCACAAAATATCTTTCTCATTAGAATATGGGATAGGACCTGGAAAAGTGATAATAACTGGGGACTTTTTAGCTGGCACCGGAATTGTTATTGGAACTTTCTTCAGGGAACCAGAATGGTCACAACATCAACCTCATCTGTAGCGTTTTGGGCATTTACAACCACTCGCTTAAACTGCAAGGTCTTCTTTTCAATCAAGCTTTGGACTTTCTTCCTCAAGGACTCATAAACAATAGACTATACCAGACAATATTTACAATCATGGCCACACCTAGGGAACTCTCCCTGCATCAACAACTGTTCTTTCTCCTACATCACAGGAGCGGTCAGCTGATCAACATTCACAACTAGGTCGAGACCCTCATTATCGCAAATTGCATTAGCAGTGGCGCCACCATGATTAGGTAGCGGCTGTTGAATGACATTCAGAGCTGGCGTCGGGCCGAAATTAATGGCTTCTGTATCAAGCAACTCTTTCACTTTGTATTTCAGAGCAATGCAGTTCTCCGTAGTATGCCCCTACCCATCAGAATGATAAGCACAACGGGCATTTGCATCAAAATTGTACGGTAGCTTTGATGGATCCACCTTCCACGGACGTAGCTCAATCATTTTCAAACTTATCAAATAGTTGAAAACATAAGAATAAGACATGGGCAACTGATCAAATTTCTTTGGAGGTCCCTTTGGCCTTTGCTGATTACCTTGGCGAGGTGCATAAGTTTGTCTCTGAGGAGCAACATTGGTGGGAATAGTTACAGCAGCAACTTAGTGATCGTATTCTTGATACTTCCCTTTACCTTTCCTGGCGTAGAGTACGTTAGACTCACCCTCTTTCTTCTTATAACCGCCAAAATCTTTCTTGGCACCACTGGCCTGGCCCTTGTCAACACTAGTGTCTTGGATTTTTCCCAATTTAATTCCAATTTTAATTCGTTCGCCAAACATTACCATGTCAGCGAAAGATCCAAACATACTGCAGCTTGCATAGTATTGCCCCTGTAGAGTGCCAGCAAACAATTCCACCATTTCACGCTCCACCATAGGAGGATGGACTTTCGCGGCTATCTCGCGCCACCTGTGCGCATATTCTTTGAATGATTCATTAGCCTTCTGTGATAAATTTTGTAATTGAGTTCTAGTTAAAGCCATGTATCTGTTATATTGGTATTGCAACACAAAAGCTTCGACTAGGTCTCTCCAAGTTCAAATGTGAGAACTCTCGAGACTCATGTACCGGTCTAAAGGATCATCAACCAAGCTATCCTAAAAGAAGTGCATCAGGAGCTTCTCATCTTTGGAATTCGCGGACATCTTTCGGTAGTAAGATCTTATATGAGTTTTGGGACAAGTATTCCCCTTGTACTTGGTCAGCTCAGGCACCTTGAATTTGGGAGGGATTCTCAGCCCTGGCACGAGTCCCATATCACTCATATCAAAACCCACAACCCCTTGATTTTCAAAACCGTGCATACGCTCCTCAAGCATACGCAATTTGTGTCCTGTCAGACTCAGTTTGTTCATCAGCATTTGAATACCAATCTTCCATATCATCTTCCTCTGGTTGAGGAATAGGGATCAGAATGCCTCTACGGACTTGTGGCAGCACCACAACTTGTTCAACTTGATGATTCACCATGGGTGGGGGTACCACTCTATTACCATTCATAACATGAGCAGATTGGTTCACCATATGATTCGTCAAACCCTGAGTAGGACCACCGGTTGGACCTCCATTCAGCCCATTGTTCTGATTCACAACTCCATTTTCAACCTGATTATCGATCGGGCCGTTGTCAGGGCCGTTGTTGATGGGAGGATTGACTGCAGTTTGGGCCCTCTCATTGGTTTCAGTAGCATTTCTCAAAACTAGAGTCCTCAATTCAGCTTGTTGAACAGCCATGTTCTAAATGACCTCGAGCAATTGGTTAACCCTAGTATCCATCCTGATGTTCAAATACGCCATATCTGCCTGTATCTGTTCCATTTGTCTTTTTGAATTCCCCCTAGTGTTGTATCGGTGAGAATTTGAAGAAGCAATCTCTGAAAAATACCAGATGCAGAGATAAGAAAACCGGCATGAACCACCTGTTATGCATAATGTATGTATATGCATAGATGTATGATGCATGAGATGATCACTTCTAGGACATTCCTGCAATTTCTTATCAAGCATCAAATAATGACTGGATAGTAACAACAATAATTATCAAGACCGATCACACAATCGAATTGAGAATCAACTGGCCAAATGCATAGATGAAATAAAGTTTATATAAGAATCCGCAATCATAGAGAATTAATACAAACACAATAGTGAGCGAACCCCGTCCAACAAGCTTGGCGGTGATTCGTCGAATCAAATAATATCAGATAACATTTGCATCAACTTATTTAGAGACCAATTGTGCTTTGAGCATCTGGATCTTAGCCACCAACTTAGCCACATGGATGTCTCGGCCTCTCAACATGGTGTGTGCTACATATCCTTCATCTTTAGCCTGTTGCAATTGAGTCTTCAATTCTTCAACCTCTTTATAAAGGATAGTCATCTTCTTCCGTCGACTATGGGCTTCAACTTCAAGTTCTTTCCTTCATCCGAGAGACTCTTTAAAATCGATTTCTTCCTTGCGGATTTGCTTCCTCAAGATCCGAATTTCTTCACCATGCTTGGCTTTCAATTTCCCATTGGCTGTTTGCACATTCTTCAGCTTCTCTTGTATCTTGTCAAACTCTTTGGTCATCTGATCAAAAGAAGAGGAATTACCACCTTTGAATCTCTTGGTTTCTTCAAGTAGGTCGTAAGCCCTCAGAACTTGGTCTTTCTTCTCGATGTCGACGGATAATCTCCTTTTATCTTGGAGAGTGAATGCTAGATCCATGGCTTGAGCTTGTAACTGTGCCTTCAAAGCTGAATTCCCTGATTGGAGCTATTTGTAAATCCCAATATGCACGAAACCTGGGGGAGAGATAATTGATGAAGAAGAGGAAGTAGCAAAATCAGGTTCCAGACTTTCAACCATGGAATCAGGTTGAGAATACAAAGGTGCTTCCCTTCTGTATGGTAGCCAAATCTTGGAGACCCGATCCTTTAACCAGTTTGTATAAGAATCAAGCTCATAGTTTCCTTTTTGGCCAAAGAAAATTGTGCCCCTTTTGTGAATTGAGCTCCATGCAACAACAATCTGATTTAGCAAAACCGGATTCTCATTATTTGAAAAAAATATACTTTTCGTCAACTGACGAATAATGGGTGCTTCGGTTAAAGGATATCCTAGTTGGCGACGAGCCAATGCAGGATTATAAATGATGCAACCCTTAGTTCCCAACAATGGTACATTTAGAAACTCTCCCCAACTAGTGATGATCTCAGAACCACTCGACATGGTGTTCCAAACTATATCATATGAGGTGAGTGCGATGATCCGGCTAGACAACTTCATGGTTTTATCACAATCAACAAATGCTCCCCACTTTGGCAAATGTGTGTTGAACCAACGATAAAGCAAAGGCATACAACCCATAACGCGCCGCTTTTGACCATGGCAAGAGTGGATGGCATAATATGTATCAGCCAAAATGGTAGGAACCAGATTGCCATTCATGAATACATAAATTGCAGCAAAATCCACGAACTTCTCGAAAGAGGGAAAAATCACCATACCATTGATCATGGCGGCTAAAATAGTGTTAAAGCTTTTCCAACAACCAATCTTGGCAAATTCATCAGCTTTCACTAAAAGGAAACCCAAGAGAAGTCCGCAAGTGTGATCTTTTGGAACCCAATTGTCCCTTACTTCACTAGCGTGCAAACCAAGGACTTTAGTAATGGCTTTGAAATCAGGAGTATCCATTCTTTTGACAAAAGGAAAACTGCTTGTGATGTTGATACCCAAAAGGAAAGAGTACTCCTCAAGAGTAGGTACTAACTGATAGTCTTGAAAGGTAAAACACTTAAGCCACTATCATAGAACTGAAGTAGAGACTTCACGGCAAAGAACTCATAATCTTCCATTAGTAACGGCAATATGTTCCCATGATCCTTTTTGAATTCTCTTTCAATCAGATCTTTCACAAGAGTACCTCTGACTCTCACTTCGGAGATGTCAAATGAACAAAAAGAATAGGAGGAAGTCTTACTTAGGGCTTCAGTGTTGGTCTGATTGTTGGTATCCATCCTGACGTTGATAATAAACCACAAGATGTCCTGGAAATGATATGCATGTGGAGTTAGATAAAATAACATATTTTTTTGGTATTTCTTTTAAGAAAAATAAACATGCTATGATGCAGGTACATTATGCATTGATCATGGGTTTACTACTTCCATGAACACTGATCAAACTGTTGTGCTGTTTTTGCTCTGATTGAAGGAACAGGAATTCAGATAGAGTAACGGCTAGAAATACCACTGAATGGAATCATAATCACCGACAGAAAATACCGAATCACCAACAGAAAATATCGAGTCATCACCAATATCAAGTCACCAATAGTCACCAACACTCACAGGTGAAACTAAGGCTTGGGTAAGGTCAAGATAAATCCAGGATCTAGTTCTCCTAGAGAAACTACCATCATAACACCTACGTGAAGATGATAGCCCCCTGATTGAACCTCCCCTGAAGCATGGGCGACATGCCAGACTACAAGATCTACATCCGGTATCTGACATGTTCCAATCTATTCCTCGGTGTCCTATATGTCTCTCAGTCGGGGTATGGGGCCTTTCACCTCTTGTAACTCCCACCCAATTTAGAAACCGATCGGAGCACAACAGCCTAACCAGTATATGAAAGCATTCAATATGCCACATAGGATGCAATGCAAACATACAAAGAATGATGTGATAAAGCGATAAAGCGAGTAAATAGATAAACAAATAAATAAACACCCAATAGACAAGAAAATAAAAGCTAGGATCAACTCCTGATTGGACTAGCAAAAGGTCTAGACGATCCCCAGTGAAGTCGCCAACTGAAACAACCGGCTGAACATCATCCGATAACTATATCAATGAAGTCGCCATCGAACGTTTTTTATCTCGCAAAAGGAGAAAGGTAAATGCATCGCGAAAACCTAAAAGGGATAAGACACGGTCTTGCGACCGAGAGATAGGGTAAGGGAATCTATTACGCGAAGGGAAGGTATTAGCACCCCACACGTCCGTAGTACTCTACGGTATCCACTTCTATTTTCTGTCCAATGGGTGTGTTTATATCTATTTACTGCTTAATTGCTATATTTGTATGCTAAACGAGAATGCATGTGAAAGAAAAGAAAATAAAAAAACACGGGGAAAAGAAGGAAGTATTTACAAAGTTTGCTCGATCGAGCCCCGTGATAAGATGCCTACGTATTCCTTCGTGCAATGGGAAAGTCAGAGTGTCGTAGTTCGGCTCATATGTTTTGGTGAGTTTTGTGTTTTTTACTTATGAAAAAGAGTTTTAAACACAAAAGAAAACCCGTAGGTAAAAAAGGTTTGTATTGGTTGGTTGCTTTTACCTTGAAAAAGGAGTTTGAACCATTATTAAGTGTTTTAATTTTCAAAGGAAAAGAAAACAAGTTTTAGTTTTATTATATGCAAGTATGCAAAAGAAACTAGAAAACAATCAAGGAAAACTATCTAATTTTATCCCTAATGTTATCATGCATGGATTACAACCTAAGGTCTAACTCGAATCGCTACCTAAGATGGAGTCGAGAGGATCCTAAGGGAACATGGAAAAGGTTTACAACCTAAATCTATGTCTATCTCGAATCGCTACCTAAAGTAGAATCGAAGACGACAAAAAGGAATGGAAAAGGTTTACATCCTAAGTCTATGTCTATCTCGAATCGCTACCTAATGTAGAGTCGAAGACGACAAAAGGGATGAAGCAAACAAGTGCTTTGGCAGAAGCACAAAAACAATGTAATGCAAACAAGAAAATGTCACACAAGCGCAGGAAAAGGAGGAAGTCCCATAGCCTCGAACAGTAACGAGCATACCGTGAGTCAACCAAGAGCCGACATATCCGATTCCCGTGAATGGTTTCACTACATGACATCAATTGTCAAGTTTGAAGAGCAAATGATGCAAGCTCTGCAATAAATGCAAACCCCAGGAAAGCATGGAGAGTCAGAATAGGGAACTCTCGCCATTTTTTTATTAACTCGATAAAGGAAGCAACATGATTCGTGTGTGCGGGCTAACACGGACTAGAACTTTGTGGGAGTCGATTACGGACCCCTTTCACTTGCCCATCATATCATTATGACTCGATAGCAGGAAATATAAAAAGCGGGACTTTGCTTGGTGGTGCCACATTGGGTGTCCTAACCACTTCTAACCTATGAAAGCACAAATGTAAACACTTACTGAGAATTACCTCCCTATGCACGATGGAGGATTTTAAACAAACCAAACACAATTATCACAAAGAAGCGCCCTAAACGGGTCTTTAAATAAACCAGAGGAGTTCCTGAACATGCTCTAACTAAGGAAGCCCCTTCATACATCTCTATTCCTACTTCTCATGGCAAGGAAAGCGGTAAAACCCTACTTCTCATGTTCTCTGGAAACGCGGTAAACAAAGTAAAATTAATACCAAACGGATAATAAAATCCGAAGAGCACTGCAAGCTAAAAATACTCCAAAAAACTTTGAGTAAACTGCCATCAACAAAGCAATAATAAGAAATAGCTCGATCAATATAATCCACAAGGTAATATCGTGCAACATGTGTGTGTAGCAAACAAGTCCTCGCAACAATTGAAACACCTGCACAAAGGTACATATCCAGACAAAATAGTAGAATATGTGTTTCTCGTAACATGAGAAAACACAAAGCAAAGTGCGTTTCAAACGCAAATAGAACCACGGGAGAAGTGGTATGTTAGTGTACCAAGATTAGGTACCTAACCAACACATCCTCAATGTACCTTGCACAAATCAGCAAACATGTCAAAAATAACAAGGAGGCGGGAATATAATTGCATACTCACATCACAAGTCAAAATATGATCCAAATATGAAGAAATAGAATGTAAACATGTATGGCAACATGAGAATGGAAAATCGGGAAGTCACGCACACATACTGCAAAATAACCCATGAACAATATCAAAATCGAGTTAAGTTCATCACAATAATCCTCAAATGCAATGCTAAACATAGTTAGAGACCTAGAGTAGTTAGAAACCAAAAATCTACTCTAAAAGGGATTAGAAGGCATTATTCACAAAGAAAACCAAGCATGAAAGGTAAATTCCTAATAGAGGGCAGCAACTACATGTTCTAAATATTTCCTAAACAACTCTAAAAATAGAGGAAAAGATCGCAAACTAAACATGCAAGAGGAACCTATAAGGCTATGTAAGCACCTAGCTAGTTCCTAGGAATCAAACTATTAAAGGTTAGCTTTGAAGTTCTATTTACAATTCTAAGATAAGGTTTACATTTAACTACAATTAAATGGGAAAAAATATCCTAAATTTTCTAAGAAACACATGGTATTATATTCCTACAACTAGTCAATTCAATGACAAACGAGAAACATGCTTTTAAACAACACAACATAATCGAAACTTGATAAATAAGTGAGTATTGAATTAAAATAGATGTAAAATCATACAAGTCAGTAGCTAATTTATATCAAGTGACATCAAACAAAATGCACAAGAAAAATCATGCTTAAAGCAATTTTATGCACAAAACTAAGTCGAAATGATTAATCGTCTCTCTAAGGGTTAACTATCATGGTAGCCTAATCATATGACTCAATTATCAATTAAAAATCAAGGTAAGAACTGACTAAACATGCCAACATGTTAATCAAAAAGTTAATTGAAGGTTAGAACAAGTATTAGACATTATATTCAAAGAAAATTAATTCATAACTAGGTGAATTAGCAAGCCTCACCTATCTTTGTGTCCCACAAAAGGAAAATCGGATAAAGACCTCAAAAGATCTAACAAATTATGAGAAAAATATCTAAAGGCTCCTAATACATCATAGAATCAGAATTCTATTTTAGGAATTTTTATTGTTGAGAATCGATCAAAAAATTACACCTAAACGCAAGGTATTATGTAAGAAACGTCTCCTAAACATGTTATCAAAATCAATTGAAACGGGATCAAATTATAATTACAAAAAATCCCAAAAAAAATGTGATAAAATCCTAAAAGTCCTTTAGTAACAGGAACCTATTTACTCAAATTTTTATTGTCGAGAAACGATCGAAAACCACATCAAAATGCGCACGGTATCACGGAGTGAATCGCTTATAAACATATTATCAAAAATGGATTAAAAACTAAAGGAAATTTTAATTGTTAAAAATTCACAAAAAATATCAAAAATATTCTAAGACACTAAAAAGTCATAAACATATTTTTATGTATTTTTTATGAATCGGCGGAATCAAAATCGAGAGTTAAATTGACAATGTGTTAATGTTGTGTAAGCACAACTCAGAGGGTGTATTGCTGAATCTGCTAAATTAACTAAATCTAGTGTTAACAGCAGAACTGGGCTTAAGCAGGGGGTATGAAATTGCAGAGTTCTAAGCCTAGTCCGTTTCTACATTATATCCATAGCAAGAAGGAAAAATGAATAACCAGAATATTTTTATCTTCCTCAAGTTACGCTTGTTTTATGTATGCTAGCAACATCAATGGGTCACAATATTTAAGTTATCAGATCTTATAAAAGGACACATGCTGAAGTTTGACTGGTTGACTGTACACTCAACATGAACCAACTACATACTGACACGTCTTGGGTTTTCTCATGCAACCGTTGGAATAGAACCCTCCGGTCACCTTCTCCGGCGCGAAGGTGGCTGGAAAAAAATTAATCTGACACTTCCTGACTCAATTTCTTATGCTAATTACGAATTTGACTTCGATTCTCTCTAAAAAATTCTCGAACTTGATGAATTTTGGACACGAAATTCAGATCTAAAAAAAATTGAAAACGTCACGCGTCCAAAAAAAGGTGAATGCCTTACATCTAATATCACGCTATTCTAAGAGTAAAGCACGGAAGGTCTACACACTCTTATCACGATACAACTAGCATGCTGAGAGATTTCAGAGAACTTACTCGGTCGGAGCTCGCGAAATTGGAGAAAGAAACCCTGCAGATCTTTATCTTGGTGATGGAGACGATGAAGCTTGACGATAACCTTTGAATTTATGAGAAATAAACTCAGAAGCTGCTCGAATCTTGACGAACAGGACAACTGTAGCACTGTGAGCAAGATTCCTTCGAGTAATAACGAAGATCAATGAAGTATTATGTCGCACTGAAAGAAGGAAGAAGAGGAATCTCAAGAATCTTCAAACAGATTGAAGTCGGAAACATCAAAGTCAGACTCTGATGGTTGTTACGGTCTTGATGGTTCGTTGAAGAGAAAGAAGGAGAGAGTTGGTTAGGATTTTGTTAAAGGAGAAGGAACGAAGAGTTCGTTAGGAGTTTGTTAAAGGAGAAGGAACAAAGAGTTCGTTAGGAGTTTGTTAGAGGAGAAGGAAGGAAGAGTTCGTTAATGGCGGCTGAAGGTTGTTATGGAGGAGAAGAAGAAGGTTGTTATGGAGGAGTGGTTTTTGTTGTGGCGGAGTGGTGGTGGTGGAGAGATTCGTTACAGTTGTTGTAACTATTTCTTATGGTGAGAGAAAAGAGAATAGAGAATAGAGGGAATCTATCCAGGAGAAGGTGAGGATGAGAGGAAAAAAAATGAGTTCTTCCCCTGAGAAAGAAAGAAGTGAGGTTGTTATATATGACAGCCTGTCAAGAAGTTCCTCCTTTTATTTCCAGCCGAAATTCAACACACAGCATGCACGGGATCAAATTCTTCACCAATCGGAGAAAAGATGAGCTTCCATCCATACTCTATAATTCAATTCTCACTTAATCAAAACATCTGGAAGAAAGAAGATTAGAAGTTCTGAAAGAAAGAATATCAGAACTTCCGGAAGAAAGAAGATCAAAAGTTCTGGAAGAAATAAAATCAAAACTTCTGAAAGAAAATAGGTTATAAGTTTTGAAAGAAAGAAGGTCAGAAGTTCTAGAAGAAAGATGGTCAGAAGTTCTGAGAGAGAGAGATGATCAAAACTTCTGGAAGAAAGGAAGTCAGAAGTTCTGGAAGAAAGATGGTTAGAACTTTTGGAAGAAAAGGAGTCAGAAATTCTGGAAGAGATATGGTCAGACCTTCTGGAAGAAAGGGAGTCAGAAGTTGTGGAAGAAAGGGAGTCAGAAGCTCTGGAAGAAAGATGGTCAGAAGTTCTGGAATAAAGGGAGTCAGAAGTTCTGGAAGAAAGATGGTCAAAACATCTGGAAGAAAAGGAGTCAGAAGTTCTAGAAGAAAGGGAGTCAGAAGTTCTGGAAGAAAGGGAGTCAGACGTTCTAGAAGAAAGATGGTCAGAACTTCTGGAAGAAAGGGAGTCAGAAGTTCTGGAAGAAAGATGGTCAGAACTTCTGGAAGAAAGGGGGTCAGAAAATCTGGAAGAAAGAGAGTCAGAAGTTCTGGAAGAAAGATGGTCAGAACTTCTGGAAGAAAGGGGTTCAAAAATTCTGGAAGAAAGGGGGTCAAAACTTCTGGAAGAAAGGGGGTCAGAACTTCTAAAAGAAAGATGGTCAGAACTTCTAGAAGAAATATGGTCCGAACTTCTGGAAGAAAGGAGATTAGAACTTCTAGAAGAAAGGAGATTATAACTTCTAGAAGAAAGGAGATTATAACTTCTAGAAGAAAGGAGATTAGAACTTCTAGAAGAAATGAGATTAGAACTTCTAGAAGAAAGGAGATTAGAACTTCTAGAAGAAAGGAGATTAGAACTACTAGAAGAAAGGAGATTAGAACTTCTAGAAGAAAGGAGATTAGAACTTCTAGAAGAAAGAAGATTAGAACTTCTAGAATAAAAGAGATTAGAACTTCTAGAAGAAAGGAGATTAGAACTTCTAGAAGAAAGGAGATCAGAACTTCTAGAAGAAAGGAGATTAGAACTTCTAGAAGAAAGGAGATCAAAACTTCTAGAAGAAAGGAGATTAGAACTTCTAGAAGAAAGAAGATTAGAACTTCTAGAAGAAAGGATACCAGAAATTCTGAAAGAAAGAAGGTTCTGATTTTCTGATGAATCGTGTGGATCGATAAGCCGTATACAGATAATTCAAGACTCACAGAAGGCCATCGAATCACTTGTGGTTCAAATATTCGACCACAACATGCTCTTACTCGAAAACCTTAATCAATATCTGTACGATAGGGAATCAAAACCTCAAAACCTCGATTCTCATGAAATAGTTTGAAGCTTCTCGATGCACACATCTTGTATATTGAGACGACACTGGAAACAACAGATCCTCAAATATTCAACTTTTGGGAATCAAACCTCTTCTTTAGAATGGTGCACACTCTCATAATCGAAAAATTAGATCCCATGGTTAATGCATGAATGATATGTATGCAATGCATCTATTGATTAAATGTAAGCCAATTATTTATTAAAAAAAATGAAGAGGGTGAATTTTGGGGTACAACAATCGTTAACAGACATAAGGGATTTTACATTCTGACTTTTCAGTTCAGAAAGTTTAAACTTATAAATGTTGTTTCTCCTTTTACCATTAAAGAGGATTGTTCCATGTTTATGACTAACTGCTTTACATGACTTTCAATTAAAGATTATATCATAACCGTTATCACTTAATTGACTTATGGATAAAAAATTATGCATTAATCCATCTACTAACAGAACATTAGTTATAGAGGGTAATGTACTATTACCAATAGTTCCAGAGCCAATAACTCTACCTTTCTGATTTCCTCTGAAACCAACAAAGCCATCAGGTTTAAGTTCCAGGATTTGGAACATATGCTTTCTTCCCGTCATGTGTCGAAATCATCCAGAGTTTAGGTACCATGATTGGTGTTTCAACTTTGCTATTAAAGACATCTGCAACATAGATAATTTTAGCCTTAGGTACCCATATCTTTTTGGGTCCTAATTGGTTAGTGGATAAAAAATTCTGATTGAATTTTGGATTTTCACGCAAGTTTATAGAATAAGCATTACTGGTATATTTAATAGCATGTTTGTGTACATAGGCGAAGTGTGATTTCAAATGTGTGTATTTAATGACCATATCATCCACCTGTTTGGGTTGATAAGGTTCTTCTCCTCTAGGTTTCACATAACCTATACCTTTTCTACCATTTCTGATAACTCCATAGATTATGGAAGTCATTTTACTTTTATCTATGTTTCTAACAAGAAAATTTTTAAAGTTATAATCATATTCTTTTATGACTTTATTAGTACTAGTAAAAACTTCTGATAAAGGTTCTTTCTGAGCTTTTTGAAGTTCTGTTTTAATAACAGAGTTTTCTTTTTCAAGTTTAAAAATAGTTTCTTTTAGATTATAATTCTTTATTTTAAGTTACTAGTATCTTCAATTCTGGATAAAGAACTTTGTTCAAGTTTCTTATATCTATTTTGAAGTCTCTGATATTTTTCAAGAATTTCACATAGGCAATTTTCTAATTCTGATTTAGTGAGATGAGAAAATACCTCTTCAGTGTCTGATTATGATTCCGAGGAATCAGTGTCATCAACTATGTTGGCCGTTAAGGCTATATTTGCACTTTCATCTTGTGAGTCTGATTCTGCTTCAGAGGATTCTGAGTCATCTCACGTTGCCATGAGACTTTTCTTCTTTTCTTTGTCAAATCTTCTCTTTGGATTTTCTTTCAAAATTTTAGGATAATCGCTTCTTTAGTGACCAGGTTCCTTGCATTCATAATAGACAACTTCTTTGCTTCTCGTCTTTTTGTATCCATGGGATGTTTCATAGAAGTTTCTAGATCTTCTGGGATTTCTGAATTTCCTTTGTCTGTTCTTCCAGAGCTATTGAACCCTTCTGGAGAGAAGATACAATTCTTCTTCTTCTGATGAGGATCCTACAGAGCTTCCTTCTTCAACCTGAAAAGCTTTATGTTGGTTCTATTGATTGGCAATAATTTTGGTAAAACATTCTGCTCAAAAATACCTTGAAGTTTACTGAAGTAGCAGATGTCACAACAGATGTCCTGACATGTGAAACTGACCGAAGTGCAAAATTTTTAGGAAGTCAATTTGTTTGTTATTTGTATGCTTCGACTAAGGAATCTTGAGAACTCC
Organism: Vicia sativa; assembly: GCA_021764765.1. NCBI lineage: Eukaryota > Viridiplantae > Streptophyta > Magnoliopsida > Fabales > Fabaceae > Vicia > Vicia sativa. The sequence continues at coordinate 14,187,443 of CM038797.1, forward strand.
TTCAGCAATATATTTGGAGATTTAATATCCCGCTTTCAAGGAGAGAGGACAGGAGGCGCTGAAGACTTGTGAATAAAGCAACCCTAGTTGTTGTTACTCTATTTAAGGGTTGCAAACCTTGTTTTGCAGTTTGGTCGTTCCAGTTTTAGAGAGTTTAGTTTTTAATTGTTGGTTTTTAACTGTTTTGGTTGTTTATTGTTTATTGCGAGCCTCTTGAGTATTTCTACTTGAGAAGAACGAATTTTGGGTTGTAAGTTTTCAATCACCATAAGCTTTGAAGCAAGTGTGATTGTGTGTCTTTGAAGAGTGTCTTCAGTTTTAGTTGTGTTTAGTGTCACGGTTTGTGATACTGAAGGAGTGAGCGGAGGTTCCAAATATCTAAGTGTGGTATCTTAGGTAGAAGGGTCATTGGGTAGTTTGATTAAGTGAGGAGGTGTAAAACACTGAAGGTTTAGCTCCGAATTAATATTGTTGATAGTGAACTTCATCCCTGGCTTAGAACCCCCAGACGTAGGTTGGTTAGAACCGAACTGGGTTAACAACTCTCTGTGTTTTTATTACTTTCTACACTATTAAATTCTGTTTTGGTTGGTTGTGTTCAAAGTAGATATAAGTATCGTGACATTACCTTCGACATCTCATATCTGATACCAGAATTTCACTTTAGATACATATTTCTTATTAGATTTAAGGGCTAGAGACTTACCTTTCTTCTGGGGCTCATCTTCTTCTAATTATATCTCGTGACTTCTTAGAGAGTTGATGAGTTCTTCCAGAAAGATTTTGTCCAGATCTTTGGCAAGCTTTAGAGCTGTGACCATTGGTCTCTATTTCTTGGGTAAGCTTCTGATGATTTTCTTTACATGATCTACAATAGAGTATCCTTTGTCTAGAACTTTCATACTAACTACAAAGATTTGAAACCTTGAGAACATTGTCTCAACTGTTTCATCTTCTTCCATCTTGAACGCTTCGTACTTCTGAAAGAGTGAACGGGATTTTGTCTCCTTGACATGTGTGTTGCCTTCATGTGTCATTCTCAGATAGTCGAAGATATTGTTAGTTGAATCTCTGGTTGTGATCTTCTCATACTCAGTGTACAAGATGGCACTTAGGAGAATTGTTCTGGCCTTGTGATGATTTTTGAATTCTTTCTTCTATTGATCTGTCATTTTTTTCTCTCAATCATCTAACCGCTTACGTCAACTAGATGAGTGTAGCCATCAGTCACCATGTCCCAGAGATCAACGTTGTGATCCAGAAAGAAAATTTTGATTCTGTCTTTCAAGTAATAGAAATTTTCTCCATCAAACATTGGAGATCTTCTGCTGATTCTGTCTTTATCGTCATAATTGTCGTTGATGTTCTGAACTTGTTCTGCCATAGCGTTTTTCAGATGGATCTTTTTTCTGACACAGTTAGGTATTAGCACCCAGAACCATGCGCTCTGACACCAATTGAAGGATGAAAAATATGATAAATGGGGGTTTGAATTGGAGTTTATCTTTTTAAAAACAATTTGACAGGATTACTTTTATCCTGGTTCGTTTGACCTCAAATTACTCCAGTTCATCCATCAAGGTGATTTCGCCTCTCTCAACGAGGTCTTAATCCACTAATCAAATCTTGATTAAAAAAATCACAAAGACAATTATCTTTGTCTTCTTGAGATTAACCACAACTTGGTTCTCAAGGAAATTCACCAATTTAAATAAAACTGTGTAAGAAATTGGCTTCTAAAAAGCTGTATCACAACTGTGATGTTTTTAAAAAAAAAACAACTTAGGCTAAAAAACTATTCAAGTTATTAGAAAAGTAAAACAAAGCTTTGAGATTTTTCTCTTTGAGGTAAGCGCTTGTACGTGAGAGTTGTAACCTTGATTGTTCTTTGAGACTCTTTTAAATAGCAAAAATAATTTAATCTGTTGGAGACATAAGAGCTTGGTTATGGAATGTTTGATAAATGAGTTAAATGATCTTTCCATAAATATAGATCCTGTCTGTAGTCAGCCGTTACTCCTTTGATTTCCATAATGAAATTAGTAATGCATTAGAACCAGTGAATCATCATAAGTTGAAGAATAGCCTAAAGCAGAAGTAAGAAATCAGAGTACTTTCAGCTTGGTGCTTTCAGAAGTTCAACACGACATAACTTCTTTTATGAGCGTGAAAAGATATTAAGTTATTTTTGCATTCAAATCATGTCATTATTTTATTAGATCAGAACTTCATCGGATCTTCTTAGAATGCCATTCTTTTATCATAACTTATTCTGCATCAAAAAATTAGAGAGTAAGAATGTTCTTTATAAACGATATTTATTTGTTATCATCAAAACTCTTAATGAAACGTAGAACCAAACTATGTTCTAACACATCTTTTTTAAAATTTGTCTTGTTTCTTCTATAGGGATGATTTGTCGATAGGAATCTGCGGTGACAGTCAAACCACGAGCTTTTCCCCCCTTTTATCTAACGTAAACGCTTTGGTGTATCCCATGCAATGCGGACAACCCATTTTGCCATGCGTACCTTAACCAGAAAACATGTCATATGCTGGAAAGCCGTTAGTGGTCCACATCAGGACAACTCTCAATGTAAATTTATGTTTATAGGATATATCATAAGTCTATTCTCCAATTCACAACCTCTTCAAATCATCAATTAAAGGTTGTAAGTACACATCAATTCTGGATTTTGGACTAGACGAGCCTGGAATGACGCACACCAAAAATATGTATGGTTTTGTCATGCACATCTCGGGAAGAAGGTTGTAAGGGGTTACAATAACTGGCCAACAAGAATACGCACTTCTTGACGCTTGCACATATGGGGAAAAATTATAATAGCATAACCCATGCCTGACATTTCTAGGTTCTGCAGCAAAATCAGGATGTGTCCGATCAAAGTGCTTTCATGTCTCACCATAAGATGGATGTTGCATAGTGTCTGAACTTGTTTTATTTGTATGATGCCATGTCATTTGACTTGCACTGTGCATTGAAGCAAACATTCTTTTTAACCTTGGTATTATTGGAAGATTAAACATGAATTTTACTACTACACGCTTTTGCTTGTTGTTAACAAATCTACAGCGAACATGATATCTTGGACTATTACAAAACTTACACTCCTCCAACAATCCATCTTGAGTACCAAACTCATTGTCATAAAACAACATGCAACCATTAATGCAACAATCAATATTTCTTACTTTTAAACCAAACTTCGACACCCACTTCTTTGCATCATAAAAACTTGTAGGCAAGTTGTCTTTCATTGCGATGGAGTCGAAGATCATTTTTGCGAAATATTCCAGACACTGATCAGGAACATTCCAATTTGACTTGGCGGCCAATAATCTCACACACATTGATAGATTTGAGTCTGACGACCCCTCAAATAATGGTGTATTCATATCATTCAACAATTGATAAAATCTCTGTGCTTCCTCATTCGGCAACTTTTCCCCCTCAAAATCTTCAGGTTCATTATATGTCACGTTCGCACCAAAAGCATCCACAGCCATCTCACCGATCAGATTAAAGTTCTTCTCATATTCCAAAGGCGGCCGACTACTTAAAGCATGTGTGTTTCTAGTCTCTAGTACGTTACTCGACAGTTCTTCACCAGTATACGTCCAAACCCAATAATTTTCAATAAAACTCCTTCTATGCAAATGACATGTTACTTCCTCTGTGTCACTAATTATTGGTCTACATTCACATTTAAGACATGGACACCTAACTCCTCCTTCGCTTCAACAATATTCCTGAGCAAACGCCCACTTGATAAACCCATAAACTCCTTCTATAAAATATGGTTTAACACGTCTTTCTGAATATATTCCTATCGTACATCTAACTACGATAATACTGATAATATTCCATACTGCACATTTATACAATTATTGTCTTTTTATTAAAATATAAATAAATATTTAACTATAATATTAACTATAATCTGTCTTATAGCTATTTTGAATAAGCATGATATATATATATATATATATATATATATATATATATATATATATATATATATATATATATATATATATATATATATATTTCATTAAGATAATTAATTTTATAGTTCACATATATTATGTTATGTTTTGTTCTCATATTAAAATAAATTATTTTTCTATTTTAAAAAATATAATTTTCTTTATAATATATAATATATTCTATTTAAAATATATAATTTTATTTTTAAAATATTAATAATATATATATATATATATATATATATATATATATATATCATTAAGATAAAGATTTATATTATTTTTATTAATAAATTATGTTTTTAAAAACAATAATATAAATGGCTAAATTACAGTTTTTGTCCCCCAATTTTGCCATTTTCACGATTTTAGTCCTTCTATTTTGTTTTTAAACACTTTTAGTCCCTTATCCCTACTTTGGCTACAAAAAACGCCTATGAGTCACTTTTTAAACACTTTTTCAACTGACAGAACGTTCAAATGAGGTCATCAATACATTATTGAAGAAAGTTAATGATTTTCAAAAGTAACACATAGGCGTTTTTTGTAGCCAAAGTGGGGATGAGGGACCAAAAGTGGACTAAAATCGTGAAAACACTAAATTAGGGGGACCAAAACTGTAATTTAGCCTAATATAAACTATGTATTTTATTTAGTATAAAAATGTTTTTATAATTTCATATTATATATTAAAACACATTTTATCATAAAAAAATTTTACTAAATTTTTTTGATAAAATATATACAAAAATGATATTTTGTTTTTAATTATATTTAGTTTATATTTTTATTTTTCAAAAATATAATTCAGTTTTTAAAAAAATTCAATATAAACATAAAAAATCTACTTTCAATACATAAAATATTATGTTTTTAATATTCTATTTTCATATTATCAAAATATTCTATTTTTAATATACATAAAATATTCTATTTTTAATATTTAAAAATTTAAATTTAAATATTTTATTATTTTTATTATATTTATATTCTCGATTTAGATATATATATATATATATATATATATATATATATATATATATATATATATATATATATATATATATATATATATATATATATATATATATATATATATATATATATATATATATAATATATATATAATAAAAATATAATAAATTAGTATAAAATATACTATTTTAATAAATTTATATAATATATTTTATTACATTTTATATTCTGTTTTAGAATATCTATATATATATATATATATATATATATATATATATATATATATATATATATATATATATATATATATATATATTCTATATCTATATATATATTCTATTTATCAAAATAATAATATTAATCAACTATTAACTTTATAAAATAAAAATCAAATTAAACCTAAATGACAACCCAAAAATTCAGAATATATATCAAATTAAAAAAAAACAAAAATACCTCTACTTCAATCTTCTTGTTCAATTCTCTTCACTATTCTTCAATCTTCTTCCAAACAATATCTTGAAATAAAAAGTAACCTAAATTAAAATTTAAAAAAATATTAAAAGCGAAATTAGAAAATCAAAATTAAATAACATAATTACCTTTGAGATTAGAAACTGGAATGGAAGAGGAAATTTGGAGGAGAGTACTGAACTTTGCTTTTAGTATAGTAATAGTAACTTAACAAATTGTAAATCAACCACATAATTGCCAAATTGCAAAACAGGGTGTATGTTATTACTGGTGGTAATAGTGTGTGTATATACGGGGAGAAATCAAATTATATCCGAAGAGTTACACCATGAGTTACACTCGCTCAAAAACGTCATTTTAGATTAATATTTTTTAAAATTAACCGTTAGATTGAAACATATCATCATATAGATCATACCTATAAAGTTTCTCTCTCTCTCTCCCTCTCTCTCTCAACTTAATTTATTTTATTCATATTGTAAAATATTAAAGTACATTAATTGTTAAATATATTTAAATAATAGTAATTTTCTTATAATAAATGTTAGAGGTTGTACAACGTATCTGCTCCTAACTTACAAACTTAATTAAAATTATTCTTTGATTTTAAAAAATTGAAGAGAAAAAAGCACATCAAATTAAATATTATTAAATATATTTAAATATTTTTTTTATGAAAATTACTTGAATTGAATTTTATGACCTGTTTAATAAAAATAATTAATAGTTAGTAGGTTTTTATAAGCAACTTTATATTCCAATAAGAATATTGGAGGTACTCAAATCCAAATTAAAAACAATAATATTTTACAGGAATAACAGTTAAAGGAAATTCATAGGGTAGTTACACCACTCATAGAAATTACAATTAACCTATTCGCCTCAATTTGGAGTCACCACTAAGAGAACATCTTAATTTTAAATACAATATGTTGAATTCCATTTCTTGACGTCCATAGACACCAAGATACCACTAACCGAATTGCTTCATCTCTTCCACTAGACACCTTGCCCTTCAAGCTAGTTTAAAACCTCATAAAATGGTCACAACAAGTATTCATGTTTGTGCTCATCCCTTCAATGTTTAATCAAGCAAAGATTAGATGCCAAATTTGATACGAAATCTGACATCTAATTATGATATGATCAATATCTTTCACAAGCTCTTTTCATAACACACATAGGTTATCCTCCTCATTGACAATAATACGTCTCCTTGCAACTTGAAATCTAGTTGGTAAACAGTCATGAAATAATCTCCACCCAAATGAATTTACTTTGTGGGGAATTTTCTCTTTCCATAATACTTTCAAAGCTTTCACAGTTTCGACATTAATCTCTTCATCTCGCTATTCCTGCATCAGTCCGGAGTATGCACTCTTGACAGAAAAACCGCGGCTTCCACCAAACGGCCAAATTAGACAATCCTCACAATGAAGGACCAAATTAACCTCCAATAAAATACATTCCAAATCCGTTGCTTCATCCAACATCTCCTCATTATCCACATCAATGTCCCAAGCAATATTCCACTACCATCGCTTTCACATCCAATAACCATTATTCTCCACCAATGAATTTCTCCAAGTTACAACACCAGCCAGATTTGAAAAAATATTAAAAAGTTTAGAATTTTCAATCCAAACGATATCGCCATTACTTCACCAAGACGCCAAGTTGTCCATTGAGTGAAATTGGGCTTTGATTTATATCCCTTTAATAACATGGGATCTCTCCACCAAAGAGACTCTTTAGAATTCCTCGACGACTCAACATCACCCCAAATCTTGGAACCAAGGACGCCATAACGATGTTGCATCAACTTCAGCCAAATTGTCTCATGATCCATAGAAATTCTCCATAACCATTTGTAAAGCATCGCATGATTGAAGCATTCCACATCTTTAATTTCTATAATTCCCTCAACTTTATCCCTGCATATAGATTTCCAATTTTACCAAGCTATGCCACATTTTTCAACAGTCCCATTCCAAATGAAGTTTCTTTGAATACAAGTGAGCTTATGGATGATTTTTGTTGGGACTTTGAAAAAAGTGTAGTAATATATCGGTAATCTAGATATAACTGAATTAATCAACGACACTCGCCCCCCACCCATTGATAACATTCTACCATTCCATGAAGACGATTTCGATTTCAAACCTTTTACTATTGGTTTTCAAAAATCCACCCTTATATGGTTCCCACCAACCGTGATTCCCAGAAATTTGAAAGGAATACGACCAATCTTACATGAAAGAGTTTGGACTACTGCCACAAGAAAATGCTCATATGTTCCAACACCCTACACTATGCTTTTACACATATTTATCCTCCAACCTGACACCATTTCGAATCCTTGCAATATTACCTTTAAAGACCATAAATTAGACCACGACCACTCACCCAAGATTATTGTGTCATCTGCAAACTACATTAGGTTGTAAGAAGCATCATCCTTCACCATAAATTCTTTGAAAACACCTACACGGATAACCTTATTGACAATTCTAGCCAAACCTTTATCCACTATTGTGAACAGATATGGGGAAAGAGGAACCCCTTCCTCAAACCTCGCCTCAATATGAATTCCCCGTTGGGCTTCCGTTTACCAACACCGTCATGCTACTTGAAAATATTCCAACTTTTAACCAATGCAACCACCATTGGCTGAAACCTACTTTCTTCAAGATTCCTCTCAAATAATTCCAATCTACACAATTGTAGGCTTGGGCAAAATCCACTTTAAACAACATACATTTCTTCTTTTCTCTGTTTGCGTAATTTATAATCTCATTCGTCACTAAAAATCCATCCAAGATTTGTCTTCCAGGGATAAATGTTGTTTGGTTGTTAGAGACAATCTTACCAATTACTCTTAGCCTTGACAAAAGGATGTTGGAGATCACTTTGTACAGACACCCAATTAATCAAATTGGTATATATTCCTCCAGGCCTTGGGCGTTATTGACCTTAGGGATCAGAGCAAGAAAAGATGAGGTCAAATCTTTTGGAAACTTAGCAAGTCTGTGAATTACATGTTGAAACCGTCAGGGTCGGGGCTTCTATCCCCCTCACAGTCAAATATTACATCTTTGATCTCTTCCTTTGTGAACATCACTTCAAGTGTTTCATTATCCTCGCCTGATAAAGACTTTAAGTCCATACTTTCCAAGTTGGGTCCCTGAACCTGCTGATCCATAAATCTACTTGTGAAATGGAATTTTAATGCAAGTTTTACATCCTCCACCTTATCAAGGACCCCATCATCCGTTTGTATCGATACAATAACATTACTTCTATATCTCACCTTCATCGTTGAACGAAAAAATTTAGTATTTAGGTCCCCTTCCCGCACCCACTTTTTCCTAGTTTTCTGTTTAATAAGGCTTTATTTTAAGTGTAAATTATTCCAAATTGACTCAGTAGCATTTTTACTCTTTTCTTAAAGATCATGAGATAACAATGTTCTAGAATTCAACAAATCAAGCTCTAACTCGTTCCTTAGCTCCACATCTTCTTCTACTTTCACATTAATCCATCCAAAAAAGTTTATGATTAACCAACACAATTTATCCCATAGTTTCTTAAACTTGATGGCAAATAGCTCATAGTTTATAAAAAATTATAATATATAGTTGATGACTGATTACAAATAATTTAATTTGAGTGCTCAATAAATTAACGATTACATATATTATTTGTTAAATACAAAATGACATAACGGTCGCGACGAAGCAGAAAGCGAAGCTTCCTGCTTCGTCACGGTCACACTCTTTTCAACGGTCCGTAGAGATCGCTACAGAGGCGAATCCGAAGGAGAAAAAATCTCAACGTCCTATTTTTTTAAGCAACCTCCAAGTCTATAAATAGGGTTGTCATACTTCATTTTCGACACGCTTTCTTTTTCACTTACCTTACTGTTACTCTGCCGAATTTCGTCAATACCATTTATTTTCAATTTTATTTTACCGATTTCGGTTTAGGTTATTTAGTAGTTTCTGCTTCTATTTTCTCATAGAAATTTCCACATCGAGGATTGCTACGTACCTTTGTTGATTCTAACCTTACGTTAGAATCGTGTTTTTTATTTTTCTTCATCGCATCTATTTTTCGGAGCAACAAATGGCATATCTCACCGGCCTATGGGAGACACCTGAAGTTAGCCAAATATTCCGCAATATTATTTTCAGGTTTAATTTAATTGTTTTTATTTATTAATTCCAAAATTGTCTGAAATGCTTGGGTTATTTAAATTTTCTGGTGTTATTTATTTCTGTTGCGCTATTATTGAATCGTAAAACATGCTAGGCTAAATTTATTTATCGATATGTAAGGTCTTATTGCCGGTGGGGTTTAGCAACGCCATTTGATCTGTTCCTTTTAAAAGAATAATTTTCTGGTTTCAATTACTATTTTTAAATATTAATTGTTTTATTACGAGAGTAAAATACATATAGAAGTTAAGATCAATAAAACAAGAGTTTTAGATAATAATTGGACAGTAGTAATTGTGAATCAACTTAAAATACAGCGAGAGCGCTTTTAAGTTGATTAGGTCTTATTTGCTTTCAAAAACTATTTATAAACTCTAATTGATACATCGAGAGAGCTCACTTAGGTTTGATTGTAGGATCTGAATTAATAAACACGAGAGTGTGAAAAGAGGGTTTTCAAACAAATATTTTCTACTGAAAACTATTTAATAATCTGAGTTGAGTTAATGAGTTGCTAAATCCCCAAAGCCCGACCATTACATACCGATATTCCCCCTTGAATCTAAACTAGATTATAATCAGTTAGGTCCCCTAACCCCAAATTAATTACATTATTAGTCTTAGATTTACGTAGTAACCTAAGATAGCGATAGGTCGACATTTAGTCCCTTGGGATTTGATAATCTTCAAAGTTACACACGATAGGACTGTATACTTGCGGTCTAGATTCTTTAAGACACACAAAGTCACGATCAAGTTTTTGGCGTCGTTGCCAGGGACTAACAAGTAGATATCATAACTCTTTTAGTTATGATGTAGAGACTAAGGCACCATTCCCAATTGTATGCCAACTACTCGCTCTAGATACGAAGACTCAGTGCTACTAATTCCCGAACCTGAGCGCTCTATTATTAGAAGACGCCACGTACGAGTATCTTGTACAAATCAATTCCTTTCTCAATCTTCTATTTCTGCCCAAACAGTTGAAGAACCAAACATGGGTGATCAACCATGTCCGCTCAAATCATATGCTATTCCTTCGCAAGAAGAACCGCATAAAAGTATTGTTGCTCCTACCATCGAGGCAAATAATTTCGAACTTAAACCTTCTCTATTATCCGCTATACAACAGAACCAATTTTCTGGTGGTTCAATGGATCACCCTAATCTACATATGTCAATGTTTCTGCAATACGCAGATACAGTCAAAGCTAATGGGGTCAGTCAAGAGGCGATAAAACTACATTCTTTCCCTTTTTCACTAAGAGATAGAGCCCGAGCTTGGATCCAGTCTCTACTAACTAACACAATTACCTCTTGGAACTGTAATACGGTGAACTGACTTTGTAGGTTTTTATATCGCAAATGTGCGGATAGCAAGAGTCGCCACCGACTTTTATTTTTATCCAATTAAGGGAAGGTAAAAGTACAAGAAAAAGACCTTCGTTAGATTCTGAGTAAGGGAGAAGGTTATGAAAAGGGAAGGTATTAGCACCCTTTTCCATCCGTAGTTATCTACGGGCTCTTAGTTGCTCTTAGATCACTTTCAAAATTGTGCTTTCTGTGTGTTTGACAAAAATGTTTTGAAAAGTCATTTCGCTTTGACTTTGTAATTATTCGTGTAGGAATGTATACAAAGTGTTTGGAAATGTTTTGTTTTTGAAAAGAGTTTGAACTTTGACAAAAGTGCAAGGTGTGAAAAGTATTTTGATAGAGCAAGCAACTAAAAGTCTTATTACCTACTCAGAATTGGTCGTTTTCGTGTTATTTTACGTTCCTTTAGAATAGCGTTATCCATACCATTAGTTGGTAGGTAACTCCATTCGTTGGATGTAAGCGGGACATTCGTAGGGACATCGGATGGTCATAGAAGGCAACTTGTAGGAGTATCCTAGCACATTCGAAGGGACTATCATCATTTTTCGTAGGCGACAATCGAGGGTCAAGATCATATATTCGGAGGCGACATCGTTGGTCTTATGATCTTTGTATCGAAGGGACTATGATGATTTGTTTTGAAGGCAATGGTGCTAGGATACCTGTACGTTCGAGGGACATGACCATATTTGAATTCGTAAGGCAACGAGAGAGAATTACCCTAAGGGGTGCATGTGTGAAAGAGTGTGTTATTTCAGATATTTTATCTTTGAAAATTAGTGGGCTATGTTGATTTTAGTCTTGCCATGCACGCCTAATTACTAGTAGTTTATAGGGTGCGGAAATTAAGATGCGGAATGTAAAGATGCGGAAAGATAAATGTCCTACGCTATTACATGGCTTTGGGGCAGATACATAATTTAAACTTACGGAAAATAAAAGCCCTAATTAACTATTACATCCCATGAACAGTTACATTATTGGAAAAAAAAGAAACGATAAGAAAAAATCGTCCGAAACGGGATAACCTGTGAAAAGATGAGAAATCGGAAAATACGAGATGAATCGAATAAAAGGAAAATATTAGTAAAAATGCAATTTTTTGAATGAGAAAAATATGACATGCTGGAAATAACATAAATATGCTAAAATAATTTTTTGGGATTTTTTGGATGCAATTTAATAATTAAAAACTAATTAAAAGTGATTTAAATGGTAAATTAGAAATAAAATTAAATATGCATGCAAAATAATATTTTTTAATTTTATAAATTAAATAAACATTTTATGAAAATAAATGCAAGAGGAAAAATATTTTTGATGATTTTTAATGCATGAAAAAAAAATATTGAAAAGAATTAAAATAGATGCAAAATATTAAATGAATAAGAAAATAGAAAAATAGTTGGAAAATATGAAAGTTTGAGAAAAAGAATCAAAACTGGCCCCTGGATGGATCGAACTCGTGACATGGGAGGGAATCTTTGCACAGTGAGCGCCTTTACCAACTGAGCCAGCTTGCTTCACTGTTTGAAAACCGGAGCGAGTAAAAAAAAGAACAAGTGTCACCTCCTGGCCATACAGATCTCGCGCCAAACTTCATCTCTTTCGTTTTGAATTTTTAAACACTTAGCGTCGGTCTTTCTTCGACGCTAAGGCCCCTGCAAAAATTGAAATCACATACACGTAATATAAATGCATTGTGAATACATGTATCAACTCGTTTTCATCCACTGATCACTCTGGTATGCTTAGTTTGGTCCAATTTTTCCTGTTTAAAGAAACCCTAATTCAAACCCGAAAACCCTAGTCACGGTGATTTTCGTTCCAGGTCACTAAAACGCAATTGGGCTACCCAGACAGCTTGCAAACTTGATGTTGATCATGAACAAACAATCAAAAAGTGTTAATAATGCATGAAAAACAGAAATCGATTTCAAGAAAAAGTGTCAAAACCGTGAGTTTGATTTCGTGATTCTTGGTGGATTCTTGATCTGTAAGGGTCTGGAATGAATCAATGGACCTCCAGGAAGCGATTGGATGGTTTAGAATCGGTTGAATCGAAGCAAAAACAAGGTTGCTAGTAGCTTGTAACCCACGGTTTTTTGAGCTTCAATAAGGGTTTCTCCACTCAAAATTTCTACCCTAATTCGGTGGCATGAGTGTGTATATATAGTAGAAGGATTTGGAGTTAATTTGAGGAAGAATCAAACACTAATCATGCAAATCAAATTTGATTTTGTACAAAATCAAATTTTCATTTTTGATCAATTTTCAATCAAATCTTGCCATATCAATCCAAATTTCGAAATTTGCTGGCTTTATTGAGTTGCTTGGATCTCAAGGAAGAGATAAAAATCAAGTTTGCATTTAATTTTGATTTTATACTTTATTTTTAAATTTAATTTGTATTTAAATGAATAAATTCCAAATTAAATAGAAAAATAAAACAAAAATTCGTGGCATTGGGCTTGGATATTCCAAATTGCATAAGGAACAAGTTTGGATGAAGAAAAAGTAAGCCCATTTGCAAAATTTTTGATTTTTAGAAGCATCTCTCTTTGTGCACTTCTCCAAAATTGCCTAACTTGTAAATGGTGTATCTTGCTCAATTTTCCATATTTTTGAGTGTTCTTGGACTTTTTGGAAATCCCTAAGAGTCCTCTAACCAACCTTTTTGGTCTCATCTCAATTGGAGTTTCCATGCTCAATATATCCTCAAAACAAAAAGTTGACTTTTTGTTGACTTTGAAAAGGACCTGTAATGTTTTGAGTCATACCTCTCAAATGAAGCATTTTTTGAACATTCTTGTGAGACATGAAGTTGTAGAGAATTGAATTTCCTTCAAAACAAGAGGTGGTGGGAAAATGTCTGAGAAATTATGAAGAAGTTATGATCAGTCAAAGTTCAGTTGACTTTTCACCTAGAAACCCTAATTTGGAAAGTTTGACTTTTGAGCAAATCTTGAGTTTTCTTGATGAATCATGATCAAACCTTGATCAAATGATGAATGTAACTTCAAAATGAGGATGTTGACCAAAAATCATGAAGTTTGATCAGTATGTTGACCATAGCTTGACTTTTGTCCAATACAACCGATTTTCAACCATCCGAGCAATTGTCGAGGAAACTTGACTTGTAAGGCTTGAAACTTGACATGGAGAATCTTAGAAGCATATGAGGAGACATGAAGACCATTGGAGATGTTGGAAGTCCATCTTGATCTCGAGGAATACTAAACCCTAGTTTGGTTGATTGATTGTCTGGAGAGAGTTTGTCCGATCAACTCGAGGAATCCTCGAGTATGAATGTATGATATACCTTGAGAAGATGGAGGGAAAATTTTGGGTATGACAGCTGCCCCTGCTCAATCTTCTTGTACTGGAAGGGTTAGATTGGCATGCGTGCCTTTCGTGACCTGGAGGTAGAAGATGATTGAACACTTGAGTACACCTGAAAATTTGCACTCGCTGGTGATGCGGGAATGGGCTTACAAATGCCATTTGGGGGAAGGTAGAGACTTCGCTAGGGAATGAGTCGTATGCTAGACTCGAGAATGTCGTCTGAATAGGAAAATTGACGGGGATGGGCTTAAGATGCCATCTAGAAAGATCGATGATGGGGAGTGAGCCGTACGCTAGGCTCTATTAATGTTCTTGATAGTGGAAGGAGCATGGAGATGGGCTTAAGATGCCATCCGGAGGGAGTCGTACGTTAGACTTCGTGCTCATCTTTGAATGAAATTATTGGTTTGTATCGATTTTTTAACCAAATATGCAGCATTCCAAAGGTGGAGAAACATTGATAAGTAGTCGGAGATGGGCTTAAGATGCCATCCAAGGTAACTGAGTCGTTCGCCAGACTCTGTAGTTGCTGTTGATAATAAGAAGGAATCAGAATAAATCTTCGTGCGGTTACTCGAGGAGGTAGTAGTTGGCAAATGTGGATATCTTCCCTGTGCATCGGGTGTTGATCCACCGCCATCGGAGGATAACTTGTGATCGTCGGATAGGGTTTCGTCTGCTTTGGGTCTTAATCTCGGATCCGTTGTCGGAGGACAACGAGGGTGGTCGTCGATAGTTTTCCGCCGAGATTCGGGCTTAATCCTCGACCACCGTCGGAGGACAACTAGGGCGGTCTTTCGATAGTTTTCCGCCGAGATTCGGGCTTAATCTTGGACCGCTTGTCGGAGGACAACTAGGGCGGTCTTTCTGATAGTTTTCCGCCGAGATTCGGGCTTAATCCTCGACCATTGCGGAGGACAACTAGGGCGGTCTTTCGATAGTTTTCCGTCGAGATTCGAGGCTTATCTCCGACCGCTTGTCGGAGGACAACTAGGGCGGTCTTTATAGTTTTCCGCCGAGATTCGGGCTTAATCTTGGACCGCTTATACAAGTGATTTCCACCTGTTTTGGAGAAAACAAGAGAAACTTTGATAGCATATTTGTTAGTCTTATGCAAGGAATGATGCATGACAATGCGTATGAATGACATATGCACAAATTATGACTTTTATGAGTAATGTATGAATGATAGATGTTATGGTATTTCAAAACATATCCATCTTGAAGAAGATGCGAAGCTCGCTGGAGATTGACTGCTTGAGGATGAAGATCCTGAGAAGAAAGATAGCTTTGATTCCTTCGGTGCATTATCTGACCAAGTTTCAGGCCTAGATATTATTGAGGACGGTAGAGGTACGCTGTGAGGATCTTGTGCACAGATCCTGTTGGGGAGAATCTTGGAGATACTCTGCTGGGGATTCTTGCCGAGAGTAATGGTAGTTGCCGGAGACCGGTTAGAAGAATCGGGGCCCGTCAGAACCTCTAGCCGGGGAAAGAGGATGGGTTTCTCCGCACTATCCGACCAAGTTTCAAGTCCGGATACCGGGGAAAAGGGATATTGTTGAGAGATATCCACTGGGATAAACATCTTAGCTGGGATGGAATGTTATTGTCAAGACAAAGCGAATCCTAAGTTGAGTGGAATCATTGTGGGGACCGACGCTGCATCTAATCGGGAAGGTTTGTGGTAAGCAACATCTCTGGGGATCCATGCTCATGGGAAATGTTGGTGACTTTCGTCATCTTGATTCCTATAGCCTCAGTAGTAATTACTTTGCACGCTTGTGATTAGATTCTTTGCTAGATGCATATAATCATTCAAAGCAAACGCTGGACTTTATGCAAACGACAACAACAAAATTGTAAAGAGAAAGAAACTTGCTTATTTGAAAGGTATGTATGGCCAAGTAGTTTGTACATAATAAAAGTAAAAAGCTATGCGGAAACAATCTCGTTAAGTTCCAACTATGCTAGTACTCATATATTTCAACTATCTCATCTCCTTGCCGCTAGAAAGTGAGTGAATTGATCTTCGCCATTTGAATCTTGAATGCTGATAGTAGTCCGAAGGTGTGATTTGAAGGACATAGTCGCACGCTTAAATCCCTAACTTTGCCTAGACCGCTTTTCGGTTTTCGCCACCGAGATACTGCTTTGCCCAAGCCGCCTTTTCGTGTTTTCGACCCGGTGTACATTTTGTATATGTCCTTAATTTTTCCCGAACCTTTTGGTTCGCCAGATGCCTTATTTTTTCCTAGGTCACGACCTAGCGGGTCTCGCTCATGCGTAGTATTTTTGACTATGTCTCCATCTGCTGTGGTGGGAAGTCTTCACCATCCATGGTGCTAAGTATCATAGCCTACCGAAAATACTATCTTGACTACAAACGGTCCCTCATAGGTGGGAGTCCATTTGCCCTAGGATCACCTTGTGGAAGAATGATGCGCTTGACTACAGATCACCGACTTGGTAGACTCGGTGCTTGACCTTCTTGTTAAATGCTTTGATCATTCGCTCGATAAATTTGTCCATGGCGATGGATGCAAGTCGTCATCAATCAAGTTAATCCGTCAAGGCGAGTTCGACCCAATCGCTCGCTTAACTCGGCCCGGAGGACTCGTCGAGGGTATCTCAACCTCAATTGGTAGGACTGCCCATACCGTATACTAGAGAGAAGGGGTTGCCCTGCTGACGTCAGATCAGAAAGCGATAACCATGAAGAGCGAATGGTAACATCTCATGCAATCTTTGTAAGTCACCGCTATTTTCTCAGATAATCTTCTTAATGTTCTTGTTACGGCTTCCATCGCGCCATTCATCTTAGGCCGATAAGGAGAAGAGTTGTGATGCTTGATCTTGAACTGCGGCAGAGTTCAGGATCATCTTATTGTTGAGATTAGAGCCGTTATCCGTGATAATCTTTCGGAGTGCCATATCGATGATAAGATTATGCTTGATGAATCGAGCCACAACATTCTTGGTAACAGATGCGAACGAAGCTGCTTCCACCCACTTGGTAAAATAATCAATTGCCACAAGGATGAAACGATGTCCATTGGAAGCAATGGGCTTGATTTCTCCGATCATGTCAATGCCCCACATTGCAAAAGGCCAAGGAGTCATAGAACATTCTGAGGTACCGAGGTACGTGCACTTTGTCTACATAAACCTGGCATTTGTGACAAGATCGAGCATAACGGTGACAATCAGCTTCCATGGTGGACCAATAGTAACCTGTTCTCAAAATCTTCTTAGCCATGGTGTGCCCACTGGGGTGGGTACCAAACGCGCCTTTGTGTAACTCTTCCATGATACGTACTGCTGTCTTTTGGTCTACACAACAGAGTAAGAACAAGTCGTGGTTGCGCTTATATAAGATGCCGTTGCTGAGGAAGAATTTGGATGCAAATCTTCTCATGAACTTCTTATCGTTGACAGATGCCCCTGCGGGATATTCCTGAGTCTCAAGATACCTCTTCACGTCATAGTACCAAGGTTTCTCTTCTGCGTCAAGCTCACAACAATATGTTGGTTCGTCAAACTTCTCAATGATGATACGGGGAGCCTCGTTGTCCCATCTGACCTTGAACATAGATGACATAGTAGCCAATGTATCTGGCAACTGATTCTCTTCTCGTGGAATATGATCAAAAGTAATCTCTTCGACGTAGGGGATCAAACTCAGGACATGCTCGATACGAATAAGATTCGGATGCTTCGATCCCACTCGCCTTAATCCGACCGATCACTAAAGTCGAGTCTCCATACACTTGCAAGAACTTGATTCTTAAGTCAATAGCTTTAATACCCATGATGCACGCTCAGATTCGCCATGTTGTTAGTGCAATCAAACAAAGTCCGCGGTGAAAGGCGATGTCCGCCTCGTAGGGATGTAATGATGGCACCAATGCCATTGCTAAGTGCATTTGAGGCTCCATCAAAGACCATAGTCCATCGGGATCCTTGTTCGTGTCTTCGTCTGGCTTGGTTCTTCGCATCAAGAATAGTAAAACATCTTCATCCGAAATTAATCGCATAGATCGATAGTCATCTATGGCTTGATGAGCCAAATGATCGGCTACTATACTTCCTTTGATTGCTTTCGAGAAGTATATTGATGTCATATTCGGTCAAGATCATTTGCCATCTTGCTATTCTTCCGAGAGAGTGTTTCTCAAATATGTATTTTATCGGATCCATCTTGAAATCAACAAGGTAGTGTGAGTCAACATATACTGCCTTAGTCATGAAGCCCAAGCTAAAGCGTTGCAAGTTTTCTCGAGTGTGAGTATCTTGTTTCACAATCGGTAAATTTTTGCTAAGGTAGTATATTGCATGCTCTTTTCGACTGTGACTCGCCATGTTGCCCCAACACACACCCCATCGAGTTCTCTAACACCGCCAAGTACATGATAAGAGGTCTTCCTTCGCAAAGGCATTAGGATAGAGGATTCTCAGAGATACCTTGATTTTGTCAAAAGCGATATGGCAATCGCTGCTCCATTCTACCACTTAATCTTTCTTAAGTAACTTGAAGATTGGCTCACAAGTAGCGCTTAAATGTGCAATGAATCGGCAATGTAGTTCAATCGGCCCAAGAAACCTCCGACTTCCTTCTGCACGGGAGTCGGCATCTCTTGAATAGCTTTAACCTTGGCGGGTCAACTTCAATACCTTTACCATCGACAACAAACCCTAAGAGTTTTCCGGATCCGACCAAGGTGCACTTGTTAGATTAAGTCTCATGCATTCTTCAACTCAAACGCTTCGCAAATGATCAAGATGTTCTTCTTCCGTCTGCGGATCGAGCTATCATGTCGCCGACGAGACCTCTATCTCGTGATGAATCATGTCATGGAATAATGTCACCATAGCACGCCGGTAAGTGGCGCCTGCGTCTTCAACCAACGGCATAACTTGTAGCGTAAAGTGCCCCACCGTAACAAAAGTAGTCTTCCATGTCTTCGTGGAGCCATTTTAATGATTGTAACCGGAGAAACCATCCATGAAAGAGAAAACCTTATGCCGAGCGGTGTTGTCAACCGTAACATCAATACGAGGAAGTGGAAAATCGCTTTCTGACTCGCTTTGTTCGATCTCTCGTAATCCACACACATTCGCACTTTGCCATCCTTCTTAGGCACGGGTACCACATTTGCAACCCATCGTGGATAGGAGGTAACAACTAAGAAATCATTGAATCGCTTCATAACTTCGGCTTTGATTTTCTCCGACATCTCGTGACGCATGCGACGAACCTTCTCGCTTTCATCGGAGAAAACCTTCTTTTGTCGGAATCGTGTACCACAATATCAATGTCCAAACCCGCATGTCTTCGTATGACCAAGCAAAACCTCAATATAGTCTCGTAGCATCCGACCAATCTTTCTCCGACAATCGCCTCAAGACCTCCTATCTTGATCTCTTCTGCCTTCATCACTCAAATTCACAACCTCAACTCGCTTCGCGGTGGCAAGATAACTCGCTTCTTGTCAGAAAGCAGCCCGACAAGTTCTCCGGCACTTCACAATCTTCCTCACTTTCGCCTTCACTTGGTAGATCGGATTATCAAGTCATATTTAGCAATAGCATAGTCATATCAACTAGATTCGGAGTGATTCGCAGTTGTATCACGGTGTGTGTAAGAAACACATAGCTTTTGAAGGGTGATAACGTAAAAGAAAACAAACAACAATTGAATGCAAAAGTCCAACGATTTATTGAATGAAAATATGCGAATGACAGATAATAACCCTCACAAACGAGCCATGATGCCCCGGGCAAGGCACTAGGCTTTAGAGTTTATTGTTCAAAACACAGAAAATACGAAAAGCAAAACAAAACAAGAGCAATTACTCCTGACTAAAGGAGATTGGTATGACGTCTTCATGTAACACGGTGAACTGACTTTGTGGATTTTTGTATCGCAAATGTGCGGATAGCAAGAGTCGCCACCGACTTTTATTTTTATCCAATTAAGGGAAGGTAAAAGTACAGAAAAAGACCTTCGTTAGATTCTGAGTAAGGGAGAAGGTTATGAAAAGGGAAGGTATTAGCACCCCTTTTCATCCGTAGTTATCTACGGGCTCTTAGTTGCTCTTAGATCACTTTAAAATTTTGCTTTCTGTGTGTTTGACAAAAATGTTTTGAAAAGGCATTTCACTTTGACTTTGTAATGATTCATGTTGGAATGTATACAAAGTGTTTGGAAATGTTTTGTTTTGAAAAGAGTTTGAACTTTGACAAAAGTGTGAGGTGTGAAAAGTATTTGATTTGAGCAAGCAACTAAAAGTCTTATTACCTACTCAGAATTGGTCGTTTTCGTGTTGTTTTACTTCCCTTTAGAATAGCGTTATCCATAACATTAGTTGGTAGGTAACTCTATTTGTTGGATGTAAGCGGGACATTCGAAGGGACATCGGATGGTCATAGAAAGCAACTTGTAGGAAGTATCCTAGCACATTCAAGGGACTATCATCATTTTCATAGGCGACAATCGAGGGTCAAGATCATGTATTCGGAGGCGACGCGGGTCTATGATCTTTGTATCAAGGGACTATGATGATTTGTTTTGAAGGCAACGGTGCTAGAATACCTCTACGCTCGAGGGACATGACCATTTGAATTGTAAGGCAACGAGAGAGAATTACCCTAAGGGTATGTGTGAAAGAAGTGTGTCGATTCAGTATATTTTATCTTTGAAAATTAGTGGGCTATGTTGATTTTAGTCTTGCCATACACGCCTAATTACTAGCATTATAGGGTGCGGAAATTAAAATGGAATGTAAAGATGGAAAATAAATGTCCCACGCTATTACATGGCTTTGGGGCGTATACATAATTTAAACTCATGGAAATAAAACCTAATTTAAACTATTACATCCCATGAGCAATTACATTATTGGAAAAAAGAAAACAGTAAAAGAAACCGTCTAAAACGGAATAACCTGTGAAAAGATAAGAAATCGGAAAATACGAGAGAAATCGAATAAGAGAAAAATGTTAGTAAAAATACAAATTTTTGAATGAGAAAAATATGACATGCTGGAAATAACATAAATATGCTAAAATAATTTTTTGGGATTTTTTGGATGCATTTTAGTAATTTAAAACTAATTAAAATTGATTTAAATGCTAAATTATGAATAAAAATAAATATGCATGCAAAACAATATTTTTTAATTTTATAAATTAAATAAGTATTTTCTGAAAATAAATGCAAAAGGAAAAAATATTTTGATGATTTTTAATGCATGAATAAAAATTATGAAAAGAATTAAAATAGATGCAAAATATTAAATAAATATGAAAATAGAAAATATTTGAAAAGGTTGAGTTTGTGAAAAAAGAATGCAAACCGTCCCGGGAGATTCGAACTAGGGACCCGGAGAGCATCTATCATCAGAAGCGCTTTAACCAATCGAGCGGCACATGTGTTCAAAATGGAGCGAATGATTTACAAGCACGCTGCCTTCCTCCATTGCCTCGCCTCCGCCAAGCTTCTCTTCTCCGATTTGAATTTTTATAAGCTCGTCGGCCATTGTTCGACGCCACGCCCCGCAAAGTCAAAATCACACACAAGTAATATAAATGCTTTGTGAATATATATCAACTCGCTTTCATCCCCTCGATCACCGGTATGCTTAGTTTGGTCCAATTTTCCCGCTTAAAGAAACCCTAATTCAACCCGAAACCCTAGCCATGGTGATTTTCGCTGTGTCACTAAACGCAATTGGCTACCCGATAGCTTGCAAACTTGACGATCATGAACAACCAATCAAAAAGTGTTAATAATGCATGAAAATTGAAAATCGAATTTTGAAAAAGAAGAACAAACCGAAATCTGGTTTTCGAGTTTCTTGATGGTTTTGGGCAATGTAAGGATCTGGAATGCTTCCAGGGATGTCAAGGAATGCGTTTGAATCCTCAAAAACAATTGAAACAGGCTGGATCAATGATTGCTAATAGCTTGTATGCCACGGATTTTTGAGTTGCAATAAGGGTTTCTCCAGCCAAATTCTCTACCCTAATTCGTATGGCATGAGTTATGTATATATAATAGATGAATTTGGAGTTATTTTGAGGAAGAATCAATCACTAATCAATGCAAATCAAATTTGATTTTGTACAAAATCAAATTTTCATTCTTTGATCAATTTTCAATCAAATCTTGCCATATCAATCCAAATTTCAAATTTGTCGGCTTTGTTGAGTTGCTGGATCTCAAGGAAGAGAAAAATCAAGTTTGCATTTAATTTTGATTTTATACTTTATTTTGAATTTAATTTGTATTTAAATGAATAAATTTCAAATTAAATAGAAAAATAAAATAAAATTCGTGGCATTGGGCTTGATATTCCTAATTGCATAAGGAACAAGTTTGGATGAAGAAAAGTAAGCCCATTTGCAAAATTTTGATTTTAGAAGCATCTCTCTTGTGCACTTCTTCAAAATCGCCCAACTTGTGAATGGTGTATCTTGCTCAATTTTCCACATTTTTGAGTGTTCTTGGACTTTTGGAAAGCTCTAAGAGTCCTCTAACCAACCTTTTGGTCTCATCTCAATTGGAGTTTCCATGATCAATATATCCTCAAAACAAAATGTTGACTTTTGTTGACTTTGAAAATGACCAGAATGTTTCGAGCCATACCTCTCAAATGAAGCATTTTTGGACATTCTTGTGAGACATGAAGTTGTAGAGAATTGAATTTCCTTCAAAACAAGAGGTGGTGGAAAAATTTCGAGAAAGTATGAGAAAGTTATGATCACCAAAGTTCATTGACTTTTCACCTAGAAACCCTAATTTAGAAAGTTTGACTTTGAGCAAATCTTGAGTTTTCTTGATGAATCATGATCAACCCTTGATCAAATGATGAATGTAACTTCAAAATGAGGATGTTGACCAAAATTATGAAGTTTGATCAGTATGTTGACCATGCTTGACTTTTGTCCAATACAACCGATTTTCAACCATCCGAGCAATTGTCCGAGGAAACTTGACTTGAGGCTTGAAACTTGACATGGAGAATCTTTGAAGCATATGAGGAGGCATGAAGGACATTGGAGATGTGGAAGTCCATATGAGTCGAGAATTGCCAAACCCTAGTTTGGGTTGATTGTCTAGGAGAGAGTTTTGTCTCGATCAACTCTCGAGGAACCTTCGAGTATGGATGTATGAGATATCTTGAGAGGATGGAGGGAAAATTTTGGGTATGAAAGCTGCCCCTGCTCAATCTTCTTGTACCGAAGGTTAGATTGACACCGCCTTCGTGACCAAGGTAAGATGATCGAACACCGAGTACACCGAAAATTTGCACCGTTGGTGGATGATGCGGAACGGGCTTACAGATGCCATTTGGGAAGATAGAGACTTCACCGGGAGATGAGTCGATGCTAGACTCGAGGTTGTTGATAGGAGGAGAATCACGAGATGGGCTTGAGATGCCATCCGAAAGGTCGATGCCTGGAGTGAGCCATACGCTAGGCTCAGAGTCGCTTCTCGAAGGAGCATGAGACGGGCTTAAGATGCCATCCTGAGGAGTCGACGTTAGACTTCGTGCTCATCTTTGAATGAAGTTATTGATTTGTATTGATTTTTAACCAAATATGCAAGATTCGAAAGTGTAAATGTTGATAAGTAGCCTGAGACGGGCTTAAGATGCCATCCAGGCAACCGAGTCGCACGCCGACCGAGTTGCTGTTGATAATAAGAAGGATTCGTAATAGATCTTCGTACGATTACTCCGAGGGATAGTAATTTGGCAAAGTGTGGATATCTTCCCCGTTGTGCATCGGTGTTGATCCACCGCTCATTCGAGGATAACTTGTGATCGTCGATAGGTTTCCCGCTCGCTCGTATTAATCCCGGATCCGCTGTCGAGGACAACGAGGGCGGTCGCTCGATAGTTTTCCGCCGAGATTCGGGCTTAACTCGACCACCGCTTGAGGACAACTAGGCGGTCTTCGATAGTTTTCCGCCGAGATTCGGGCTTAATCCTCGACCCGCTTAGGCCGTAGGATTTCCACTGCTTTGGAGAAAACAAGAGAAACTTTGATAGAATATTTGTTAGTCTTATGCAAAGTATGATGCATGACAATGTATATGAATGACATATGCATGAATTATGACTTTATGAGTAATGTATGAATGATAGATGGTATTTCAAAACATATCCATCTTGAAGAAGATGGATGTTCCGCTTGAGGATTCTCGACTGCTTGGGGATGGAGATCCCGAGAAGAAAAGAACTTGATCCTCCGATGCACTATCCGACCAAGTCTTGGGCCTAGATATTGTCGAGGAAGGTAGAGATCGAGAAACTCGTTGTTGGAGATCCTACATAGACCCTACCGGGAGAGTCTGGAGGAATCGCTGGGGATCTTGTATGAAGATCCCGCTGGGAAGAAATAGGAGGCGCCCATCGGGATTTTGAGTATAGACTCACCGAGAGCGCTTGATGGTTGCTGAGACGGGGTCAGCTGGAATCTCGACCGAAGAGAAGATGGATTTTCTCCGCACTATCTCGACCAAGTCTCGAGTCCGGATACCGAGAAAAAGGGAATTGTTGAGAGATATTCACTGATGATAAATACTCGGCCGGGATGAAGTGTTACCGGGAGACCGATGTAACATTGCTCACTGAGTGGAATCACTGTCGGGACTAACGATACCTACTGGGAAGGTTTGTTGTGAGTGACATCATGGGGGATCATGCTGGGGAAATGCATTGGTGACTTTCGTCATCTCAATTCCTAGAGCCTCGTAGTAACTACTTTTGTATGTCCACTTTTCGCATGTTGTGAATAGATTCTTATTGTCAAATGCGATAATCATTCAAAGCAAACGTTGGACTTATTGCAAACGACAATAGTGAAAATGTAAAGAGAAAGAACTTGTATTCATTTGAATTGTATGTATGGCCAAGTAGTTTGTACAAAGGTAAAAAGCTATGGAAACAATCTCGTAAGTTCCAACCATGCTAGTACCCATATATTTCAACTATCTCATCTCCTTGTCAAGAGAGTGAGTATGATCTTCGCCATTTGAATCTTGAATGCCGATAGTAGTCCGAAGCAGGTGATCCGAAGAGACATAGTCGACGCTTAAATCCCTAACTTTGCCTAGACCGCCTTTCGGTTTTCGCCCACCGATACCCTTTTGCCCAAGCCGCCTTTTCGTGTTTCGACTGCCGGTGTACATGTTTTGTATATATCCTTAACTTTTGCCCGAACCCTTTGGTTCGCCAGATGCCCTTATTTTTGCCTAGGTCCACCGACCTAGCGGGTCTCTTTATGCGTAGTATTTTTGACTATGTCTCGCCACTGGTGTGGAAGTCTTCACCATCCATGGTGCTAAGTATCATAGCTCCGAAAACACTGCCTTGACTACAAACGTCCCTCGAGGTGGAGTCCATTTGCCCTCGATCACCTTGTGGAAGAATGATGCGCTTGACTACTAGATCACCAACTTGATAGACTCCTTGCTTGACCTCTTGTTAAATGCTCCGATCATTCGCTTGATAACTGCCCATGGCGTATGGACGCGAGTCGCTTTCATCAATCAAGTTAATCGGTCAAGGGGTCTCGACCCAATCATCTTCGCCAACTCGGCCCGGAGGACTCGTTGAGGGTATCGAACCTCAATGGTGGACCGCCCATACCGCATACAAGAGAGAAGGGGTTGCCTCGCTGATGTTCATGTCAGAAGCGATAACCATGAAGAGCAAATGGTAACATCTCATGCCAATCTTTGTAAGTCACCGCCATCTTCTCAGATAATCTTCTTAATGTTCTTGTTGGCGGCTTCCACCGCGCCATTCATCTTAGGCCGATAAGGAGAAGATGTGATGTTTGATCTTGAACTCGTGCAGAGTTCGTGATCATCTTATTGTTGAGATTAGAGCCATTATCTGATAATCCTTTCGGGAGTGCCATATCGACAGATAAGATTATGTTTGATGAATCGAGCCACAACATTCTTGGTAACAGATGCAAACGAGGTCAGCTTCTACCCACTTGGTGAAATAGTCAATTGCACAAGGATGAAACGATGTCCGTTGGAAGCTGGGCTTGATTTCTCCAATCATGTCAATGCCCCACATTGCAAAAGGCCAAGGAGAAGTTAGAATATCTGTGAGGTACCGAGGTACGTGCACTTTGTCTCGATAACCGCATTTGTGACAAGATCGAGCGTAGCGGTGACAATCGCCTCCATGGTGGACCAATAGTAACCCGTCTCAAAATCTTCTTAGCCATGTGTCCACCGGAAGGGTACCAAATGCCCTTCGTAACTCTTCCATGATACGATTGTTTTTCTCGACTACACAATGGAGGCACAAGTCGTGGTTGCGCTTGTATAAGATGTCGCTACGAGGAAGAATTTGATGCAAATCTTCTCATGAACTTTATCATTGATGATCCTCATGGATATTCCCGAGTCTCAAGATACCTCTTCACGCATAGTACCAAGGTTTCTCTTCTCAGATCAAGCTCATAACAATACTGGTTCACAAACTTCTCAATGATGATCCGGGAGCCTCGTCCCATCCGACTTTGAACATAGATGACATAGTAGCTAATGCGTCCGCCAACCGATTTCTCGTGGAATGTGATGAAAGTGATCTCTTCAAGTAGGGATCAAACTCAACATGCTCGATATGGAATGAGATTCGGATGTTTCGATCCCACTCGCCTTAACTCGATCGATCACCAAAGCCGAGTCTCCATACTTGCAAGAACTTGATTCTTAAGTCAATAGCAGCTTTGATACCCATGATGCACGCTCAGACCGTTGTTAGTGCAACCGAAACAATATTCACTGAATGCCATTTAAGATTAGTCATCTACTGCTTGATTTAGCCAAGGATCAAGCACACACTTCCTTTGATCGCCTTTCCGAGAAGTGTATTGATTGCTATATTCGGTCAGATCATTTGCCATCTTGTTATTCTTCCGAGAGTCTGGTTTCAAATATGTATTTTATTTGATCCATCTTGAAATCAACAAGGTAGTGTGAGTCAACATATACTGCCTTAGTCGGCGAAAGCAGCCTGTTAAAGCGTTGTAAAGTTTTCTCGAGCTCGGAGTATCTTGTTTCACAATGTAAACTTTTGCTAAGGTAGTATATTGCATGCTCTTTTCGACTGCATCCATGTTGCCCCAACACACACCCCATTGAAGTTCTCTAACATCGCAAGTACATGATAAGAGGTCCCTTCGATAAAGCGGCATCGTGGATAGAGGATTCAAGGTACCTTGATTTTGTCAAAAGCGATCCGGCAATCGCTGCTCCATTCCACTACTTGATCTTTCTTAAGTAACTTGAAGATTGGCTCACAAGTAGCAGCTTAGGTGTGCAATGAATCTGCAATGTAGTTCAATCGCCCAAGAAAACTCCCGACTTCCTCCTAAAGGGAGTCAGCATCTCTTGAATAGCTTTAACCTTACGGGATCAACTCAATACCTTTACCACCGACAACAAACCCCAGAGTTT